>CM023487.1:56656336-56684734 GCA_013339685.2 Hyalomma asiaticum | reverse complement strand
GTAATGCAGGACGTTCACATGAGGAAGGGCAGGCTATGTTACGTCAATGATCCGGCGGGGTAGAATGCTATTCATACTGCAGAATTGGTCTCTCGTTTTCTATAGACTGCATGATTCATCGCGGTGTTTCCTCCATGATGTTGTTGTGAGGCTATTAAATGGGGACGCGCAAATATTCACACTCGCAATCTCAACGCCAAGTGTCGCTGAAGCGTCGTAGCTCCTATGGAACCACTCTCACAGAATATTGAAAGAGAATCAGCAGCCTTACCATACAGCCGATGGCAACGGCTGGCGGAAACAGGTTAGACTTCACAAACCCTCAATAGGGCCCTCACTACACTGAATAAGCGGATAGGCTGCTCCCTTACTTAGTTCTATTTGTTTAGCATTCGTGGTGCCGTATTGCTTACCGCTGCATCCTGGTTGCTTGTTTCCACCGTTTGGGTAGAAGTCAACGTGGCCAACGGCATCCTGGATTCCCAACCGAAAATCGCTAATACTCCCGGAATCAGTGTGAATGGCGTCAACAAAATCCGCGTCATCTTGTGACAATCGTGCACTGTCGCTCTCAAACACGGGCCCAGCTGGATCAAGACCTAGAATACAAATAGCGCAAACAGTTTCATGAAACAGGCGTGATATGTATACAAAATTGCACAGATAAAAACTTCACAAGCCAGAAAATCTGCGGTAACACTGTTTAGAACGAATATGCACTGTTTTGTAAGCAATTTTAAAAGGTGCAGTCACTAATAGCTAACTACAAGCGCAACAGCATCTGTGCATTGCAACTGCAAAGGTGAGTACTAGAACGAGCGACAGAAAGATGTCGGTTGTGAAAGAAGGAACTTTGTTGACAGCATGCTTCGTGGATACAGAGAACGAACTTACCAGAAACGTATTGGGTGTAGCAGTTTTCTTTCTAACGTGCATCACTAGAATGATTGCTGACGCAGCTATTTAAGTAGGGCTCTGATGCACCATGACGTCGCATAAGTAAGCTTGTGCGTGTAATAACTGATCAGAGAAAGAGCGGCATAATGTACAAATATCTATCACAAGTTACCAGATACATATGGGAGGTTGAAAGATCAAAAAAGAATAGGTGCTTATTTCAAACTAGGAACGGCATAGGGTATGAACAAACATAAGGAAGGGAACTCTTCATATTTTCAGTAAAGCATTCACTTCGTATGCAAAAACCATACGTTCCTGCCATTTATTCGCAGGTTGTATTTATTGGTGCTATACATCACGAGTGAGAGTCAGCGATAAGCAAATAAAAAAAGGTGCACGCCATCCACACTTAAAGGAAAGCGACGGGTGAAGGCGCCCACGCGTACGTTCTTGGTAAGGTACGTAAAGAGACATAGTAACGGAATGTCCGAAGAACTTTGAAGTTTGCATCACACAAGGAAAATCAGTTTCGAAAATACTAAGCATAATAGAGGCGCCATTGTACAAAATTAGACGGGGTATGCTGGACAATTGAGAAGTTATGGCACTAAACATATAAACGCGAGTTGCTCGTTACTATAGAGACACCACGATGTTTCGACAGCGCGGTGACGTATGAAGTAGGCAATGCGCTATCGCAAAGAGCCAATCTAATCAAATTGCTGTCGTGTTTGCTAGCATCGGTCATCGCAACAAGCTCAATGACCTAGACTGAAGACTGATCGTACTTCCGTTTTTTCGTCACCGCATTAGCTGATGTTACAGAACAAAGACATGCGTTCTTGTTGCGCTACTCCTAGATCAATTAGGTGTTTATATGCGATCTCAAGGTGGAGTAGTGGCAAGCTTGTTCACTATGCGCTTACGAAGTGAAGAATGTTCCCCTAGTCATGACGACTACTCTTGTCCGACAAGAGTATTCCACTATCGAAGAAATCCTACGTTGCTCAACGACAGAAGAACCGGAAACTTTAGCCAAAACGAAATATCCAGGAAAAATAAACGCCAGAGTCTTCATATAACTATGCAGAAAGCCAAAACGAAGTGACCTGGCATGCAGTCTGTGTTTAGACAATTATTGAAGCTGCGTGGAGCGGGAGACACCATCAGCAGAAAGGATAAGTGCAGTCTGTGCTTACAGTCGGCGTGACTATCCGAGATGAAATCCTGCATGAGAATGAACATTCCAAGTGCGTGGCCGACCGCAAATCGACAGTGGTTCTTACAGCCCTGGTTGAGTCTTAACTTGAGAAAGATGTTGTCGGCAACTCCACCCCCCCCCCCCCCCCAAACCTGTTCTCATTCACGCGAAACCTTCGTCGTCCGTTGAAAGTTCGTTATCAATTTAATAAGCTGTGTTTCGCACGTCTATTTAATGTTTGATATCTTTGAAATTCATTCTCTACTGAGTTTTCGTGTATCGCACATCTATGTAATGTTTAAGTGCTTTATCACTGTGCAAAATAGTTACCTGTTATGCGTCCAATCTTCTTTTTTGTGGCGTTATAGAAATGACGTCCGCAAAATCCAGCAGCATGTGCACCCAGACTAAACCCTATGATATGTATATCTTCCGCCTTCAATTTGTCTCCTGATGTTTCAAGCATCGCCTGAAGCAATTTTGAAAGGAGTACACCAGGCATAGGGGTGTTCGCGGCTGCTGCTGCGTAATGGGGAAATGATGCTCCTTTCACCCATTTCACAATGAGAACAATGCAGTCAACCTAAAAAAGAGTTCTGTTGGTATCAGCCATATATGGTCGTATTAAAAGCAAAGCATTTTTGGCGAAGTCACTATCTATCTATCTATCTATCTATCTATCTATCTATCTATCTATCTATCTATCTATCTATCTATCTATCTATCTATCTATCTATCTATCTCTGTCTGTCTGTCTGTCTGTCTGTCTGTCTGTCTGCGTTATAGTAGCCTGCTAAATAAAACTGGCGGCCTGGAATACTTCCTAGCCAATTATGACCCAAACATTGTCACAGTCACTGAGACATGGCTAAATCCTGATATTCGAGACAATGAATTACTACCACCCTGGTTATAACATAATGCGAAATGATCGTGAATCTCGAGGAGGTGGCGTCGCTGTGTATGATATACACAGCATAACACAGAATATACACAGGATAACACATAATGTTCAACAACCATGGTTGTTGAAGATTATGTTGAATGTATCCGTTTGCAAGTTATCCAAAACCGCGAGAGTGTATGGTGCAACGTCAGCATTGACGCCTTTGTTCTGCTCAGGGCTATCTACTGAGCGCCTAATAAATCGGCTTCATACTTACAAGATATCAAAAGTTATTTAAATGAATACAAGCCGCGAAATGGTCGTATTATTGTTTCGGGAGACGTCAAGTTACGAGATGTTGAGCAGGGTTTTTCTACTGTAGGTTTCCAAGAGTGCTCAGAGTGTGACGCTCTCCTAGATATAGCTTGTGCGCATGACACAACTCAAATAGTTCATCAATGCACACGAACGGCAGGCTCAGCGAAGTCTACCCTAGATTTAGTATTTCTGGGGGGGGAGCTTTGATAATTATGAATTAGCAGTTGGGGGGACAATTGAATATCGGATCACGATCTAGTATTCATTCAAATAAAACACGTAGCTGAGCGCACTAACCTTGAAGAACGCCTCACTTACGTGCCTAATGTCTCGAAAGCAAATGACACTAGCATAATCAATTATCTTTCATATTCATTAGATAATGTCAGCCTTGAGACTGACGTCAAAGCGATGTGGGTTAAATTTAAAGAAAGCATCTTCCATAGCATTCACAGCTTCATATCTGTTACAAAGAAAACGACGGAGAAACGGAACCCCTGGATTACCCGCAATATCATACACAAGCGGAGGATCAGTCGAGAAAGAAAGAAAACAAAAAGGGACCAACGCAAACTCTCAGACTTGTCAGCGTTACTGCATACCGTGCTAAGAGAAGCAAAAAATAAAGATGACAGAAACCCTGAGAACCTTCATGAAGTCATCTCCGCAACGATTTTGGCGCTATATATAAGGACTCGCAAATGATGCGCTTGGGACTGACCCTGCGGTGATATGCGGTGATATTGTCATGCTTTAATTAATATTTTCTGTCTGCTTTTATATTTTCAGTCCATTTTTACTCCTCCAGGCAAGGTTGGCTCTCTACCCCCTCTTACACATCAATGCCATTGCGTACCGATGGCTGATTTAGCAGTGACATACGATGGAATTGTATCTCATATCGTAGAAATGGGTGGAAAAAGATCTGTTGGTCCGGACGAAATACCTAACAAATTTTTACGACGATATGCGCAATGAGCAGCCTCATAATAGTATTTACGGCCTCAGTCTCACAAAACCAACTTCCGGATGGCTGGCTAGTGGTCAGAGTGATCCCCATACATAAAACAGGTGACAAGCAGCCAGAAAATTGGAAATTATCGTCCCATATCTTTGGCTTCTTTTTGCTGCAAGCTACTCAAGAATATTGTAGCTAAGTCCATATACACCTATTATAAAAAAAACTATCTTTTTTCCAAGCCAGCACAGATTAAGGCAACGCCTTTCTACCAGCACGCAACTAATGGAAACCTTTATCAATGACTTTCCAGCGCTTCCAACAACAAAAAACAACCTGATGCGGTTTGTTTAGAATTTTTTAAATCCTTCGACAGAGTTGTTCACTCTCTGTTGATCAGCAAATCGACACAAATGGGAATCAATCACAATTTAGTAGAATGGATTCATGCATATCTGTCTGGTCGAACTCACTATGTGGAAATAAATGGAATAAAATCGAGCACTTTATCAGTTAGCTCAGGTGTACCGCAGGGGTCTGTTTTAGGCGCTGTCTTATTTTTATCTTGCATTAATAATATCAGTTCTGATATCAGTGAAGGCCTCACTGTGCATTTGTACGGAGATGACTGTTTAATATAACCTGAGTCGGTGACGTGAGTCATCAAAAATCACTGAGCGATGCCCTGGATGCGATTGAAGCGTGGTGTGAAAGGGGGAAAATGAAAATAAACGGACAACAAACAGTTGTATTCAGGGTATCCAACGAAATAAAGAAGGAACTGGACCACAAATGCTTTGCGAACTCATAAATGCTCGCTAGAATTGATAAGACGAAATAATTAGGAATAACTATCTCCCCGAACCTTAGCTGGAAAACTCATATCGCCAAATATCACAAGCGCTGCCGAAAATAAACCTTGGTTTCTGCGCAGAAAGTTGAAGCTTGCACCCCAATCTGTGAAGCTAACCGCGTTTCTAACATATGTTAGGCCAACTCTGGAATATGCGAGCATTAAATGGGATCCGCTTCAAGTAGGTCTAATAAACAAACTCGAAAAGGCACAAGGAAGGGCTGCACGGTTTATTTTGTCTAAATATTCATCCAGTGACTCGGTATCAGCGGCGTTGAATATGCTTCAACTACCACCGTTATCACAGCGGTGCCTAGTACCATGATCAAAATTTCGATTTTTACTTTCCAAGCACCAATTTAACAAATATATTTCACCCTACCTAACGCCACAGCTAAAGCGAACCCTCAGGAAAAAGCATGACTTCAAGGTCGTTATCCCACAACTAGATATCGACGCATATGCTAACTCATTCATACCCCGAAGAATAAAAGATTGGAACGCCCTGCCATCACCAGTTGTGCAGCGCACCTCAGCAGAAACCTTCGAAAATTGCATAATAGCGACCTAAGAAACCTGGATTATAGTGTATCCTGTGCTGTAACCGACATTATAGTGTATCCTGATGAGCTGCTCGCGTCTCAGTGCGCGATGCGCTGATGGCAAGACGCAGCAAATATTCCTGTTCTCATGGCGTGCAGAAGTACTCCATCATTTTTGGTCGATGTTGCAATCGCCGCTGATAATAGTTGCTATTCTCACTGCCCATTCTGTCTGACGCAATCTTGGCTTCCGGTAACGTCGTCAGTTGCAGGCCCACTGCGACATGCGCTGGCGCGAAGGCTACAGTATCGCTCGCCTGACTGTCGCAATAAGTCAGCAGGTGTGAATTAACCACCGCTTCAGCCTCTGTTAGAATGGTTGAATGTTCTTCCGCGCAGACACAGTCCTTATCTAAAACAGTGCGTAGTTTTAGATCGAGATTGTGCGTGCTCGTCAGTGGTTATAGAGTGTGAATGTACCCCCTTATTTTGGAGCAAAAATCCGTAGATATATGTACTGAGTACAGAAGTGCGACAGACAGAAAAAGGAGCCGCACATACGGACGCACATAGTTACGCACATTATACACGCGCGAGCGGGCACACATGGACACATACACACGTGAGAATACACGCATACGAACACACATACTCGTACACACACGAGCGCAATACCGAACGCACAGGTATACACACATACACGTTCACACATGCGAACACAGGCAAAGACGCATAACTGCATACTGAGAGTTCCAGGCGTTAAGGTGTGAATTACATACATTTGAAAAATAGTGCACGCATGAAAATAGAAAGCTTTGTCACGGCGCGAAAGCCAACTAAAGCAGATCAAGGCATTCTCTACTGAACTGAACTAAGACAGCGGGTATGCGGAAAACGTTAGAATTTCCATGTAACGTCACCCAAATTTAAAAAAAATTCCTGGTTATTTTCAACGAACTGTGGCAATGGGCGTCGTGGGAAGCAGTCAACGAGAAAATTGCCTGTGCCGAATGTAATTCTTTGGCATTCAGCTAACCATTAGGAGTAGGATCAAGGCTTTTGTGCAAAGCGCATGTACCCCCTTATGAGCCTTTTTTATATGTGCCGAATAGGAACGTCGACACGACCGTGGAATCAGCATAGTATCTCACGATACGATGTACTGTTGGAACCCAGGGTTGTCCAAATTACACGCACCTGTTTCGTCAAAGAAAAATTGACTATACGGTGCCTTCACGTGCTGTCATAAACGTCGCTTAGTGAAGTATTCCTATGGCATCGAACAAAGCTGCACAAAATTATATGAAATTGTAGCAGCGCATATGTATTGCTATGATAGCGCTTGTCATCAACATTAGAAGCGGAAACTAAGCCTGTGTTTATTGGGCGGCCTTTATATGTAGAGCAGAACGAGCAAGGTTGCGTACCCTGGCCGCACAACCATATCGGCTGCTGGTAGCGCAGATCTTAGGCGCGCGGCATGTTCTTGCCGAGTTGCGCCCCAGATAAGAACGTCGTCAACGTAGATTTGAACGCCCGGAAGACCATCAAAAATCTGTTAAGGTTTTCTGAAACACCTCTGATGCAGATGCTATACCGCATGGTAATCTCAGGAAGAGGTACCAGCCGAATGGCGTTGAGAACGTGCAAATTTTGGAGGTATCCTCGTCGAGCGGTATTTGATGGAATCCCGAGTTTGTGTCTAAGCGGGAGAACAGCATCGCACCAGACAGCTCAGCTTCGATGTCCTCACGCCTAGGCATCTCGTAGTGCTCTCGTTTCAGGCACTGATTTAGTTTTCTTGGGTATATGCAAATGCGTAGCTTCCCGTCTTTTTTACGAGCAATTACAAGTGGACTCACCCAATGCGTCGGTTCATCGACCTTTGTGATGATGTGGGCCCGTTCCGTGCGCTCTAATTCTTCCTTAAGTGGTTTCTGGAGTGTCAGGGGTACACGTAGAGTTGGTTGGACCACTGGTACGGTTCCCTTGCTGAGGACCATCTTGTAGGCGCGATTGACGCAACCCGTACCGGTGAAGAGGTGACGGAATTCGTTGGCAATTTCTTCGGAGCTTGAACGAGACACTGCGTGTATGCGAGGGATCAGTCCGAGTTGCTCGCTTGCGTTTAAGCCCAGGATGGCCTGTCCTTTGCGCACCACGAAGAAGTCGAGTGCCGTGGTGTGGTCGTCCACTGTCACTTCTAGGCGAGTCAGCCCTGAGTGCTTGATTACTCCACCTCCATACGAGCGAAGTACTGCGCAGCTGGGCTTCAGTGCTGGCTTCGGATGAATCCTACTGAACACTCCGAAAGGCAGCAAATTTGCTTGCGATCCCGTATCAATCTTCAGTGTAACTGCGACGTTTTGGAATTGCAGCTGGACCACCCAGTCACGCTGACCAGTCCGCCGTCTTACGGACACATTCAGCACTTCCAAGTCGTCTTCAAGGCCTTCTACCTCGTCTACTTGCGCTGCGCTTCTGCAACATACGGCAAAGTGATTTTTTCGTTCGCACCGTCGTCATGTCCGGCCGTATGCAGGGCAATTTTCTTTAGCGTGCGTGCGTCCGCACTTGAGGCATGTGCGGTCGCCTTGACCCTGCCTTGTCTTGCGCAGTGTTTACCTGTTTTTGCTGGTTTTCCCATATGCCTCGGTGAGCCGCCGTTTCCTCCGCTGCCTTGCAAACTTGCTCTGCTTTATCTAAGGTTATTTTTTTGTCACTGAGCAGCTTTTCGCGGGTTTTATCGTCGCATAGCACAAAAACAAGTTGATCCCGGATCATGGAATCTGTTAGTGCGCCAAAGTTGCACTCACGGGCCTGCTTTTTCAAATCCCTTAGGAAGTGTTCAAGTGGCTCACCGGGGGCTTGACTCATGTTCCGAAAGACGTGCCGCTCATGTACTTCGCTGTACTGTGTAGCGCAGTATTCCTCGAACTTCTTCACAATCGTAGCATACTCTTCCTTGCTCTCGTTCTCTGCAAACGTGAAGGTGTTAAAAACTACTAGTGCGTCTTCGCCGGCAACACTCAGGAGTAAAGCTGCTTTCGTCTTGCTCGACCGAGGTTTTGCAGGGGGGTCGGACGCGGTCAGGGAAAGCTCAAGCCTCTGAATGAACAGCTTCCAGTTCTTGCTGGTGTCTCCTGACAGACGTATCGGGTCTATTGGCTTGAGGAAGTCCATGGCTGTCCTGTCGTCGCCTCCCTTCAGTGAAGTCGCGGTTCACATCCCACTTCTGACACCATGTATCATGTTGGTGATCGAGCGAGACGAGACGCGGAAGTGTGATGTGAAACTAAGCCTGTGTTTATTGGGCGGCCTTTATATGTAGAGCAGAACGAGCAAGGTTGCGTACCCTCGCCGCACAACCATATCTTGAGGGGGCGGGTTTGACACGAGACGCACGCTGCGCAAGATACGATACAGTAGCCTAGTTTCAGCGTGCTTGTATTCACAGCTCGAGGGCCCGTTTTCGATAAAGCTCTAAACCTTTGTAGGTGGCATGTGTGTGTGCTTCCTACGTCTACATTTCAATCGCAACCTACCACAAACGGTGTTTCAACAGCCGACCTCTTTGAGGCGGCTGTCGTGTGTGAACCGCGAACTGAGAAATGTAGGCCGATCCTGAAGGCAGTGAACCGGGGTGAGGTTCAGAAATCTTGAGGCGCTGGTCGAAGTTGCGAGTCCAATCCTCGCAGTCGAGGCGTTCCATATGTCCGTTTACGCAGCCCCGGCATTTCGCATGTCTATTTCAGTTGATTCCTGGTTGATATAGGTTCTGTAAGATTCAAACACCTGTGGGCGTATACCCGTATCCGCGAGCCGAGCACTACCGGTATGAGCCACAAGAGACTGCAGTGTCGTTAATAGTAACGTATGTGGTGAGTATATCACATTAGTGATGTAAAGACCAGTCAATAATATTTGTAATATATCTATGCCCTACCTCCAAAATATCGGGGTGTTCGAGGTAAACGAGACGTAGGCGGATAGATAGATAGATAGATAGATAGATAGATAGATAGATAGATAGATAGATAGATAGATAGATAGATAGATAGATAGATAGATAGATAGATAGATAGATAGATAGATAGATACGCTCAATGTCGCCGAAGTTCGCTAAGAAATGCTTCGAATTTAAAAAGCTGTAACACTCAACTCGCAAGGAACTGCGTGCTTATAAGGGGTGAAATTGCTCCTTGTGATGTTATGCATCCACTGCTTCGGCCACACGACATTCAGTTCTCCTTGGAGAATCAAAATTCATTGTAACACTTTCTCTACCTTACCGCTCGGTTGACAGGCGTGGCATTTCCACGGCGAACAAAGTTCACGTCCATAAGGAAAGACGGAGACACAAAACGCACGTTCGGAGCCGTAGGCCGACCACACCATTACAGGGGCATTGCGGGAGGGAGGCTACCGTGTCGGCGGATGCGGATAAGAAGACCACCATTGTGAAGCTAAGGACTGTCACAACAGTCGCATTTGTTCTGGGAACGACTTGAAGATAGGCGATCAGCCTCTTCGTTTCCAGTCATATGATCTTGCAATGAGGGGAACACCATGCGTAGTAGTTGTGCTGACAGATTCCAGGGTGCTGGTTAAAACTGGTGTGTCATAATGGATTCTCAACAGTCCCCACAGGTCGGCACGAGAGTCTGTGAAGATAGTGACCCTCTATGCACTTAATACTTTCTGCAGGATCTTCAGAGCAACATTATTGGCAATCAGCTCCGCAGCTTTAGATGAGGTATGGCGTCAATCGGAGCGCAGAAAAAAGCCGCAGAAGCGTCTCAGATCTCGCTGCGTGGAGACGCGTCGGGAAATATCTTAACATTATCTCCATATTTTTCAAATAGTTGACTGGACCAATTGGAGGAGTGCAGCAGCAGGCTGGATAGACTTCTTGTGTATTCTCGGAATTCACATGTAAATGGGAAAGGGACATTTGTCGTGGTCTTTCAGAGTTGCAGAGTAGTGTCTTCTGAAGGGCCAGTTATATATCAGCGAACGTAAATAACGCCGCGATTTTTCCATGCGGCATTGTGGACGCTGAAGCAAGCGATTGATGAATGCTTGGCCATCTGGTGTTAAGCGTAAATTCTCGGTATGATATAATGGTCCCTGACCAGGTTCCCATTGTCTGGGCAACCGGTGCACTTCTGTGAGTGACGAAATAGATTACCTGCCATGAGGTAGGCCAATGAAGACCGGAGGATCAAAACAGTAGAGTTACATTTGCAACACTAAAAAGCTTTCTCGCGTGAGGCACCTGGACCTATCAGGACCACGCCAGTCATTTATATTGGTAAGCCCCACGAACACGACTGTTATCAGCAGTGAAGGAAGCGTTAAATGAAGGGACAGATAATATTACCGGTTTACTCACCGCTTTAAGGAGAGCGTCCTTTACTGTGTACATCCAGTTGGGTTTCCCATCGAAACTAAACCCGTGTATTAAAGCGAAGACTGTGCTATTCAAGTGGGTGCCATCAAGATCTGCATGCACCTTCTCCCACGTGTCATAATCCACTTGAATTGAATTTCCAACTCCCCAGAATAAAGTGATTTCAGTGTTCACATCGCCAGGGCTGGCCGGTGGACCTATCGCTACTGCCATCTTGTCCTCGTGATAAAAGCAGCCAACTTCCGGGTAGCAGCTCGGGTTATGTTGCTTCTTGTTTAGGAATCGAAGCACCTACGGAAGGATTGATAACATGAGAATTTGCGCGAAATGCCGCTACACTCCTAAAGTGGCACTAAGGGCTCGTGATATGAAGTGTCGCGCAGAGCGACATTATTGAGGAAGTTCCACAGCGCCCTTGCATGATTTTTTTTGCTTTCTGGGTTCGATGAACGTCGTACCAGAAATACCGCCAAACGCTTGATTACCATTCTGTTCGATGAGCTTCTCGACTGAGAGAAGGGTTAGAATGCGCCTATACTTTCACCTTTAGCGACCGCCAAACCTCAATACGCCCCTTACGAGGAATGCACAATAGCAGTTCACATTTTCTCCTTCAAAATCCTTAATAAGAACGTTTAATAATGCTCAGGCCTCGAAAAAAATTAACATATCCTTCCACTCATCTCAACGTGGGTGAAACAGAAGCTTGTCCACACAACCCATTGGCCATTAATTTTCCCATCTCTTCACCTTTAACCTTACCATGTCATTACCATCATGCGTATTTCAAGTTTGCCATCCCTTCTTTGTTAACTATGCGACTATTTTTATCTACTGGATATCAGATCGGTGTGCATTTCGTCTTCACCTGAATGAGCATGGACATCGATAGCGTTCCTGAGTGTTTCCTTGTAGTCGCCACCTATATGCAACCTCTCTTCCGAAAGATCGCACGTCGCTCTTGAATGCATGTTGAAGCACGAGCGTTCATGATCGTTTCCTGGGCACCGCTCCTCATACGCGACGCACGACGATCGCCTTTGTCATATTGTAACGAAGATACCAAGAGGTCCAACAAGGAAAGGCCAGAACCTTCTTTAATGGCGGCGAACCGTTCCGAAAAACACCACGTGCGCCCGAGCGTTCTTCGTCCTCATCTCCCTGGCGATCGGTGCCCATAGTGGGTAGGCCGCTTACTGCGTGTCAATATGGTGTGTCGACAGAAGTGTGGTACGTTGTTCTCATACTCTATTGGTCTCCTCCTCGGTGACACGGGAACGAGTCTGACCCTACGGCATGCCGCGAAATACACTCAAAGCGCAAGAGCAGAAAGAAACACGTGCGCATTGTTTTCACGTTCACGATAGCACTTGTGAGCGGCGGCGGCAATCCTTACCAGAGGCTAGGCTAAAGATAGCAACATATAATAAACAAACAAAAGAAAATATATTACAACATAGGTCATGCTTATGTATGAAATAACGTTGACTCAATCTATGATTGCGGAGTTATGATGACTGTTGCTTTACAGCTGCCGCGCATTGGATACACCGACCACTGGGCTGATGACATGGCTAATGATAGGCTTGCCTGACCAAGGTAAGTTCTTGTGACGTTGGTCCTCAGATAGTTAAGTCTTGATGCCCATGTATATAAATCATAATGTAAAGCATCATCATCGACTTTGTGACTGTATGTGAGCATTAATTGCTGTGAGGGTTGTAGTGTGCCGTATGATGTTGAAATAGGTTTAATGGAATAGAATTATTTTCCGCCATACTTTAATACGGCTGGGTGAAACTACTGTAATGAAAAAGAAGCATTCTCTGTACAGCTCGGTAGCGAGTGGCTACACGTACCGCGAGACTTGAAACTCCAGTTTTTTATACTCAGTTACGTGTTGCTCCCCGTTGTTTCATGATGTTAATTTAAGTTAGGGTTTCATCTTCCGTCACCAAGCTATCATTGATTGCCATCATGAGGCCGCGTCACCTCACCTGATGACGCGTTTAACTTTGCGATCGACACCGTCTTAACCTGCTGCACGCCGCGACATCCTCTGCCTCCTTGACATATTTCACTGACTGACATGGTGTTCTACATTGCAAAACGAGGATATGATCCCAGGAGACGCCGTAGTGGAGGGTTTGGGTAATTTTGACTGCCTGGGATTGTTTAAGGTGCACACGTCGCACAGTACACGGCCTCAGAATTTTGCCTCGATCGAAATGCAGCCGCTGTGCCCAGGCTTTTGAGCTCATGACCTCCGTATTCCGCGACCTTCCTTAGACCTGACTGGTTGTCTAAGGCACGGCAAATTTGGTCCTACCTCAGACAGTTATGGGATTTCTCTAGGCAGAATTTCGACTGTATGCGATAGGTTTGACACGGTGATCATTCTACACTCCGGCTGCGAATATGCCGCTTATCATCGACGGAAGACGAGTTCATTGACGAGCAAGCAAGTGAAATGCTGAGAGCATGGCGCCGTTTTCCTCTCTAACAGTCCATGGGGATCACCAGTTGCTTTAGCAAAGTTAATAATGGCTCGATATGGTTTTGCATGTATTATCGCCACCTAAACAAGAGAACCAGAAAAAGATGTATACTCCTTCCAGTGGTTAGATTACGCCCTATACTGTTTACAACAGGCAGATTCTCTTTTGATCTGTGTTGTCGGTCGTTCGATGTCGTCGCGAATCACCGCGACCTTTGCTAGTAGTCGCACCTCAGTGATCTCTCCGCCTATCACGATGGGCTCTAAGGCTCCAAAGAGTACGATAGCCGGGTTTTCTACCACTTGTGCAAAAACACGCGGATGCCGACGCTCTTTCAAGTTCGTCGCTCAATACCGGCATGGCCAGCTTCTCCGCCATAGACAGATCGTTTTCATCCTTCGCCTTTATGTACATGGCTCATAATATTCAATGATTTCATGTTCCATGGATTACCTCTGACACGCGTGCGCGTCCACCATCCCTAACGCGACGACAGGCCTCTCAGTTTGCCTTCTGCAACGGAATACTGTATCGTCGCAACTATCACTCCGATGACCTCATGTCACTGCTAGTCCTACTCAAGGAACTCCGGCCTGGTATGGGCTCCGCTTTCCACGCCGATCCTCAGTGCGCAAGCGTTGCTCTGCTGAAGACCTACGATGGACTGCGCCACAGGTTTTACTGGCGTGGCATACACGCATTGTCGTAAGGGTTCGCTTACGCGTGCAAATGGCAGTGAAGGAATGTGAATGCCCCAAAGCCTAATCAGTTCCGCCCTCCTGCACAACTGCTTTGCTTCGTCATGACCATTGCTACTTTTCACATGATTGAAGTAGGCATGTGCGGGCGTGTCATACACAGCTGCCGGAAATTGCTGCGTCATTGTGGCTATAGGCCACCACACGAGGTATGCAGAAACTGCCTGTCTACCGGCCACGATGGCTCCTGAAAATGCCTCCTTCTGCTTCAACCCTTCATGCTACATCACGGCGCTTTGCTGGGGCTCTTGAGCGACCAAGGTCGCACCTGTCTAGCCGATGTTATTCA
Source organism: Hyalomma asiaticum (assembly GCA_013339685.2). Lineage (NCBI taxonomy): Eukaryota > Metazoa > Arthropoda > Arachnida > Ixodida > Ixodidae > Hyalomma > Hyalomma asiaticum. The sequence continues at coordinate 56,670,118 of CM023487.1, read as the reverse complement.
TCGTCGTACCGCCGCATAATACCCGCAAACGAATAGATTGACAAAGCATTGGAACCTGGCTCTTGGTGACGTGCTATCTATGTATGCCACAAGATGCCACATGACCGCGTTAGCGCTCAGGGGCGCCTCCCACTTCGGAACCGTCAGGGCATGTCGGCTGCTCCTCCCGCATGCTAGATGGTCAGTAGTTGGTCGGCTATGAGTGCGCTACGGAGGGTGCAATCCCATCTTGCCGAGGAAGTATCCGAGTTAATGGACGTTGCCCTGCACCTCCTGAGCATGTGTTTAGCACAGCTGTGTGCCTGCACGCGGGGCAAGGCTCGTTGGTGAATTTATGGCATAAATTGTGTGCAAGGTGCTGCGGTTAGGGTGCGTCTATATCTGTATTAGTCTGAATGCAAGAGCCTGAGGCCTATTAAGTTTGGGATGAGGGAGTCGGTGGACTCTTTCCCCAAGGTAAAAATGCTTGATTATGTCATTACACGTGGCGGGTGCGTCCCTGTTCTGCACAACCTCGTTGTCGCCAAGCTGTCACCCAAAGCTGGCGCGGTCGATAAGCGCTGCCGCGGCCTCGCGGGCCAACACGTTGAGGCTGGGGGAACGGCCTTCGGCCTGTCCAATGTGTGTAGTACACCAAATTAGCGCATGGGGCTTGATACCGCCGCCTCCACCGCTCCAGAGTACGCACAGGACTTGGTCGCAGACGACGTCTCTCTGGAAGCTCTCATTGCCTACCTCGACTCACTGTAGATTACGTCGCTGTCACCGTCGAACATGGTCAAGGCAATGGCCATTTGCTGAGCAGTCGCCGGGCCGTCGATGCTAACCGACGCATAGTTGGTAACTTCCTCTTTGTTGTTGATGACAACTGCGGAGTAGGCGTGATCCCGGCGGTATGCCACTACGTCGACACAGCTGATATTGCGCTCGTCTCGGCAGGTCTACTTGAGAATTGTGGCGGCTCTGGCACGTGGCCTGCCGTGTTTGCGCTCAGGGTGCTACGATCAGTCGTTCGCGGATGTCAGGCGGCAGCTGGCTCATCGTCTACATTTCATTTCTTTTCTCATCGTCTACACTTCAGCCTGTGAGCGAGCGACCGACCCCTGCTTGTACGCATCTACCGACCTCGGGAGTCGAGAGTCGTATAACGTGGTCCGCTCCTGCCCTTCGGCAATGTCTTCCAGCGTGTTATCAACTCCGAGCTGGAATAGGCACTTCGTGTGTGTCCTAATCGCAACACCGAGGGCGCGTTTAGCTGTCTTTTTGAGAAGGAAGCTGAGCTCATCCCACTCAGTTTTCTGCCAATTGTACATGTCCGCAGCATAGCAAAAGTGCCAGAGCACAAAGGCTTTGACCAGGTGGATGAGGTCGTCTTCACTGAGGCCATGATGGCGGCTGCCAACTCGCTTGATCAGGCAAACAGCCTTGTTCGTGTTCATTGCGAGCTTGGCTATAATCCTAGCGTTGGACACGTTGGACAGGACGGTCATGCCAAGAATATGTATAAAGTGCTCTGCAGACGGTTCCGCCATTGCCGACAGGGAGTTTTGCCTCGGACTCGGCCATCCGTTTCCAGCCCCTGGGCTGGAAACGGATGCCTGAGTGCGAGGTGAAAGTTGCCTGGAGCACAGTAACATGGGGTTTCTCCCTATGGCTTCGGACTTATTGCTGCAGGGACACCCTCTTGCACAGGAAGCTTCTGCAGTTCCACTGACGAATATGAAACGTCTCACTTGACATGGCCGTCTTGAAGCTTTAACTTTCCTCGAATTGCCTCGCGATTGTGCGGACGAACTCACTGCGAGTGGACGGGGGCATTGGTGCTCAGGGAAGGTGCTACTGCATTTTGGAGAGAATACTCTACCTTGGACACCTGGTCATTGTGCGATACCATGGTTACCTACAGCTGGACAAAGTTTTCCCAAGTTTGCCTGATGCTTTCCCAAATCTACCGGATGCTGAGTGCAGAGTGCGTATCTCGGAGGTTCGCTTGGACTCGACTGGTTACTCCGTCGCGTTCGTAGCGACGGCCGTTGGGAGTGCTGTGGCCATTGATACTACAGCTAGCAGCTTCGCTGCTGGGCACCTCAATGGGGTGAGGCGCCGTCTCCGAAGTGGCGGCGACAGTGGTATGAGTAGGTTTTAGCGTTCTTAATCTCAGCAATTTCAAATGTTACCCTCTTTATAGCGCCCTCATTATCGCGTCTTCATTTTTGACCTGAGTAATCGAGCTCACACTTTGCGCATTTTATGGTTGTGACGCCAATACTACTCAGTGCCCCCGCTCGCACAGTTTTGGCCCAGGTAAAAAAGTACGTCTCATTTCTTTTCAATGACCGACCGGTGGGCTACTTATGGCCCCTGGAAGATGTGGAATGGGACCTGGAGCAGCTACTGGGCTTGGAAGGTCTTGTTCCCTTACAAGATGCCGTATATGACGATATCAGGAATTGGAAATATCTCGATATATATATATCAGGTGTCCATATGTGGTCGCACTTGCCCACATCGTGGTAGAGACATATGCAGCAATAAAATACCTTTAAGAGCAATGCCATGCATGATTGTGACACGTATTGAGCAAGTAGTGTCACGTATACACGTGTGCCATACATAGCCAAGTATGCATATATGGTCGTATACACATATGGCGCATGTCCATATGTGGTGGTATTTGCCCGATACGTGTCAGTCATACATGGCCTTCTTCGCGTAGGTCCTTTATGGCCACACATGCCTTTCCCACCGTTTGGGCAAATACGGCCACGTAGTGACATGTGCCATATATAGCGAAATATGCGCGAGTCCTCATATCGCCATATATGACACATAAGTAAAGGGAGAACCTCTACAGGACCAGAAGAAGCTCCTGGAGTAGGACCGAAAGCGGCCTCTAGAACGCCTCTAGGAATGGCCCAGCTGCGGGTGCTCCTGCGTATCCGTGGGTGGCAGTGATGCTTTCTCCGTGCCGGTGTCGCTGGACGTTCATGAGCGTCTTCATCACATAATGTATGGGATCTGGAATGATCGTTTGCCTTACTTGTCGGCAGTGACGTGCTGTCCGCCACACTGCCAGTACTTGGCGTACACTCGTGCTGTGAGTCCGAGTTCGATGCGCTGCAGCATTGACAAATGCCATCTGCAGAGCTAGGACAAACATCGGTATGGTGGTCGAGCCGCCCACAGGTGTAGCGAAAGTGTATTTGGTTGTGATAAAGCAAACAACGCACAAGTGTGTGGTCGTACCACACAAATTTGGGGCCCTGAGACCCTAGAAGGCAACGATTTGAGAGCTTTTGTTGCTGATACCATTGGCTGCCATGGACAGTTAGTTTCTTTCATGCCCGATCATGTCAACAGCGTGTTTGCCGTCGGCAAGCAAGATATCCTGAATTACATCCCTGCACGTGTGGTGGGCGGAGGCCTCGTAAGCATTGAGTTCGACGCGCCGATATAAAAAGAGGGCCGATCTAGATCTCGAAAAGAGAGGACAGCTGTAGTGGAGCGCCGCCACTGAATTGCCAACAAGCCTTTAGATTGAGCAGCTTCCGTCGAACGCAATTCGAACTTGACACTAAATTTGCAATTTCGTAATGTTCCTTTTTCATTATTCCAGAAACTCATGGCATCCAGTTAACATGATGCCACCTGATGAGCATCGGTGCTCTGGTTGGGTGCTCTGTGTGAATTTCTTGTCACGAGAGAGCGCCATCAGAACTGAAATATGGCGCCATTGACTACGAATCCCACGCCACATTCGGGAGTGTCTGGTGCCATGCTGTCATAGCGATAGCCGTAACACGGTGGAGGAAGCGGAAATCATAGCCAGCTGTGTCCAGCACCCACACAGAAGCTCGGAGAGTCTTCGAGAATGACTACTTTTGAAAACAGGACGCAATCACCTCCGCAGAAAGAGTGGCGAAAGGAGAGAGCCAGAAGCCGATAAGTCACCGACAACGCAGCACCAACCAGGGATGATGAAACGAATGAAACTGCCAGTTGCCTGCTTCATTCGAGTATTTAAATCTGGCGATAAACAACTTATACAAATTTATATAGACCAACATCTCTTATCTCCACTTGTTGTAAGCTTATCGAACATATTACTCATGAGCACGTTGTTGATTATTTAAATTGTCAAAATCTTGTTTCACAAAGCCAGCATGGCCTGCTCTTGTTTTTCCACTGTCACGCAACTCATTCAGGTCACGCACGACATAGCTTTTTCTCCCAATAACTATGATCAACTGGGCCCTGCGTTTATTGGCTACTCAAAAGCATTTGACATGATCTGCCATAGAAAATCATCCGTGTAAACTGCGAGCAATTTTAAATGGGTCTAAATTATTAGACTATGTTTTTATATATATACAGCAAGCCAATTGGCCCTAGCAGGAGGGGCAGTACACATTAAAGAAATAAAATGCAAGGACCGCATAATACATGCAATGGTACAAACTAGAACTAATACAGAACAATAGAGGCTCCAGAACGAAATAACAATGGGCGCATAAAATTAATAACGCTCATATATAGTGAAATGAAACAAAAACAGCACTAAGAAAACATGTAATCTAACAAAAAATATGCCCTTCCAGAGCCTGAAAGAAGTTTAGCTACATAATGACCGAATCTAGAAGTCTATTCCAGTCTTCTATAGTTTTGGGAAAGAAGATATTTATAAATGCCTAGTTTTAGCGAAGATTGGTTTTAATGTATGAGGTCGGGTGGGGCTTGTTTGTCGAATTGTAATAGCACGAAGGTATGACAAATCATTTACATTCAAGTTAGCAGCCAATATATTACGTAGAAATTTTATGCGATGAAACTTTCTTCTTGAAAGTAAAGAAAATATTTTGTTTCCAGTCATGCGTGCACTAGGGAAAAGTGTTCACTTATATTTATTAAAAATAAATGTAGTGGCGATGCGCTGAATCATTTCAAGCTGATTAATATCGTTTAATGTATGAGGATCCCATATTTGTGACAGGTATACTAATATTGATTGCACATAAATGTTCACTGCAAGTAAGCGCACTTGAGTAGAAGCATAACGTAGCCTTCTACGCAAGAAGCACAACTTGTTAAACGCTTCTTTATTTTTGTAATAAGTTTAGTCCACGTTATTTTGTCAGTAAAAGTGAATCCAAGGTATTTGTAACTGTCAACTGTTTGAATAGGAACGCTGTTGGAGGGGTGCTCAAATATTAGTGGAGAATTTTTTCACGTGATCCTTAATAAAACGTTTTTGTGTACATTTAACTGTGTATTTCAAGAGTGGCACCAAGCATTTATGTTATTAAGTGCTTGTTGGGGAAAATCTTGATGTCTGGTAGAAGTTATTTCTTTGCAGATAATGCAGTCATCTGTGAAGAGCCTTACTGATACTGATGATGTGAGATTATTAATATATCTGTTAGATTATTAATATAAATTAAAAACAACAGCCGCCCCAATGCACTAACCAGAGCTAACAGGAAGCACCAGAGAATTGCAACGATTAACATCAACAATTTGTTGTCTGTTGTTCAAGAAGGAACAGTCCGCTTTATAAGATAACCCGGAAGACCAATTAGTTCTAGTTTATACAAAAGTTATGAAGTCGACACCTTATCGAAAGCCTTACAAAAGTCGAGAAATAGCATACCAATTTGGCCACCTTTATCAAGAATCACAGATTTCATGTACCGTTGTTACTGACTACGTTACTATCGACGTACCTGCCCGGAACCCATGCTGATGAGGTGACAACGTTTTTCTCGCTTAGATATGTCCTAATTTTTCTAGCAACAATATGCTCCAACATTTTACAACAGGCTGAAGTAATAGACACAGGCCTGTAATTTGTAACTAGTACTTCCTCCCCTCTTTTGTGAATTGGAACAACTCGCGCTTTATTCCACTCACTTCACTATTGAGAATTAAGGTCTCAGTTCGTCAGTAGTGCGCAGTCCTCGTCAGTCACAGTCGCATCACGTGCGCCTCTGGGTTCAGTGATTGGACCTCTGTTGTTTGTAATTTGCATTAATTATGCAGTAAATATGATTATTGACACCGCAGTCAGGTAGCGCCTGTATGCCGATGACGGTCCTATACCGCACTGTTAATAACACTAACGATCAGCAAGAACTAAACAATGTTGTTTAAACGGTCAGGTACTCGAGCGATACCTGGCAAATGAAAATCAATTTTACAAAAACGGTCGCCACGACTTTCCGTAACAAAGAGAAGCCGCTGAATCATTCTTATGGTGCTATTAGCAGTGTCCTGTCCCATGTTAGTGAATTCAAATACTCGGCCGTTACTTTATCACATAACCTAAAATGGCATGTCCATATAAATTACATCTCTGCGAAAGCACTTCGGAATCTCGGCTACTTTAAGGGAACTTTAAAAAATTCAGCCAAGGAATGTATGCTAACTGCTTACAAATCACTAGAGGTCTGATACTAGAATATGCTTCAGCTATGTGGTCCCCCCACCTCACGTGTGACAGAGCATCTGGAATCAATCAAGAAAAAAGCAATCAGTTTCATCTACGGTCGTTGCAGTCGTAGCTTTTCACCTTCATCACACGCTCAAATCTTATCATTGCAGACTTTGGAGCACACGCAAATGAACGCCTAATTTTGTTGCCCAATATCGTCCACACGTGATCCACTGTTTAGGCGCCCTTCTCTTTTATGTCCGCTAATGATCATACTACTAGACACACCCGCATACCAAACATCAGTCCTTTCTGGACATACATTGGCTGCTTTAAATTTTCAATCTTTCCGCGCTCTGTAGAACTCTGGAATAACTTGTATGGCTCGCTTCGTGCATTAACTTATGAAGAGCTCGTTCGCCAACTACCTAACCATATCACCTCTTAATCTGTTTTGTATAATAGTTGTGTTTGCTGTTTCTTTCTTTGCACCAACATCTGTACCCTCACGTCATTAAGGACCTTGTTGAGCACCTATGTAGGCATAGCATATTTTATACAGGCTCAGCGTTTCTTTCTTTTCTTTTGTGATTGTTGTTGCTATTTGTACTAAAACATGTACCCATTCCTGCTATGTCTCGATATCGAGACAGGAGTATTTGTAAATAAATAAATAAATAAATAAATAAATAAATAAATAAATAAATAAATAAATAAAAATACAGTATTTCCCTAGCTCGCGCGCGTGCTGAAGCGGGGTGAATTTTCGAAAAATGAGTTGCCACAATGAAAAATATTGGGCTTCTTAGGAACGCAGCACTCCAGAATTCTGTGATCGATGGGCAGGCGGACCCTAAACAGACTGCATAAGAGCGACCAAGAACTACGAGCCACGTATCCCTACCTACAAGAGTCTGCGCTTCCCTTGAATGCACCTAATTTCAGATATACCGAAACAAATGCCGAGGAAGTCTGAATGGAGAAGCGCGGCTTAGTACGCTCTATTAAATAACCTAAATATAGAAAGTACTGTGTAGTATAGAATACACTTAGGTACTCATATTTCCCTCGCGTTGAGATCACTTGAAACGCGCTACCGAGCGAAGCTGTGGATAAGCCATATCTAGATGAATTTTGTTCATCTATGGAACAGCTAACAGAACACGTATGACTGCTTTTTCTGCTGCAGAAGTGCAAGCAGTACTTGAAGTTTTGAGTTTGAGTTTTGTTTCTGTACCTCCTTTCTAATGTACAGCGTGTCATTTAATGTGGTATAGTACTCAATCGCGTGTTCGCTAAACGTACCACCAATGTACTATCGTGAGCAATATGAAAGGGAACACAGGAACGTGTTGTAAGCAGCCTCAAACCCAGACACCGGTGATAGGTACCGACAGAGAGGGGAAGGGTGTTGTAACAACTGTTGGCGCTCCTACCGTGCGTTTGTCTGTACAAAGTGCAGGACTTGGCATTGCACCAAGCGCCTGTGCGAAGAAAAAATTAACACCATCTTCCCAAAGGGAACCCTGATGGGATGCGAAGCAGCAGCATTGCGCACGGGTGGCGTCACGGGTTGAACGGCGCTAACGCGGGTACTTCGCATCCCATCAGGGTTCTCTTTGGGAAGATGGTGTTAATTTTTTGCGCGGCAGGTGTTGCGGGCGAACGGACGAGGCGGCAGCTGCGGGCGCTGCGGCAAGTGCGCGGCAGGCGAGGGAGAGAGTGACGCCAGCGCGCACTGCGAGGGGATCGTGACGTCAACGCGCAGCTGCGGCGTGACCTACTTGGCACCGCTCCAACAGCTGCGGTGAGGGGAGCGCGTTGCGGCGCGTTCGTACGGAGGCACGGAGGGACAGTGTACACAGGCTAGTCAAAGAGCTGCTTCGCATCTAAAAAAAAAAGAAAGAATGAACGAAAAAGAAACGAATCGCTGCATATCACTGCGACTATTACCACGTCTTATCGAATATCGGATGATACTGTCTTATCGGTTAAATGGCGCAAGTTGCTGCTTTGGAGAAAGTTCTGCGTGGTGGCAGTGCGAACAATTAGTGGAAGAGCGCCCTCCTTTCCACTTGGTTTATTAGAGCGCCGTCCGTGTATCGCTCCGAGTCGATTTCCAGGCTGTTTGCTGCACTTTCTGCTGTTCGCGTTCAGACTGCTCACAATAGTACCTAATGTATAAATGCTGTATTTGCTTTTGAAAATTTTTTGCGATCTTAGTCATCTCCATATCTATCTTCTTGCTTTTCTTGGAGCCTGCACTTTTAGAAGCCTCTTGTGTTGCATCCCCACTCCCTGTAATAGTCTACAGAAGACCTACAGTATTAATAAATAGATAATCAAACCAATAAATAAAAAATTGCTGGTCTCGGTTCAGCAAGCGTCAGCGCGTCTTAACAGTGCCCTTCCTGCAGCTCTTCCGGAGAAGTTTCATAATAACTGCATATTAGGGGAATATTTTTCACTCTTCTTTCATATCAAAATGAAAATTTCTATCCCTTTTCTAAAAATTTTAGAGGACTTATTCGACACATACGAGTATATAAAGGAAATTTTGTATGTACCATCAAGAGCTCTGCGATAAGGAAAATGATATATGTTCATACCAAGTTTAAAGTAGCCAACTCTTTCGGTGTCTGTGAAAGTTTATAAGGTGCCCCACATAAAGTTTTCGTGTTATTGATTCGTGGGAAACACACTACGCTTACCATTTTCAGGATTGCCTTCTTCAAAGCATCACTTGGAGATATTCTCAGCCGCTCAAAAAAGTTCCGATTGTAGCTTGACAGCGTCACGCGGTTTTTGCTTAGGAAAGTGGGGTCCAAATCGACGTCATTTTGTATTACCATGGTGTACAAACAAGTAATTTCCTCATTAGAAAGGCGTAGTAGTTGCTGTAATAAAATCATAAATGGCTGTATCTTATAAGGAAGCTCAATCTCTCGTTAAAATGCAAAGATTCGGTTTCGGGTCTTGGTGAATGGTGTTTGGTAGAAGGCGCAGCCATAATGCTAGCCGAGGAAAGCAAGAAACACATTTTAGCATCACAAAAATTGACCAAGCTATTCGCTCTCGGCAGTAGTCACGATGTGCGAAAGCATGACTTCTTGAGTTGTGTGGGTAGCTTTTGGTTTGCACCTAGGCTTCGTCTTGTTGCTCCAATCCGAATTTCTCTGTAGTCGAATTTTTGTGATGCGAAGTGAAGAACAATTTTCCAGTGTACTATTCTGCAGCGTGTTGCTGAATAAGCGTGTCTGCCTTACCCCCTTGAAAACACCCTTTCAGTCTGCCGCAACAGCTCACAAGTAGGCCAATGCCTCTAGAGAACGTTGCGTTCCGTGGTTCAGATGCTGAAGTGGTAGCCTGTAAAAATGGAATACGACCGGAGGCGAATGTGATGACACATAGTAGATAATAGATCAAACAAGAGACTTCCAACAGTGCTTGTGCTGTGAACTTATATGCCCGATGCCACTTGGTGCAGCATGCACCCAGCAAGCAAGGGGGCTGGTGCTCTTGCGCGCAAGGACTGCGCATGGAGTCGTTAAGGTCCTGTCTGTTGGGAAGAACTATAAATGATGCTTGGCCCAATTAGCTTTAGGCTAATTAAGTTGGGCTTGTTATTATTAGCTTAAGTATGCCCCGGAGTTTACTTAGCCCCAAACTAGGAAATGTGCGGTAGGAATGTTTGCGTGCAGTGTCAAGGGTAGGTGGCCTGCGCTAGATGTAGGTGCAGCGAAGTGACGTCTCAGCGCATGCGCATGCTACCAGTAGCTGTGGGGAGTCGTTCCTATACTCTGTTTAACTAGTTCGACGTAGCCGAGCCAAGACTATAAGGTCATCGATCGCATAGTTCTTACGAAGCAATAAGAAATGCAATTGTTCGGACACGCCGCTGCCAACTGCTCCTGCCACTGAGGGCTCCACATCTTCCTCCTTCTTCGCAGACTGCCAGGGCTACTGCAGCGCCCCACCATTGCTAGAAGCCATCACGCGGAAGGACACTATTGACACGTGTTCGACGTGCTTATTGGCCGGAGACGCCTATGACTTCCACAGTGCTGAAATGACTACTGAAACAGGGTGCAGGTCTCGCAGAGCAGGTGGGGTGCATTTGTGGCATCAGCGGTTGCTAGGCATCGCGAGGCGCTCTGAAGTAGTTTCCTACGAACACGAACATTTTTACTGCCAGCATGACCAGCTTCGCTGCTGAAGCTCCAGGAATTTCGACCATAGGAGTGGGACGCATGAGATTTGTCGTGCTGCCGTCCCATCGAACCCTTCCCGTGAGATAAATTTCCTTTGCAAATATTTTCGGCCTTCATCAGAGAGCGCATACCTCACACATGGGAAGCCTAACTGAACCTTTTCGCAAAAATCACGTGGCCTCTCCGCAACATATATCAGGAACTGCGGAACGATCATGAAAAAATAAGGGACCAAGGCCCGCGTCACAAATATAAGGGCCGGAAACCAGTCCAAAAAATAGGTGAGCATGGCTATCGCGAAGTTGGAATTTACAATTTCGGTACGGCCAGGTGCTCTGAATGTTTCGAATGTCAATGAAAATAAAATAGGATCAAGTAAGAAGGCGTGCGCGGAGGCCAGCACTACTGCCCGCATCGTGGAATGGGCCCGGCGGCAGCGCAATTTCTTTTTGTTTGTGAGGGATCTGTCCTTGCAGGAGATGAAAACGTGGTATGCTTCCCTGCATTTGTATCCGTATCTTGTCGAGGGTGTCTTCGCCTTGACTCATCTTTGTAGGGGTGGTTGTTTCGATACTCATCGTTGATTTCGTCATTTTTAAGCTCTCAAGTTTTTTTTTTCGGAAAAGCTAGGTAAATACTCCATGTATGATTATTCCTTTTGAAACGACATTCCATGTCAATGTAATAAGTTCTTCGCTGGGCAGTTCGTTGGCTGGAACTTGTGAGCATATTTGCAGAAGCCGCGATAAAACGACAAGGCACGGCATCGCTACAAACTCGCGAATATTTGTGATCTTCGATGGTCTTCTTAAAGCACATGGACTTAGGTAAAAAGGTGCATTTAAGCACCGTGTTCAACAAAATTCGCCGATCGTTTGCAACGCATTCTGACACTTGATGAGCTTTCGCTCGAAAGGGTTTCACATAGTCACAGAGACACCTAGGAGGCCGATCGCGCTCTGTTCTCCTGTCGGACCTGCCAATTGTAGGGGGTGCTTAAGTACGAGGAAAGCTTACTGACAGCAAAATATGACCACAAAACTTACACTCTACGTCGCAGTTCCGCGTAGCGTACCGAGATTCTTTCATCAGTGTCATTTTCCTACTCTCAGGTGTCTGAACTGGACTACACATACGTCACTGCCCCTGTTATGTGGCTGTGCGGAGTGCCTGATAAGAAACTAATACAGATGATCGTTAAGGCCCTACAGATTATACTTCCTGCACACACTCGCTCACAAAGGGGTCGTCCATTTTCCAATGTCAAGGGCTTAGTAAAAACCTGGGAACAACTGTTCGCGAAAAAGCGATCATATTTTAGAAAAGAATAGCTTCTGAGTGTTGTATGGAAGTTAGGTCAGCTCAAAGTGGTTCATAGTTGCGATTTAATTAACTTGCGAAAAAAATGAATAATAAATTATTCATTCTCTAATACCACCGCTATTCTCACAGTGTGTTCATTGACCACTTCGAATTTATAAGTATCAGTCGACTGTAACATGCGCGGCGGCTGTATTTCTCCTACGTTTGAAAATACTTCTCCACCTCGCATTATAAAACTCTTCAGCTGAATTGTGGCTCCAGACTTCCTTATTTTGGCAGTGATGACAATGAATGTTTCCAAGCGTTATGAAACACTGATGTTATTTTAAGGCCTCACCTGAGTAAGATGCAGAGCAAAAATATTGTCTTCTACTAACTCAACGCTCCACTCCTTGGTCTTATATTGGTCCCCTGTCCACTCCACTGAAGGCTTCTTGACGTTCGTGACACCTGGACTTTGACGTCCTTCTTATCTTGGATGTTGCGCAGGCGTGGCTGACAAAGACTATAGCAAGAAGACAGAGAACACGCATTGCCTAATCCGTCCTTCGTCTTCTAAATAGTAGGTACGCTTAAGTGACACTGTTCACGTTGCCAGTGTTCACGGGTACCTTCATACTTAGTTATGTAGCCCTCTTGGAAGGCTAGACAGATTTTGTAGTGATGCAGCCTAATAAACATGTTCAAATAATCCGGCGCAATCGAGAGTGCTCAATTTGTATAGCAGATGTATTGCTTATATCTCCAAGTTGCACAAAGAAAAAGGACCAAGATGGAGGAACTATTCACAGCAGAGACAGATTATCCGCTTCGCATTTTACGCTTACGAACTAAGAGTGAGATCGACGGCCATTGTTAAATAGGGCGTTCAGTCACTCAGTGATCTCGGCTTTCTTTTTGCCATGATAAATTGTTCTCTCCAGAGCGACGTGTTTAAGCCCGTGGAGAAAAAGAGTTTTCATAAAACGGGCTTATTCATTTAAGGCGACGGTCATTTTGTTTTGTAAGGTATTGTGAACAATAGTAGAACGAAATATGCGACGTCCTGGCTTATAATTTTTGCGGCATGATATCAAAGAGCCCCCGCTGAAACAAAGGAGAGAGAGTAAACAGAAAAGCAGGGTTGCACTCTGCCACGTTAAACACCAAGCGCAACGCGAGCCACGCCTTCACCCTTTGATGGTGCAGTGAGCGAGTGAGTCCTGTTCCAAACAATGATCGCACCTCTCAATTACAAGAGGACATATCCGTGTCTAATAACATATGTTGCATGTGGCTAGTTATGTGCAGCAAGCGCCATGGTCGAAACTGTGGCATTGCTACGTACTTCTTCATCATTCATCATCAGCTCTTGCGAGCGTTCCCCAATTGCATTAGATTAGATGAGCATCTAAACATATCGGATCGTTCGGTCTTGGCGCAACTTATTTATCTAGCTTTCTTGGTGATGCGTCCTGTCAGTAGCGCCTACTGTGCATACTTATCCGGTCACTTGACTGTTATCGCCTACCCAAGGATTGTTGTTTTGTTTTGTGGGGTTTAACGTCCCAAAACCAGCTCTGATTATGAGAGACGCCGTAGTGGAGCCTACCCAAGGAACAATCACTGGTCGAACAACATCGTGATAGATTTCGACAGTTTGTTTGATAATGGCAAGTGGTTGATAATAGCATGAATCGGCACGGGGGGTTTCTTAGCGCTGTTTTAGCAAATCGAGTGCGCAGTGGAAAAGGATAATTAAGTAAGCGTGACAATAGTGAAAATGGCATTGCATTTTTGTCGCTAAGGAAGGATAAGAAAACGATGCTTATCTGCTTTACC
>CM023487.1:56106759-56656236 GCA_013339685.2 Hyalomma asiaticum | reverse complement strand
CGCATTTTTTTTCACATTCACGATAGCTCTTGTGAGCGGCGGCGGCAATTCTTACTAGAGGCTAGGCTAAAGACAGCAACATATAATAAACAAACAAAAGCAAATATATTACAACATAAGCCATGCTTATGTATGAATAACGTTGACTCAATCTATGATTGCCTAGTTATGATGACTGTTGCTTTACAGCTGCGGCGCATTGGATACACCGACCACTGGGCTGATGACATGGCTAATGATAGGCTTGCCTGACCAAGGTAAGTTCTTGTGACGTTGGTCCTCAGATAGTTAGGTCTTGATGCCCATGTATATAAATCATAATGTAAAGCATTATCATCGACTTTGTGACTGTATATGAGCATTAATTGCTGTGAGGGTTGTAATGTGCCTTATGATGTCGAAATCGGTTTAATGGAATAGAATTATTTTCCGCCATACTTTAATACGGCTGGGTGAAACTACTGTAAGGAAAAAGAAGCATTCTCTGTACAGCTCGATAGCGAGTGGCAACACGTACCGCGAGACTTGAAACTCCAGTTTTTTATACTCAAAGTTACGTGTTGTTCCCCGTTGTTTCATGATATTAATTTAAGTTAGAGTTTTATCTTCCGTCACCAAGCTATCATTGATTGCCACCATGCGGCCGCGTCACCTCACCTGATTACGCGTTTAACTTTGCGATCGACAACCGCCTTAACCCGCTGCAGCACGCCCTCGACATCCTCTGCCTCCTTGACATATTCGGCTGACTGACTTGGTTGTTTAGAGTCCAAAACGAGGAGATGATGCCAGGAAGAACGCCGTATGGAGGGTTTGGGTAATTTCGACTGCCTGGGGTTTATGTTAAGGCGCACACGGTCGCACAGTACAACGGCCTCAGACATTTTGCCTCGATCGAAATGCAGCCCGCTGTGCCCAGGATTCGAGCTCATGACCTCCGTATCCCGCGACCTTCCTTAGACCTGTCTGGTTGTCTAAGGCACGGCAAATTTGGTCCTACCTTAGACAGTTATGGGATTTCTCTGGGCGGAATTTCTACTGTATGCGATCGGTTTGACACGGTGATCACTCTGCACTCCGGCTGGGACTATGCCGCTTATCATCGACGGAAGATATGTTAATTGACGAGAAAGCAAGCAAAATACTGAGAGCGTGGCGCCGTTTTCCTCTCTAACACTCCACGGGGATCACCAGTTGGTTTAGCAAAAAGATTAATGGCTCGATATGGTTTTGCATACATTCATCATCATCAGCCTGTCTACACCCACTGCAGGGCAAAGGCCTCTCCCATGGATCTCCAATTATCCCTGTCCTGTGCTAACCGGGCGCAATTTATGCCCCCAAACTTCCTGCTCTCATCTGCCCACCTAACTTTCTGCCGCCCCCTGCCACGCTTGTCTTCTCTAGGAATCCACTCTGTTACCCTTAATGACGAACGATTGTCTTATCTTCGCATTACATGGCCCGCCCACGCCCATTTCTTTTTCCTAATTTCTACTAATATGTCCCTAACACGCGTTCTTCCCTAACCCACACGGCTCTCTTGTTGCCCCTTAAGGTTACACCTACCATTTTCCGCTTCAAAGCTCGCTGCGTCGTCCTCAATTTAAGCTGAACCCTCTTAGTTAGCCTCCAAGTTTCTGCCCCGTACGTGAGTACCGGTAAGATGCAGATGTTATACACTTTCCTCTTCAGAGACAATGGTAAGTTACCATTCATATTTGAGAATGCTTGCCGAATGCACTCCATCCCATTTTAATCCTCCTAATTAAAGGGACTGTCTACCGTCCTTCATCGCTCTCCCGTTTTTTGACCCAACAGAAAGCGTACCTTTCGAAGTGTCCCAGCGTGCAGTGGTTTCTCCAGAATCTCAACAGAAATTATTAAAACACAATTTTTTCATCCAAGAAGTCGCTCCCTTCCTAGTGTAGGCATGCCAGCAACACTGGGTACCGCGCATGGTGCGTCGTCGTCTCCCTGGAAACCTTTCGGGCGCGGGAGGCATCTCAACGCGAACCGGCTTCAAGGTCGACATTCCAGAGGCGACGACGAGGAGGAGACGCGAGGGAAAGTCGGCACGCGGGGGTGCGTCTCGGACATGCAGCGCCGCATGCATGACAAGCGCAGTACTACGCGCCTCCGCAGGCAGACGAATTCGAAGGCAGCGCCACATGCGCCACCCCGAAAGCAGCGAAAAAAAAAAACAATTGCTCTTGCACGCTATAACAACGTGTTTCACAGGGTGAAGTACGCATGTAAGACATACATAATAGTTTTCCAGCAGAGTATGCATACCTGCGTGGGCTGGTTCTCGTACACTTGGAAAATGACGAACACGCTGTTGGGTGTCGCTAGCGGCGTTTTTTGCACCACTTTCAGAGCGAAATTAAAAACATAATTCCTTTTTTGAGGGGGGAAAGCGTGCTCTTTCCCGTAAATGTGACGCACGATCTGCCCATTTTACCACAATCTTAAAAATTTTTCTGAGCGGTAGACAGTCCCTTTACTAAGCCACATGATTCGGATCAGGTGTCCCCACCTGGCCTAAGTAGACATATTCACTTACTACTTCCAGTGCCTCGCCAGCTATCTGAAATCGCTGAACTCGCCCAAGGCTATTGACCATTATTTAGTTTTCTGCATATTAATTTTCAAGCCGACTGTTATACTTTGCCTGTTAAGGTCAGTAATATGCTTTGTAATTCATCTCCAGAGTTACTTAGCAAGGCAATGTCATCAGGGAATCGGAGGTTACTGAGATATTCCCTATTAACCCTTACACCCACCTGTTCCCAATCCAGCGTTCTAAATACTTCTTCTAAATATGCTGTGAATAACAGCGGAGAGATTGTGTCCCCTTGTCTTACGCTCTTCTTTATAGGTATTTTGCTGCTCTCCTTATGGAGAACTATGGTGGCTATGGAGCCGTTGTAGATGTCTTCCAGTAGTCTTACGTAATGCTCGTCTATGCCCTGATTCCGCAATGCCTGCACGACTGCCGAGGTATCGACCGAGTCAAATGCTTCTCGTAATCTATGAAGGCTATATACAGGGTGTTTTTTTTAGTTGCAACAGATCTTTAAATTAGAAAAACATAACTCGCGGGAAAGTCTTGTGTACCATTCGAGTATACGGATTGGCGGCCTCTAGGTACAGAACAATTACCACACTTGTATGCATAATTAGCGAGATTACGCTCATTAACCTTTTTAATTATCACGAATTGGTGGCTACAGCACATGAGTACTTTGGAGAGTGTCCTCGACCTACCTATCCCAACAATTAAATTTTGAATAGCGGAGTGTATGTCGGAGCTACGCGAACAATTAGTTCTTCGTGGCAGGCTCCCTGAAAGCGAAACTGGACGGGAAAAGAGCGGCTGTGACGTCGATGTCGCCGCCTCCACGGCTTTCGTCACTCGCAGCTCGCCCGTGGCCACCGCCGCTCCGGCCGCGAGCTCCTTGCGTTATCTCCTTGTTATCTGCGGTGTTGTGCGCCACAGGCGAGTGACGAAATCCGGGGAGGCGGCGACATCGACGTCACAGACGCTCTTTTCCCCCTCAGTTTCGCTTTCAAGGAGCCTGCCACGGAGAATTAATTGTTCGCTTAGTTCGGACATGCACTCCGCTATTAAAAATTTATTCGTTCGGATAGCTAGTGTCGAGGACGGGCTTCAAAGTACTCATTTGCTGTAACCACCAATTCCTGATAATTATAGAGTTATTTAGCGTAATTTCGCTAATTATGCATACATGTGCGGAATTTGTTCTGTATCTAGAGGCCGCCAATCCGTATACTCGAATGGTACAGAAGACATTCCCGCGATTTATGTTTTTCTAATTTTAGAAATGTATTGCAACAAAAAAAAAGGACACGCTGTATAGGGGTTGATTATACTCCGCACATTTCTCTATCACCTGATTGATAGTGTGAATATGGTCTACTGTTGAGTAGTCTTTGGGAAACCCTGCTTGTTCCTTAGGTTGACTGAAATCTAAGGTAGCACAATTCTGTTATTATTGCCACCTAAACTAGAGAACCAGAAAAAGATGTATACTCCTTCCAGCGGATCGATCACGCCCTAAACTGTTTACAACAGGCAGATTCTCCTTTTATCTGTGCTGTCGGTCCTTCGATCTCGTCGCCAATCACCGTGACTTTTGCTAGTATTCGCACCTCAGTGATCCGTCCTCCTATCACGATGGGCTCTAAGGCTCCAAGAGTACGATAGCCGGGTTTTCTACCACTCGTGCAAAAGCACGCGGATGCCGACGCTCTTTCGAGTCCGTCGGTCAATACTGGCATGGCCAGCTTCTCCGCCATAGACAGATCGCTTTCATCCTTCGCCTTTATGTACATGGCTCAGAATATTCATGGATTTCATGTTGCATGGATTACCTCTGAGATGCGTGCACGTCCACCATCCCTAACACGATGACAGGCCTCTCAGGTTTCCATCCGCAACGGAATACTGTATCGTCGCAACCATCACTCCGATGGCCTCATGTCAGTGCTAGTCCTACCCAAGCAACTCCGGCCTGGTATGGGCTCCGCTTTCCACGCCGATCCTCAGTGCGCAAACGCTGCTCTGTTGAAGACCTACGATGGACTGCGCCATAGGTTTTACTGGCGTGGCATACACGCTTTTTCGTGAAGGTTTCCTTGCTCGTGCAAATGGCAGTGACGGAATATACTCGTGCAAATGTCAGTGACGGAATATATACGGAATATGCCAAATTAGTGGCGCATATACTAATTTTGATTGCACGTAAATGTTCACTGCAAGCAAGCGCACTTGAGGAGAAGCATAATGTAGCCTTCTCCGCAAGATGCACAACTTCTTAAACGCCTTCGGGCATATTTCTGTAATAAGTTTAGTCCATGTTAATTTGTCGGTAAAAGGGTCTCCAAAGTATTTGTAGCTGTCAACTCTTTCAATAGGAACGCTGTTGGAGTGGTACTCAAATATTATTGGGGACTTTTTACTTGTGATTCTTAATAAAACTGTTTTGTGTGCATTTAACTGTGTATTCCAAGAGTGGCACCAAGCATTTATGTTATTAAATGCGTGGAGCAAATCTTGATCTCTGGTAGAAGTTATTTCTTTGAAGATAATGCAGTCATCTGCGAATAGTCTGATATTGATGATGAAATACTCTGTTAGATTATTAATGTAAATTAAGAACAACAAGGGCCCCAATACACTACCCTACGGTATACCGGAGCTAACAGGAAGAACCCGAAAAAGACAACCGTTAATATCAACAATTTGTTTTCTGTTGCTAAAGAATGATGCAGTCACCCGGAAGACCATTTAGTTCTAGTTCATACAAAAGTTCTGAATGCGACACTATCGAAAGCCTTACAAAAGTCCAGAAAAATGCATATCAACTTCGCCAGCTTTATCAAGAACCACAGAGATTTCATGTACCGTTGTTACTGTGTTACTATCGACGTGCCTGCCCGGAAACCATGCTGATGAGGTGACAAAACGTTTTTCTCGCTAAGATATGTTCTAATTTCTCTTCCAACGATATGCTCCAGCATTTTACTACAGGATGAAGTAATAGACACAGGCCTGTAATTTGTAACTGGTACTTTATCCCCCTTTTTGTTTGTAAATTGGAACAACTCGCGCTTTATTCCACTCACTTCACTATTTATAAATAAAGTCTCAGTGCGTAACTTTCAGTAGCGCGGAGTCCTCATCAGTGACAGTCACAATCACGTGTGCCTCGCGGTTCAGTGATTGGACCTCTGTTGTTTGTAATGTACATTAATGATGCAGTAAATGTGATTAACACTACCATCAGGTAGTGTCTTAAATGTTATCACTGAAGACTTTGGAGCACACGCACATGAACGCCTAATTTTGTTGCACAGGATCGTCCATACGTGATCCGCTGTTTAGGCGCCCTTCTCTTTTATGTCCGCTGATGCTCGTACTACTAGACACACCCACACACTAAACATCAGTCCTTTCTGGACATACATTGACTGTTTTGAATTTTCAAATCTTTCCGAGCCCAGTTGAACTCTGGAATAACTTGTATGGCTCGCTTCGTGCATTAACTTATAAGGAGTTCGTTCAGCAACTACCTAACCATATCACCTTTTAATCTCTTTTGTATAGTCGTGTTTTCTTTTTCTTTGTTTGCACCAACATCTCTACCATCACGTGATTAAGGACGTTGTTGAGCACTTATGTAGGCATAGCACATTTTATCTGTTTATACAGGCTCAGCGTCTATTTCTTTTCTTTTGTTATTATTGTTGCTGTTTGTACTAAAACAGGTACCCATTCCTGCTATGTCTTGATATCGGTACAGGAGAATTTGTCAATAAATAAATAAATAAATAAATAAATAAATAAATAAATAAAATAAAAATAAAACACAGTGTTTCCCAAGCTCGCGCGCGTGCTGACGCGGGGTGAATTTTCGAAAAAATAAGTTGCAACAATGAAAAAGGTTGCGCTTCTTAGGAACGCAGAACTTCATAATTCTGTGATCGATGGGCAGGCGGACAATAAACAGACTGCATAAGAGCGACCAAGAACTATGAGCCACGTACTCTACCTACAAGAGTCCGCGCTTCCCTTGAACGCACCTAATTTCGGATATGCCGAAACAAATGCCGAGGAAGTCTGAATGGAGAAGCGCGCCTTAGTACGCCCTATTAAATACACCTAAATATAGAAAGTACTATGTAGTATAGAATACACTTAGGTACTCATATTTCCCTCGCATTGAGGTCACTTGAAACGCGCTACCGAGCGAAGCTGTGAATAAGCCATACCTAGATGAATTTTGTTCATCTATGGAACAGCTAACAGAACACGTATGACTGCTTTTTCTGCTGCAGAAGTGCAAGCAGCACTTGAAGTTTTGAGTTTTACAGTTTTGTTTCTGTACCTCCTTTCTAATGTACAGCGTGTCATTTAACGTGGTATAGTATTCTATTGCGTGTTCGCTAAACGTACCAACGTACTCTCGTGAGCAACATGAGATGGAACACAGGAACGTGTTGTAAACAGCCTCGAACCCAGACATCGGTGATACGTACCGGCAGCCATCGGAAAAATAACAGAGAGGGGAAGGCTGTTGTAACAACTGTTGCAGTCCTACCGTGCGTTTGTCTGTACAAAGTGCAGGACTTGGCATTGCACCAAGCGCCTGTAGCGAAGACAAAATTAACACCATCTTCCCAAGGGAACCCTGATGGGATGCGAAGCAGCAGCGTTGCGCACGGGTGGCGTCACGGGTTTGAACGGCGCTAACGCGGGATGCTTCGCATCCCATCAGGGTTCCCTTTGGGAAGATGGTGTTAATTTTTGCGCGTGAACCGACGAGCGGCGGTGTAGCGAGCGGCGGTCGCGGTAAGCGGATGCGAGCGGCGGTAGCGGCAGGTGTTGCGGGCGAACGGACGAGGCTGCAGCTGCGGGCGCTGCGGCGAGCTGCGCGGCAGGCGAGGGAGAGAGTGACGTCAGCGCGCACTGCGAGGGGAGCGTGACGTCAGCGCGCAGCTGGGGCGTGACCTACTTGGCACCGCTCCAACACCTGCGGCGAGGGGAGCGCGTTGCGGCGCGTTCGTACGGAGGCACGGAGGCACAGTGTTACACAGGCTAGTCAAAGAGCTGCTTCGCATCTAAAAAAAGAAAGAATGAACGAAAAAGAAACGAAGTCGCTGCATGTCACTGTGACTATTACGACGTCTTATCGAATATCGGATGATACTGTCTTATCGGTTAAATGGCGCAAGTTGCTGCTATGCAGAAAGTTCTGCGTGGTGGCAGTGCGAACAATTAGTGGAAGAGCGCCCTCCTTTCCACTTGGTTTTTCAGAGCGCATCCGTGTATCGCTCCGAGTCGATTTCCAGGCTGTTTGCTGCACGTTCTGCTGTTCCCGTTCAGATTGCTCACAATAGTACCTAATGTATAAATGCCTGTATTTGCTCTTGAAATTTTTTGCGGTCTTAGTCATCTTCATATCTCTCTTGTTGCTTTTTCTTGGAGTCTGCACTTTTAGAAGCCTGTTATGTTGCATCCCCACTCCCTGTATTAGTCTACAGAAGACCTACAGTATTAATAAATAAACAAACCAATAAATAAAAAATTGCTGGTCTCGGTTCAGCAAGCGTCAGCGCGTCTTAACAGTGCCCTTCCTGCTGCTTTTCCGGAGAAGTTTCGTAACAACTGCATATTAGGGGAATATTTTTCACTCTTCTTTCATATCAAAATGAAAATTTTTATCCCTCCTCTAAATAATTTAGTAGACTTATTCGACACATACGAGTATATAAAGGGATTTTTGTATGCATCATCAAGAGCTCTGCCATAAGGAAAATGATATATGTTCATACCAAGTTTAATGTAGCCAACTCTTCCGGTGTCTGTCAAAGTTTATAAGGATCCGCACATAAAGTTTTCTTGTTATTGATTCGTGGGAAACACACTACGCTTACCATTTTCAGGATTGCCTTCTTCAAAGCATCACTTGGAGATATTCTCAGCCGCCCAAAAATGTTCCGATTGTAGCTTGACAGTGTCACGCGTCGTTTGCTTAGGAAAGTGGGGTCCAAATCACCGTCAGTTTGTATTACCATGGTGTACAAACAAGTAATGTCCTCCTTAGAAAGGCGTAGTAGTTGCTGTAATAAAATCATAAATGGCTGTATCTTATAAAGAAGCTCAATCTGTCGTTAAAATGCAAAGATTCGGCTTCGGGTCTTGTTGAATGGTGTTTGGTAGAAGGCGCAGCCATAATGCTAGCCTCGGCAAGCAAAAAATACACTTTAGCACAATAAAAATTAACCAAGCTATTCGCTCTCTGCAGTAGTCACGATGTGGGAAAGCATGACTTCTTGATTTGTGTGCGTAGCTTTTGGTTTGCACCTAGGCTTCGTCTTGTTGCTCCAATCCAAATTCTCTGTAGTCGAATTTTTGTGATGCGAAGTGAAGAACAATTTTCCAGTGTACTATTCTGCAGCGTGTTGCTGAATAAGCGTGTCTGCCTTACCCCCTTGAAAACACCCTTTCAGTCTGCCGCAACAGCTCACAAGTAGGCCAAGCCTCTAGAGAACGTTGCGTTCCGTGGTTCAGATGCTGAAGTGGTAGCCTGTAAAAATGGAATACGACCGGAGGCGAATGTGATGACACATAGTAGATAATAGATCAAACAAGAGACTTCCAACAGTGCTTGTGCTGTGAACTTATATGCCCGATGCCACTTGGTGCAGCATGCACCCAGCAAGCAAGGGGGCTGGTGCTCTTGCGCGCAAGGACTGCGCATGGAGTCGTTAAGGTCCTGTCTGTTGGGAAGAACTATAAATGATGCTTGGCCCAATTAGCTTTAGGCTAATTAAGTTGGCTTGTTATTATTAGCTTAAGTATGCCCCGGAGTTTACTTAGCCCCAAACTAGGAAATGTGCGGTAGGAATGTTTGCGTGCAGTGTCAAGGGTAGGTGGCCTGCGCTAGATGTAGGTGCAGCGAAGTGACGTCTCAGCGCATGCGCATGCTACCAGTAGCTGTGGGGAGTCGTTCCTATACTCTGTTTAACTAGTTCGACGTAGCTGAGCCAAGACTATAAGGTCATCGATCGCATAGTTCTTACGAAGCAATAAGAAATGCAATTGTTCGGACACGCCGCTGCCAACTGCTCCTGCCACTGAGGGCTCCACATCTTCCTCCTTCTTCGCAGACTGCCAGGGCTACTGCAGCGCCCCACCATTGCTAGAAGCCATGACGCGAAAGGACACTCTTGACACGTGTTTGATGTGCTTATTGGCCGAAGACGCCTATGACTTCCACAGGGATGAAAGGACTGCTGCAACAGGGTTCAGGTCTCGCAGAGCAGGTGGGGTGCAGTTGTGGCATTAGCGGTTGCTAGGCATCGCGAGGCGCTCTGGAGTAGTTTCCTACGAACATGAACATTTTTACTGCCAGCATGACCAGCTTCGCCGCTGAAGCTCCAGGAATTTCGACCATAGGAGTGGGACGCATGAGATTTGTCATGCTGCCGTCCCATCGAACCCTTCCCGTGAGATAAATTTCCTTTGCAAATATTTTCGGCCTTCATCAGAGAGCGCATACCTCACACATGGCAAGCCTAACTGAACCTTTCGCAAAAATCACGTGGCCTCTCCGCAACATATATCAGGAACTGCGGAACGATCATGAAAAAATAAGGGACCAAGGCCTGCGTCACAAATATAAGGGCCGGAAACCAGTCCAAAAATAGGTGAGCATGGCTATCGCGAAGTTGGAATTTACAATTTCGGTACGGCCAGGTGCTCTGAATGTTCGAATGTCAATGAAAATAAAATAGGATCAAGTAAGAAGGCGTGCGCGGAGGCCAGCACTACTGCCCGCATCGTGGAATGGGCCCGGCGGCAGCGCAATTTCTTTTTGTTTGTGGAGGGATATGTCTTGCAGGAGATGAAAACGTGGTATGCTTCCCTGCATTTGTATCCGTATCTTGTCGAGGTGTCTTCGCCTTGACTCATCTTGTAGGGGTGGTTGTTTCGATACTCATCGTTGATTTCGTCATTTTTAAGCTCTCAAGTTTTTTTTTTCGGAAAAGCTAGGTAAATACTCCATGTATGATTATTCCTTTTGAAACGACATTCCATGTCAATGTAATAAGTTCTTCGCTGGGCAGTTCGTTTGGCTGGAACTTTGTGAGCATATTTGCAGAAGCCGCGATAAAACGACAAGGCACGGCATCGCTACAAACTCGCGAATATTTGTGATCTTCGATGGTCTTCTTAAAGCACATGGGACTTAGGTAAAAAGGTGCATTTAAGCACCGTGTTCAACAAAATTCGCCGATCGTTGCAACGCATTCTGACACTTGATGAAGCTTTCGCCCGAAAGGGTTTTCACAAGTCACAGAGACACCTAGGAGGCCCGATCGCGCTCTGTTCTCCTATCGGACCTGCCAATTGTAGGGGGTGCTTAAGTACGAGGAAAGCTTACTGACAGAAAAATATGACCACAAAACTTTACACTCTACGTCGCAGTTCCGCGTAGCGTACCGAGATTCTTTCAATCAGTGTCATTTTCCTACTCTCAGGTGTCTGAACTGGACTACACATACGTCACTGCCCCTGTTATGTGGCTGTGCGGAGTGCCTGATAAGAAACTAATACAGATGATCGTTAAGGCCCTACAGATTATACTTCCTGCACACACTCGCTCACAAAGGGGTCGTCCATTTTCCAATGTCAAGGGCTTATTAAAAACCTGGGAACAACTGTTCGCGAAAAAGCGATCATATTTTAGAAAAAGAAATAGCTTCTGAGTGTTGTATGGAAGTTAGGTCAGCTCAAAGTGGGTCATAGTTGCGATTTAACTAACTTGCGAAAAAAATGAATAATAAATTATTCATTCTCTAAATACCACCGCTATTCTCACAGTGTGTTCATTGACCACTTCGAATTTATAAGTATCAGTCGACTGTAACATGCGCGGCGGCTGTATTTCTCCTACGTTTGAAAATACTTCTCCACCTCGCATTATAAAACTCTTCAGCTGACTTGTGGCTCCAGACTTCCTTATTTTGGCAGTGATGACAATGAATGTTTCCAAGCGTTATGAAACACTGATGTTATTTTAAGGCCTCACCTGAGTAAGATGCAGAGCAAAAATATTGTCTTCTACTAACTGCACGCTCCACTCCTTGGTTTGATATTGGTCCCCATGTCCACTTCCACTGAAGGCTTCTTGACGTTCGTGACACCTGGACTTTTGACGTCCTTCTTATCTTTGGATGTTGCGCAGGCGTGGCTGACAAAGACTATAGCAAGAAGACAGAGAACACGCATTGCCTAATCCGTCCTTCGTCTTCTAAATAGTAGGTACGCTTAAGTGACACTGTTCACGTTGCCAGTGTTCACGGGTACCTTCATACTTAGTTATGTAGCCCTCTTGGAAAGGCTAAGACAGATTTTGTAGTGATGCAGCCTAATAAACATGTTCAAATAATCCGGCGCAATCGAGAGTGCTCAATTTGTATAGCAGATGTATTGCTTATATCTCCAAGTTGCACAAAGAAAAAGGGACCAAGATGGAGGAACTATATTCACAGCAGAGACAGATTATCCGCTTCGCATTTTACGCTTACGAACTAAGAGTGAGATCGACGGCCATTGTTAAATAGGGCGTTCAGTCACTCAGTGATCTCGGCTTTCTTTTTTGCCATGATAAATTGTTCTCTCCAGAGCGACGTGTTTAAGCCCGTGGAGAAAAGAGTTTTCATAAAACGGGCTTATTCATTTAAGGCGACGGTCATTTTGTTTTGTAAGGTATTGTGAACAATAGTAGAACGAAATATGCGACGTCCTGGCTTATAATTTTTGCGGCATGATATCAAAGAGCCCCCGCTGAAACAAAGGAGAGAGAGTAAACAGAAAAGCAGGGTTGCACTCTACCACGTTAAACACCAAGCGCAACGCGAGCCACGCCTTCACCCTTTGATATTGCGGTGAGCGAGTGAGTCCTGTTCCAAACAATGATCGCACCTCTCAATTACGAGAGGACATATCCGTGTCTAATAACATATGTTGCATGTGGCTAGTTATGTGCAACAAGCGCCATGGTCGAAACTGTGGCATTGCTACGTACTTCTATTATCATTCATCATCAGCTCTTGCGAGCGTTCCGCAATTGCATTAGATTAGATGAGCATCTAAACATATCGGATCGTTCTGTCTTGGCGCAACTTATTTATCTAGCTTTCTTGCTGATGCGTCCTGCCAGTAGCGCCTACTGTGCATACTTATCCGGTCACTTGACTGTTATCGCCTACCCAAGGAACAATCACTGGTCGAACAACATCGTGATAGATTTCGACAGTTTGTTTGATAATGACAAATGGTTGATAATAGCATGAATCGGCACGGGGGGTTTCTTAGCGCTGTTTTAGCAAATCGAGTTCGCAGTGGCAAGGATAATTAAGTAAGCGTGACAATATGTGAAAATGGCATTGCATTTTTGTCGCTAAGGAAGGAGAAGAAAACGATGCTTATCTGTTGTTCCCTCCTTGTTTTTCACAAGTCCATTGCTACAAGATCCATACAGGTGGCACAGCCATCAAAAAAATCCACCCATATCCACGGAGTGAATGATGAGTGGGCGAAGCTCCGGAAGTTCATCGTAGATCGTGCCGAGTTCCGGATTGATTTAGTTAACGCGCACGCAACGAATCATTACGGTTCAACTACGCACATGTGGAATCTCCCACCGGCACTTCATTGCAGGCAAGATCCGGTGCATGCATATATATATATATATATATATATATATATATATATATATATGGGTGGCCGGTGAACGGTTCTCCAGCTGGAGCAGTCGGTATTTTTCAAGAAACTTGCTAGAAGACGCTGCCTGCGTCAACGTTGTCTCTCGCGGGTGAGCGCGCTTTCTCCTTTGCGAACTGGTAGAGCGTTCATCGAAGTAAGAGCGTTTCCATAGTCAACGCGCGCCTTTCGCTCTCGCTCTCTCTCCCTCTCTCTGTCTCTCTCTATCTCACAAGACAGCAGATGCAAGAGTGAGAGAGCTCGCGCGCCGGGAGGCACGCGCCGAGGGCGAGCGCGAGCGTGGCTACGACGCGACAACGAAACAGCGAGCGCCGCAGCGCCATCTCGTGATCATTCTGAGATCATTCAAGAGCGAGTGCATTGTATAGCTCTCACCCCTAGCGGTCTCCCATCGCACCGCATCGAAACATCTCGAACGATCGCCTCCATCCAATGAGGGGCGTGCTCACGCGCGCAATCTAGTGATCGCTCATCACACTATGCGCTCCCATACATGTGAATGGAGCGAGCACTGCAGCGCCATCTCGTATTTCAATTCATAAACTATGCTGCGCTAGCGCCATCTACTGATATCCCTCTCACTAGCCTTTACCATGTATCTCTATGGATGGATGGATGGATGCTATGAGCGTCCCCTTGGTAACGGGGCGGTGACTTGTGCGCCACCAGGCTCGTAGAACTTTTTTTTTTCCTCTCTTTAAATTTTCCTCATGCCTTTTAAATTTACTTCAATCAAATCGATCATACTATAGCAAAAACGGAAATTCATAGCCCAGTTCCCTGCCCTTATGGCAGAAAGTCCATATTTTTTATAATTATTTTTGTCGTTCTCTCTAGTTTTCTGCCACCAGTATTCTAACCGTCTCTTATTATTTCAATCGCGGCTATGTTACAGCTTCCCGTGTTCGCTCTAAAACCCAAGGCTTCCTGTAGGTGGTGCCCAAACGTACACCGTGGTGATATTTCCGCATTCAATCACACCATGCTCCGTCGTTTCCCTATCTTCCTCACAGCAATGTGCATTTTTCTTCTTCTTTACTGAATTTCGCTTATAAATACGCGTTCTAAGGCAGCCCGATCTCGCTTGAAACAATAAAGCGCTTCCTCTTGAATTATCATAAAATGCCTCCCTCTTATTTCGTTTTTGCCCTCTCGGTAGATATTCAGAGTCGGTTTTTTTTCCATCGCTGCCTCCAGGAAATCTTCTCCGCCTCTCTGACTTTTCCCTTTACGCTCTTTGTTGTCAGTTCTCTTATACGCCGTATATTTACTGGTGAGCCTCCTAGTTCTCTTTCTCCACTGCGTGTCAACGCTCTTTCTATATAAATAGCGGAACACCTTCACTGCCCACCTACTCTCTTTCATATTCCTTAGCCTCTCTTCAAACCTTAGTTTGCTCTGCGCTTCCCTTGCCTCAAAACTCGCCCATCCCATATCGCCCTTTACAGCCTCGTTTGTCGTTTTCCCGTGGGCACCCAACGCGAGGCGTCCCACAGTTCTTTGATTCACCTCCATTCCTGATTGTATCTCTGGCCTCATGCACACCACTGAGTTCCCAAATGTAAGCCCCGGTATCATTACCCCTTTCCACAGACCCCTAAGCACCTCGTACCTATTGTGTCCCCATAACGCTCTGTGCTTCATTATTGCTGCGTTCCTCTTCCCTTTGCTGCCAAGGCTTTTCGTGTACCTTCATGTATCTATCATCCTCATTACCCATACGCCAAGGTACTTGTATTCGCTTACTCTCGGTATTTCTTGGCCCTGTATGGATACCGCCTGGTCGTTGGGATCATTGAATACCATCAGTCCGCATTTAAGCGAGCGCCACCACGCCATCTAGTGATCACTTCACGAACTAGACGAGGTGGCTACGACGGACAACTACGGCAGACGAGCCTACGCCTTAAGCAGCTTCGCCCCTAATAGCAACAGCGCTACATGTCCTGCAATTAAACAGGAGGCTCAGATGAGCTGTGTAGGACTTTTCAGATAGATGTGAAGGTTAATGCACAAGCCTCTATCTTGGACGATGCAGCAAAATTTCGGAGGTGGCAACATATTCCTGTCGACTGCCTCCACGACGCAGCCTAATTCTCTTCAATAGATCTGCCCTCCGGTTATTGGCAAACCGCCGTAGACGACTTGGACCGCGAGAAGACCGTGTTTGTTGCACCTGACGGCCTCTACCAATTTAATGTGATGCCGTTTGGATTGTGACATGCTCCAGCAACCTTTCAGCGAATGATGGACACGCTTCTGCACAGCTTTAAGTGGTCCATCTGTCTATGTCATCTGGATGACGTGATTGTACTCTCGCGAACGTTTGACACTCATTTCCATCGACTTTCGCTATTCTTTCAGTGTTTCGTGCCGCTGGTCCACAACTCAACTAATAGAAGTGGCGATTCAGATGCTGCCAAGTTACCATCCTCCGCCACCTTTTTGACTCATGTGGCATCCGCCCTTATCTGGATAATGTTTGTGTTGCCCTCGACTTCCCTGTACCGACGAGCGTCAAGGACATCTGAAGCTTTGTAGGAATATATGCATATTTTTGACGATTTGTGAACTTCACTGACGCTACCCGCCCTGTGACTGATCTGCTGAAGAAACAAGTTCTGTTTTTCTGGCGATCTGAGCAAGCGTTCGCCTTCTCACGTTGCTTACCGCTCCGATAGTCCACACAGAAACACGAAGTCGCACATCAGTCTAGGCTGATTCTACCGAAGAACTTGGAAGTAAATTATTTTGTGTTAGTCTAGGGCGCGTTGAACATTTATGTAACCGTTTTCTCATGGGGTGTTTTAAGTTGTGTAATATTAGCATCCCAAAAGCCTTCGGGTATTCAGAGGGAAGATAAATGCAATGAAGGTATTTGAGGTAACAAATTAGTCAAGGATACAGCACTTCAAGGGTATATTGCATACATATATTGCAGGGACAGCACAGTACCCCATCCCCATTGTTGCGTGACCGTAATGTCGTAGTTTACTCTTTGAATAGCGATTTTTACAAAGCCATCAAAGCGATTGTTCAAACTGTTCAATGCATTTCCTAACTACCAAATATCCTGACATTATGCTGTATTGCATAAAAATTCGCGCGGGAACTTCCTGACACAAGCTATAAAACGGGTACTCTGGCCCGATGGCAGTAATAATGAAAGCAACCAAGCGGACACAGCTGTTACATTTCTACAGAAAAAAAATTCGTACATACCCAGCATAAATATGGCAGGTGTCATAGCGAACATTTGCGCAGAATGGCGCCCGGTAAATATTTCTGCAAAGTGAAGTATCTTAATTACAGGAATTACCACCAATGAGTCCCAGTGATATTACGTTGAAATTGCACACCAAAAGGATTGCGTCTGAATGATTATGGTTAGAGAGGCAAAATAGTTGCATGGCAGTGCACAGACAACAGCTTTGTTTTGGTTAAAAACACCACCGCATGAACTTGAAAAGCAGCTCCCTACAGCCCTTAGATTACCGCTTATATTTATCTATCGTATATTTGGACAATGCTACATTTTCAGAGTCGCGTGAGGAACAACCGGAAAACCGGTATTTTTGCTGAGTAATTACCTTGCCCGCTGGTGTCAAGCTTTGCCCCTGTTGGTTCAGCGTGATAATCAACTCGTAGCGCGAAAGGACAGAAACAAAAAAAAGAACAATACACGTGAGAACAAAGAATTAAAACTGCACGCAGAAATTTATATCGATTCTATTCAATATTGGTGCATATTTGCTATTTATTTACCGCTCTAGATCTGGATTTATCACAAGGACACTTTGAGAGCGAGGCTGTTGTGTGTCGTGCTCGATCTGCATGCTGGCTTTGGTGATGCACTGCCGGATTTGTTCCACGTGCACATGTCTGTAAGGGAATCTGGAGTAAATACGATGACGTCGTCGAAGCTGCCCTCCATAAGGACCATCAACACGACTGCCTATCATTTGTTCGAAAGTAGAAGGTGCATTAGAAAGACAAAGGGCATAAATTTATGTTCATTTATTTATTTGTTTATTTATTTCATTTATTTATTTATACATACTGCAGCCCGTTAGGACTATGGCAGGACTGGGCGTGTATGAAAAAAAAACATATATATATACATACAGAAATATGCGAACATTGTAACTGAGAAGTAGAAACAAGATATGAACAGGTAAAATGAACTATACATCATAAACGGCATTCCAAAATTCAGAAATTGGTAAACAACGAACTTCGGCAGGCAACAAATTCCATTCTTCAATCGTGTGTGGAAAAAAACTGTACTGAAACGTATTAGTGCGTGGACGGAATGGTCTAATGTTTGAGACATGATAAGCTCTAGTGGATGTAGGGCAAGCAGGCATCAAAAGGGAGGGATCAGAGAGGGAAGAAAGGGAGCTTTGATAGGAGTACAAAAGCTTCAAGGATTCTACGCTGCGTCGTTTTGAAAGAGGCTGTAGGTTTATATCTAGAAGAGCAGCTGATGGTGAGAAGTGTCGGTCAAAGCGGTGAAAAATGAAGCGAATAGCCTTCCGCTGGACCGATTCGATAAGATTAATTTCACAGTGCTTATACGGGTTCCACACCGGGGAAGCATATTCTAGGATTGGGCGAATCAATGTTCTGTACGCCACTAATTTAGTGTCCTTCGGAGCATCGGACAAAGACCTGCGGATGTAACCCAGTGTTTTTAACGCTTTACCACAGATGTAATCTATATGATTCGACCAAGACAGTGTGGGTGTAAATATGACGCCCAAATATTTGTACTGAAAAACTCTTGTTAGATGTGCACCATTGCAAGCATAATAAAAAATTATGGGAGATTGTCGGTTTGTAAAAGACATTATAACTGTTTTATTGAAATTGATATTCATTTTGCAGATAGCACACCAATCGCAAAATGAGACAAAAGCTTCGTGTAGGCACTGATGATCGGTGATGGAACCAACTGGATGATATATAACACAGTCATCCGCGTAAAGGCGTATCTT
The DNA here is from genome assembly GCA_013339685.2 of Hyalomma asiaticum. NCBI lineage: Eukaryota > Metazoa > Arthropoda > Arachnida > Ixodida > Ixodidae > Hyalomma > Hyalomma asiaticum. The sequence goes on along the minus strand of CM023487.1, from coordinate 56,637,918 downwards.
AGAAGTAACGTGATCAGGGAGGTAATTAATAAACAACAAGAATAGAAAGGGACCAAGCACGGATCCCTGAGGCACCCCTGAGGAGACGTCAACTACAGATGATTCCGCAGAATCATAGCACACAAATTGGGACCGCTGAGATAGAAAACTGGAAATCCATGACACCAACTGGGGTTTTTTTTAAAATAATACGGAGTTTAACAAGTAATTTAGAATGCAGTACAGTGTCAAAAGCCTTGCTAAAGTCAATGAAAATGGCGTCAATCTGATTACCTAGGGCGAACTGAAGCGAAAGGTCATGGGTGAATTCTGAAAGTTGGGTTACAGTACTGAAACCTTTCCTGAAGCCGTGTTGGAACCTGGTCAAGAGGTCGTTGTTTTCAAGTAACATTATAATGTGCTTATAGATTATGTGTTCTAGCATCTTACATGAGGTTGGCGTTAAAGAAATTAGCCTATAATTTGATAAAAGTTGTGTGTCACCTGATTTATATAACGGCAGTACTTTAGCACTTTTCCAGGAAGATGGAACGACGCTGCAATTAAGGGAACATTGAAATATAGTGAACAGGTACCTAGATGTCCGCAACGCAAATCTTACCACAAAATAGTTAGGAATTCCATCTGGTCCGGCAGGTTTCTTGGTATCTAATTTTAGTACCATGTTCAAAAAACCCTCTAGGCTAATGTTGATATCATCTATACCATCAGAATTTTTAGTTGTAAATGCTGCAACACTCGAATCATCCGAAGTGAACGCAGACTGAAAATATGTATTAAACGCTTCATAAATTACCACTGGATCGTTAATTACACTGTTCTTGACTTTAAAACATGTGGAGGACAAAGATCCAGGAGAGATGAAGGACCAGAACTTACGGGGGTTAGACTTGAGCAGTTGCGGTAGCTGAACCGCATAGAAGAAATTTTTCGCCCGTATAGTTTTTTTGCTGAAGTTCTTCTTTTACCTTAGCGTACAGAACCTTTGCTTGAGGATTGGTGGAGCGTTTGGAGCGAAGTCTGCTGGCACGGCGCAATAAGTGCAGCAGTTCTCGGTTCATCCAGGGAAGATTATTATTTTTTTCTTGGTTTTTAAAGGAATGAATGGCTCGATGCATGACTTTACAATGCTTTCGAACGAGCCACAAGCGCGTCGACGTCACTAAAACGACCAAGTGCAAAAAATGCCTCGTAATTGCTAGACAACTGCTCAATTATACGGACGTCATCAGCTTTCGAAAAACCGCGAAAAGCATGTACGCTATCGCTACGAAAGCTGTCTTCGACCAGAAGCCACAGACACTCTTCACTAGCCTAGGGCTTATATTTGGTAAGGAAAGATAATCCGCTCCTCGATGACAACGTAGAGGATGGTGGATACTCGTCAACAGGCAGACATATTTACGAGTTATCGTATTAAGACGGCCTAGTCAGCGTAAAATCGAATGGAGCCATATTATTTTTCTCGATGAGCACAACACCTGATGCCAAGCGACAATTACAAGTTTATGAAAGATTGAATTAACATCCTTTTTTTTATTGCGAAATGGGCTTGCCCTTAAGGCATAGTATATGGTGTATTTTGTTAAATGTGTGCTGCAAGTCCTGTGTTTTGTATGAACTGAAGTAGTGTTTTGCGGTATCTGTTGTCGTGTATCCAACGATCATAACTGGTCGAGGCACTGTATCGGTGACCGTCTTGTTTAAGGAGACGAGAGCGCTCCCGATGGAGTCCTTTACATGTCCATATGAGATGGTGTGCATCTGCGTCCGTCACGGGAACAGAACAATAAGGGCACGTATGACCAAGTGGTATGGTGCACCAGCTCCACGCAGAGGTTACTGCCGGTGTAAGGGCTACACCGGCCCGAAGTCTCCCCTGCACAACTTCCTCCGCCCTAGTAAGGTGATGGGGGAGGGAGCAGACACACGGTGGGATAAGAGCACGTGTGTCCTGCCGGAGAAAGTTCTTACGGGCGCAAAGGGAGGTGAGGGGTTGGGGCGGGAGGGGAATGGATGGGGAATGTGGATTGGGAGGAAAGTGTGCCGCCTGGTCGGCAGCAATGTTGTGAGGGTTCGCAGCATGTCCTTGTACCCAGTGTACCTTGACGCACGTAGTTGTTGTGCGATTTAGGGCGTGTATGGCTTCGCAGATTTCCATTGCCTTGTGCACATTTTTAAGTTCTTGTATGGCTGCTAGAGAGTCGGTGAATATGTCTAGTCGCTCAAGTGTAGGTAGCTTAGAGATGGCGTCTTTCAGGGCGTTATGAATGGCTTGAAGTTCCATTACCAGAGCACTGGCTTCTTTAGATGTATATTGTTGGTGACCACTGATGAAGGAATGCGTAGAACTGAGAAGGACGTCGTACCGCCGTCAAGTAGAATAGCAGCATCTGTATATACTGTGCAAGTGTCAGCGCATGTAGAAAATACTGCCTTGTTCGCACCAGTATTTTCGGCGTCGCTTCGCCGTAACCTCGCTGTTTTATTAGTCGTGATGTGGGTAAATTCCCAGGGAGGCAGTGGTTCAGTCGCGTTTTCTATTCGAGAGCCACCCGTTTCGTAGCACAAGGCTACAAGGAAATCCATACGGATTTCTAAGAAATGAAAGCTTCCTAGTTGCCGAAAGATTCATCCTTGTCCGGGTTCCAACCAGGGACGAATGCCTAGCCAGAGCGCTCGCTCTGCCAGTTGAGCTAACCAGGAGGTTAGCGAATGACAGTGCGAGGGCGAATCTATCGATACCTCGAAGCACATGGACATGATTATGTGGCAAATGACTTCTGCGGAAACCTGCAAGGTGGAGTAACGTTTATTGGTGTTTATGGCTTCAGAAGAACTCATTTGCCATATTCATGCCCATGTGCTCCGAGTTGTCGATGCATTCGCACTCGCGCTGTCGATCGGTAGACTTAGGTAGTTAACTCAATTGACAGTGCGAGAGTGCAGGGCAGGCATTGGTCCCTGGTCCCAAACCCGGACCGGGACGAATATTTCGTCCACTAGCAAGCTTTCTTTTCTTTCCCCTCCACCTTGCATTACTCCCCCTCGCAGGTTTTCGCAGAACTCATTTGCCAAATTAAAAGTTTAACTGCTTAATACAAAATCGTTTCGCTACGTTGGTTTTCAAAAATATGGCGTTCTGTATGCAAACACGATAACGCCAGTGGCGCTGCGGTGTTTGATTGCAGGGGTCGCTGCCATTATGCAGTCCATACTGGCGATACAGCTACTTTTCCTCTTTGCACGCAGATGGATTTTTCCAGGCTCAGGAGCTGTGAGCGCTGCTTAAGGCTGAGGAGGGCTTCTGATCAGCTATCCAATACGTCTTCGGGAAACTGGAAGCAAGGTGAACTATATGCCTACGTGGTTAACAGAGAAAATGTCTTTTTTTTTAGCGGCGCGTCGAAGATAGTCACAGATTTGGTGGTATGGAGACGTACCGCACTAGGCACGCACTAAGGTGAGGAGCACTGCCTTAATTCTGGAAACTAGCACGTGAGTGCAGCCACGGATAACAGATAGGACAGCGAATGGAAGTGAAGATCGTTGTAGAGGGCACCAGTGTCAGTGACGCAAATACAGCTGGCTGTCGACGTCACCGATGAGCGCAGGAGTGAACAGTACGGCAAGGATAAATGCGCTAGGTCCCCTTACCATTTTGTTACAAAACAACCTAAATTTAAATCAGAAATGTGTGTTTCGAGCAATGCAATACTGTTTGGAGGTGAGAACAACTATGAGCGTATCAGCGAAAGGATGTTGCTTGTATGTTGGGAGGTGCAACAACGTGAGTCTGTTAGGCTCGAAAAGAAAGGAGAATTAGTATCCAGCGCTTTTTGGGACGGTTACAACTTCAGAGTAGATCAGTGGTAATGTTCTACAGTCTGTGTTGAATAGCGAATCATAATGATGAAGATGCGATACCAGCGTCTCGCGGGTAATGCAGCTTAAGTGACCACACTACAACAACAACAATAATAATAATAATAATAATAATAATAATGTGTATTGAAAGAAAGGAACCCTCTAACAACTCTCCACTGGGCCGTACCCTCCCTTCAGTCACACTGGCACTTCGATCTCGTGGCCTGCCATCTCATATGCCCCAGTATGCCTCTCGGCAAACGCTTATTCCTGTTCCGGCAGCATGGCCTCGCATGCTCCGCCAGCGTGATCCTTCTAGCTTTACCGGAATGGATGACCAGGACGTGGGGGGCTGGGTCATGACGTACGAGAGGGTGCGCTCGCAAAAATGAGACTAAGCAAGCAACCTGAGTACTTCCTGTTTTAGCTCGTGGGTGTTGCTAGGCTTTGACATAACCACGGAACGGGTTCCCAAAGATGAACCAGATTCGCGACCACCCTGCCAAATGCGCGTGGTCGTTCCAATGTGCCTAAGCTGCGCGCCCAACACTGTGTCCGCGAACGAGCACCACATACAGGCAAGTCATTGGAAGTTGTGTAAAGAAGACATTCTGCAACTGTGGAAAGGAGTGGACGTGACGATGTCCGAGTCGGATCCCACGAGATATATTATGAAACAAAAAATTGGGGACCCTTAAGCTTTGCCTTTAAAAGTTGAACGTGATATCGAAATCTGGCCCCTAGCGTGCACTTCAACCACTCAGTGCATACTTATTAATGTACAGACGCTCACATACAGACACACACGCGCGCGCGTGCGAAATATTTATAGTAATGGTAGAGGTCTTCGTTCTATTTAATAGCACTTTCATTCGTAAATGGTAAAATTCTCACGTCCGTCTTGCGTTAACTATCTGGTAGCTGTTCGATTTGTTCTTCCGGAGACCTCTTCCGGCCAACCGCAACAAGCATCGCCTTATGGTCGGTGTAATGGCAAACAGCACATTATGTAATGTTTGCTGTTTGCTTGATATGATATGTTCCCTGTCCTAGAACGGCGGAACCATATATGCTCCGCTGTAGTCGCATGGCCTCCGAGATGGCGGGCGCGCCCGCCGTCTCGGAGGCCACGCGACTCGGAGGCCAATAAAGTTTATTCCTCCTACATATCGCCGAATGGGCTCATTTTCGTCGTGACACCTGCCGAACAAAATGCGTTAAGGAGACACCTTCCACTACTAGACATTTATGTGGTGTTTTTTCCGAGGCAGTTCCAAGTAACATCGTGGCTTTGTGGTAGGACACCTGCTTGCCACGCAAACGGCCCGGGTTCGGTACTCAATGGGACCGAAGATTTGTATTGTTTACTTTATTTGCATCTTTCTCGATTTTTCGGTCACGAACGATTTTTTCGCTCACGAAGAGACGCCGACACCGACAGCGGTATTTCTGCAAAACGAGCTCTCTAACGCTATCGCGTTAAAATCTATCACGATCCTAAGTGCTAAGAATGCCCGCAATGTAGCCCAAGTTGATATCGTGCGCCAAAGTGACGAGGAGCTGTGCAGGCAGCACCAGCTGACCCGTTCACCTTCCTTGTGCAACTAAGTTCTTCCTGGCTTAGCTGACATTCTCGACCAAACCGCCGCGATACTTGCGGAAGTGGAGGACTTTGTGCAAGATAAAATGGCTCGCGAAGTGTCGTCGGTGGCATATGCTCAGCCGCAGCTTGCCGAACAGCCGCCATAGACCTCCCTGCTGCGGCTTCGCCGAGCGATTCCTCAAGAATTTCACTGCAGTTACCCCTGAATACCACCAGCATCTGGGGTTTGCTCCAATAAGTTAGTTGAAGCTGTAAACCTGCAAAAAAGAGTGGATGTCAATTTTTTTCTTTTACGTGCCTCAAGGTAGTGACGTGGCTTTATCTCCTGGGCATTCAAATGTCGTTCCGGTCTCCATCTCTCGCAGCAAGCGAGCGTGAAACTTCGTCGAAATCGCTGACAAGCTCTAAGTGCAACCCAGCGTCGTACCAAAAAACACACCGCACATTATATTCTGCGGTATGGGTCGGATATGCCACAGCGAGCCAGTAGTGCATTTCTGAGAACAGGCTCATGTGTTTGCATGTACGTTATTAGAATCGTGTGCATCCGCCTCGAGTTCCATCACTTTTGCCCGGCCAGTCCAGGCATCTACAGTACAGCCCACCTTTAGCGATGTCGACGACACTGCCGCCAGCACCCACCTCACTGCCGTTAACGACTTTCTCTGTGGTCTAGTGGCTATGTCAATGGCTCTTGTTCCGAAGGCTGTGCGGTAGGATCCCAGCCACGGCGGCTGCATTTCAACGCAGGCAAAATGTTGAAGCAAGCGAACCGTGCTATGCGAGTACCAAGCCCCAAGAGATCGAAAGTTTTGTAGCCCTCCACTACAGTGTCTATCGCATGATATAGTTGTTTCCTCAAGTAGCACACGAAATATAAATACATCATTACTGTATGTTTCTATCACCGATGCGGCCATATCCTCTCACTCCATGATAGGAAAGGCAGTCGTCAATGTTCAAGGGCTGCGACACAAAGGAAATGGGAAAGCCTTTGACGAAGCCCTTGGAATATTACGTACGTGTTGGCTAATGGAGTCCTCGAACCTGCCCTTGTGGATGCGGGAGCTGCCATATGAGTTATCGGCCCACAACTTAAGGCCTGGCCACACTAGCGGAAAAACGCGCACGGCGTGCCACCAGCGGAGAAGGTCTTCGGCGGCGACACTTCAGGCCGGTGCGCACTAGCGAAAAAACGCGCGCGGTCCCCGCCCCCCCCCACAATGGCAGCCCCGCTATATCCCACCTGAAACACCTAAAGCGCAAAAGGACAACGGACGAAACGAGTAGACACACACTGCGCTAACTTCCAAGAAATTTATTGTGAAACATTCACGCACTATATACTAAAACCGTGACCTCCAAGCCGTGCAGGTCCAGCGAAAACGCAGGCAGGCAATCTTTTAGGGGCGAAGCTCCTTAAGGCGTGGGTCGTGCGTCCCCGATGTATGTAGTAGTAGTAGTAGTAGTAGTAGGTAGCCACCGGCGCGTGCCTGCCGGGAGGCACGCACGCGCCGAGGGCGAGCGCGTGGCTACCGGCACGCGCTCGCCCGCGAGAGACAACGTTGGCGCAGGCAGCGTCTCCTAGAGAGTTTCTTGATTGAGAAATACCGACTGCTCGCGTTGGAGAAGCGTTCACCGGCAACCCCTATATATATATATATATATATATATATATATATATATATATATATATATATATATATATATATAGGCACTGCATCTTGACTTGCAATGAAGTGCCGGTGGGAGATTTCATTTGTGCATTGTGCATAGTTGAACCGTGAGGATTCGTAGCATGCGCGAGATGTTATAAAACTAGATGGCGGTACTTGTAGTTGATGATGAAAGATGCGAGATGTTATAATAGTTTGATGACATTTACTCAAGTGTTTCACTTTTAATTGTGGGGCGAATTGCACGGAAGAGTTTCACGGTTTACCGATGATTCCTTCCGGAGCTTCGCCCCACTCATCATCATTCACCCCGTGAATATGCTGTGATTTTTTTAAAGATTTATAGGAGTGGTAACACAGTAACTCCCTAATCTAGCAATCTTCTCAGCTTCTATGATATCCCTAATGCGCTTGTCTTTGCTTTTAACAAGCACGCCGCATTTATCAGAGAGCGGTCTGGCACCTGTGCACTTACTACAATGTTTCACAAGTTCCCCGTCTTCATCTTTTTTTATTACTTATATTGCGCTTGTGCTCTTGAAGGCAATTGTTGAGGCAGCGACCGGTCTGGCCGAAGTACTGTCGTCCACAAATTTCGGAGGAGTGGACGACATTGCGGTGTGCGTTCTCGGCGTTGTCGGTGATCTGTGGACCTTGGAAGACGTTGTCGTTGGTCGTGTGCGATTCTGGACAAGTGTGCTTGCTCTCCCCTCTTTCTCTGGGAGACACCGGTTCATTGCTCTTGTAGTTTGAGGCAGGAGTCTTCACATTTCTGTCGCAATCGGAAATTCTGAACGTGCATTCTAATCGCATTCTTGCGAAGCTCAAAGCATGTGGTTTTATTCTTTACCACCTGTTTTCAGCGGCGCCAACACTTCGGGCAAGTCTTCGTGGACCTACGTGGTGGTCGGAAGGAAAATGGCCTTCTTAGTGGTTGCCAGCTTCTCGAGGAAATTCTTGTACAGCCGACTGTGCTTCATGTTGATCTCCGTAGGATGCTTGGAGGGCACTGCAATGCTTGTGTGCACGCTGGGCTCTTGACTGATGAGCTTCGTGTGGCGTCACTCCCTGAGCTTTTTGAGTTTTTTGGTGAAGTCTTCGACTAGAGGTTCTCGCAGCTTTTCTGAAAGCGCCCAGAGGGCATCTTCCACTTTCGATGCGATCTCTATTAAAAGTGTGTTCAGTAATTCTGTCAATAATTCAGTTGAAGGAGACCGCCTCCGTGCTCACGTTGTTCATATCTTTGAAGGTCCTTTCTAGATAAACTCCTTGCACTGTGTAGCGAAAGTCTATTTTTACTGATCAAAGACTGCTGGTCAGACGTTCGACCCGTCCGGTCACTACCCTCCAACAAATATTTTAGTCACTAGGTAGATGTTTGGAGCAGCAAAAACGATGATTGTGTGCTCCTTCCTGGAGCCGTTGTTACCTATATTTCTAGTGGGGTGGTCGTTTCTCGCTCTACGTCTGCAAGAGGAGCAAACAGCGGCCTGCGCGTGGGAAGTCGGTCCCAATTATCTCACAGTACAAAACTATGGTGTCCTTAACATTGGTGACCCTTATGTCATGCTGCTGTTTTCCAACTTCAAGCAGTTCGGACGAAGAGCAGTTGTTATGATTCAGAAGCGACTTATTCATCATTACATATCACGACTTTGACATTAAATGCCTGTATTAGCATTTTGCTAGCGCATTAGGCTCCGTTTCACAGGAACTCCTTAACTTCAAGCTCAATCCACTTAACGCAGATGCCAATATGCTTGAATGCATTACGGAATTCCTCTCTAACCTTAGCCAGGATGTGACAGATAATGAATGGCAACGTGTGTCTTTTTCTACCACATTTCTGCTATAACACCTCTTGCTCCGCAAGGATCCGTTTTCGATCGCTTGCTTTTGCTCAATTATATAAATGATCTTCCTGCATATCTTTCTTCCTCAACTTTCCTATTGTTTGCAGTAGGCTTTGTTGTCTATCAGAAAGTTACTGACCATACAGACCACCTCAATCTGCAACGCGATCTAGATAGAGTATTTCAGTGGTCCAGCCGATGGATCATGTCAATGCAGCAAAATGAAAAAGCATGCGAGTTTGCCACTGCACTACTCACTGCACACGTAGGTACTACCTGAATAGCATTCCATTACCGTGCATCGACGGTTATAAACACCTTAGTCTCAACATTTCTTCGAGTCATTCATTGAAGATGCATGTGGAATACGTGGCCAAGAATGCGAATCGCATACTTCTGCGCCGGAATATTTCTGCTGCTGTGTCATCCCTGAAATTATTACTCTACAAAGCGTTAGTTCGTTCCAAATTAGAATACGCGTGTGTCATATCGTGTCCCACTGAGGCAAACACTTGAAGCAATTCTTAATCATGCTGCCCCCTACATCTAACGAAATTGTTCACGTCGTTCCAGTTCTTGAAAAAAAACATTAAACTTGCCGGAAATTTCGTTGTGCCGAAAGTCCCCCCCCCCCCCGCCCCCCACCTTACCTAAATCTTTTTACAAAATCCATCAATCTACCGGCGACATGCGAGAAAGCCTGCTTTATCCACCTCAATACATATCTATAAGGACCGGGCATCGCTATAAAGTGGGTGTTCCTACACATCACATGATATTGTCTAAAGACTCTTTTGTTGCCAGAACAATTGTCGAATAAAACCACCTCGCCGACAAAATTTTTAGCATAATTGATAAACATAAGTTGATGATTGCTCTTGAAAGTGCCTTGCAACCTTTCTTCTTTCTTATTTTTTCTATTCTTTGGCCATCTTCGCATATTTTACACTTCTTCCTGTAGTGCCTTCGGGCTCTAAAAGTAATAAATACAAAGCATTTCTTTGCGAACTTCAGCCACTTTCACCGTATCAGTCTATCCGCCCACGTCTCGGTGCTCTCGCGGTCGTCTCGTTCACCTGATACACCTAACTATTTGCATGGTAGGGCGCAAATGTATGACAAACATGAATGGCTGATCTTTACAACGGCAAAACGACATACTAATCTACGTAATGAATAACGGCACTGTAATCACTTGTGACTCATACCAGTAACGCTCTGCCCACGGTATGAGGGTATGCGACAGAGGTGTTGGAATCTTATAGAATCTACGCCAGCCAATGATCACCTAAAATTGGCGTATGAAATGCAGGGACGATGGTAAATAGGCATATGAAACGCTGTGACTGTGGGGTTCGAACTCGCAACTTTGAGCGGCACCTCAAGTTTTCTGCACCTCACCTCCATTCACTGCCTGCAGTATCGGCCACACTCCTGTGTTCAAGGTTGACACACGACGGCAGACTCAAAGAGCGGAGCTCTTTGAACCTGCCGACAGAAAGGAGCACTGGTTATCGCAAGTTGCGATTGAGATGTAGAGATAACACGCACACAGGCACGCATTCAACCTAACAAACTTTAAGGTGGTATCAAACAAGGGCCTTCGAGGTACCAAACAAGCACGCTACCTCTGGGTTGCGGCGGCTCCTACCGCTCCGTTTACGTAGTAAATAAGCCTTTTGCCCTAGCGCTTCTCACGATGGTGCTTGTGTAACGCGAATTCCGCTTCTAATGATTAATAAACACTATCATATGAATGCACATGTTCTGCTACCACTTGGTATGCTTTTGCGCAACTTTTCTTGATCCCATAAAAGTACTTCAACGAACGACGCTCATGATAGAGCATCAATGCACCATTTAGTACAGTTTCCTTCGACAAAACAGTTGTCTGTGCTGTAGTGAAGAAGCGCACGCTTGATAGCTCCGCAGCCGGATCGCCAATGCTATAGTGGGGTGCGAGCTGAAGGTGATTTGCTGCTCTAGCTCGTGAAGCCTAGACGGCATCGTGTCTGCCAGTCGGTGCCGACCTCGTCAACCACAACTGCGGTTGGGTTGAGCTTCCTTATCACAGTGCTTTGGACTAACGTGACTTCGAACGTTACATCGTATCATGAGGTACCATTATGTCGCGAGAGTGCTGTCCTCGTTCCTGGTTAGCTCATGTGAAGCGTATTCATGAGTGCGTGCGTGTGATTTCAACAAATACCTTGTTCCTACCGTAACAGTTGGAATGCATACCAAACAATTCGTCATAGGCAAATTCCTCTTTGGCTGCTTCGTGTTCAGACGATTGCCACAGCGCGTGGGATCTGCGTGATTATTTTTCAATAAATCTATAAACAAATATATCTGCCCCTGCTTTCCGCCTTTAAAGCGGCAGTTCACGGTGGAAAGCCCTTGGCGCTTTTCCTCCACGGGTAGGGAAGCCCGGCAATCACGCGTCACGCCTCCCTGGAGGCCGCACAGGGGACACGTAGTCTGGATGGTTAGAAGTTGAACCTGGTTATGAGTATGGTTCTACCAGTGCTAGGGCACATAGTAGATGAGCCGATGTCTGGATATTCCTCTTCTTACCAAAGGATCCCCTTTCGCAAAGTGCCCCCTTCTCGCTCGACAAATGACCTACCTGCCGACTCTCCACTTCGAATTAAGGGAACTTGAGGCTTGCTTCCCCTTGATTGAACTACGGACTCCGAGTTGCGTGTTTGTGTGGTTGTGCGTTTGTGGTGAAGCATCGCGAGATCATCCGGCAGTGAGCGCATCAGAACACGATTCAAAGCAACCGCCTACTCTGTAGATGGCACGCCTAGGCTGCCCCAGAAGTTGCCTTTAAACTGCATTGACTTGTGCAAGTCCCTAACCTTAGATATCTGCGATGATAACTCGATCGGTTCAATAGCGTGCAAGCTGTCTATGGGGTAATCCATGAGGAGACTTTCGTGTCCACGACGGTCGGTGAGGACACGGATGACAAACACTGTAGCTCTCTTCCGTCAGACGTATGCTTTCGATAGCCGCTTGGGAGCTCCTGTCAAGCAAGTCCTTAAGCATTTCAATCTTTTCTATGTTAGTGAGTTTCGAATGCGCGAGAATGGTTACCTCGCTGTTGCCAAAGCCCCCTTAGCAGCGGCAGTCACCTCTAAGGACGGTCAGTTGAAGTTTTGGAAACGCGACTCGTACGCCCGGTGTTCGAGGCCAGCTGCGATCGGCGAAATATTTATCAGTCAGCGAGTAAGCAGCTCACACAACATTGCGAAATCTGTCAAGTATCCGCAGTTTGTGTTTGTTGAAGGGCCGTCCGGTCGACGCACGTGCATGCAGCATGGATCGAATCCCGGTGACTGCTCCGGCGATCTCATGGTGCTCCTACATAGTTCGGCTAGGGTTGACTCCTACTGCAGGTCGGTGGAGGACGTGAACGCCTTGAACCAGCAACTCGCTAGCCTCGGCGAGGAGTCGGGTAATGGACTCCCAAAGGACGCCTCGGGAACGGTACGTCCATACTCGGTGTCCATCCTCTCGTCCATCCTCGGTGCGGTATCAGTTCAATAGGTGGTCACGCTCTCCTGGGTTTCAGCATCAGAAATACAGCACCAAAGAGGAGGCTCACGTCCGTGTTGAGCAGGTCGAACATTTCCTTAATGTGAAGGAATTCTTTCTCGCCGTAAACTGTTCGGAATGTCACAAACTATCATCATCATCACTTCTCGTGCGCGTGCACTTCTACAAAATGTGCAACGCCCTCATCCGACACTGCAATCATCTCTGCAAAGTTTTCACCCGACAAGGGACGAGGAACCTCACTCCTTTAGCGCAGATTCCAAGAGCTCTATAAACACGCGAACAAAGCTTTCTCTTTTGTGTTATACCGAATCCTGTGACAGAGCGATCAACCACTCGCCCTACACCCATTCTAACTCACCCGCAGGGATCGAGTGCCGCTGGTAAAAAGTCTATATTCATGAAATTACACTATTTTATCGCATAAGATTCTTAAGAAAGCAGACGTTCCATGCCCTCAGGATCATTTTGACCAACATGCAACGGCGATAGTTCATAGCTGCAAAAAAAAGAAAGGCAGAGGTCACTAAACTTAGACCGTCTCCTTTGAGCTGAGATCAGAAGGGTATTGTACGATGCGAAGAAAATCCAACGGCTGCTCTTTCAGCTAAAAATCGATAGTAAATGGCAAGCTGACCTATGCAGCAGTTAGTCAGCACTTAAGACCGTTTGTCACTTTCCGTGCAGGTCAAAGACACGTCCTCATGTTTTGATGTCGTCTCTAATGCCGCGAATTCTAAGGGAAGTGGCACTACTATAGAGGAGGGAAGTGCGTGTTGAGGTCTGCTGAAGAACGTATACAAGCAACAGCAATCACGCTTCCGTGTAGGCTGCGTCAAGAATTACTTGCAGACTCTTTCCATTAAATATAGGGTTCCGACGACTGCGCTAACCGCGGTTGAGCTCTGCATCTTGATCCGCTTGCAAGGGCAGCCTTGTTAAAAAGAGCGGAATTGAAGAGCGGCCGTCGGAATAATGCGACAATCCTCGAATGTTTTAATTATTTCTGCATAATTGTAGCGGTGAATTGAATTCGGCTGATTATTGTTACGTGGAAACGCACAGGAGAGAAGGTATGGGCAAGTGTACCCTCGGGAGGTGCTCAGGCCCTTCGCCGTGAAGGAGCACCGCAAGCCAGCCTCTTTAAGAAATCGTCGTCGTCTTCACTTGATTCGCTTGTTCGCTATCAGGGGTAACAGCCCGCAGGACTAGCTATGCCGGCAGAGGCGCCGTCCCCGCATATCAATAATCAAACATCCGAAGCATTGTGGGAGGCCTTGAGTGTACTTACGTGCACATGTCACTGAGAGCAAGAAAGCGTTGGCATTGGTAGTCTGGTGGGTTACTGGTGCCATTTGGCGCAGCAGTCCTAATAGGCCACCGTAGGGCTGGGCACCTGTTAATGGTACTTCTTTTTCGAAAAACACATAGCATAAACCTTGTCCCTTTTCCACCTGTGTTATTATACTCCACACTTGATAATAGCCGGTCCTAGAGGCAACTACAAATTGCACTTCCACACATGCCCTCCCATACCACACAGTAGAGTCGGCCAGACATAACCGCGACGAAGGCGCTCACCTGCTACCTCCCGCGGAGGCTGTAAAACTAGTAAGCACGCTCCGAGTGCGGCACAGAACAGATGTTGCACTGCTCAAACACCCGTACTGCTTCGTAAGCGAGTACATTGCTCCGTGTCCAGCTAAGTAACTTTAGAATTCGCTGAGCGAAAGACTGGTTTTCATTTGCAAGCAGGCAGCACCCTGCTGCCGCGTAAGGAACCTCTGTAGATATCGTCGTTTTTGCTCCAATCTCGTAGAATGGTGTAAGTCCTGTTTGAGAGACGCGATTTAATATTTCTTGATTGTCGTCAGTGTCTCTGCTCTAGACTAGCATTCGGGTTGACACTCAGATTTTTCTGGAGTTCAATAAATTTAGACTCGCAATCGCTAAAGTACATTTCCGCGGACCTTGCATTCAGCATAGCATTAAAACACTTGACACGGACCCGTCATAGATAGTGGATGGCACTTAGCATAATGAGATGAAACGACAATTCGTCTCCATTGTCGGGTGAGAGAAATATAATATAATGTGAATTACGGAAACTCATTCTTCATGTTCCTTTGAAGTGCATCCCTCAAACAGACACTTTCTCAGATATATTTAAGTAAATGTGGTCTTGGTCTCGGATTTATTACGCATGAGGCACTCTGACCGCCACGCTGAGTAGAAATCACGATCTTATAGATGTGTCTTCACAGGGCAGAAATATTTTGATCGAGAAGATGCCTGCATGAACCTTAAAGAAAAGGATTTCGTTACAAGTTTCACGTGCTTTCTTTTCATCCCTTCAGCGTGTCCCCCCTGGCCACCACTGTAAAAGGCTGTGGACATGGGAAGAAGTAGGACTGCATCAAAGGCACTTTTGTACAATTTCCTGCGTTTCACTGAGCAGAGGTGGGCGTTATTTTAAGAATCCAACATATCAAAATCGCACACATAAAGAACTTCCTTAAGAATCCCGCATAGAGAACATGGCATATAGTCTGTACCAACCACATTGCCACGTGAAGTGCTTTTCGACCTCACTTCACGTGCAACCGGCAGGAAGGGCCACGTGAGGTAAAGATAGGCGGTGAGGTGTGCGGCACCTATCGTTGCATCAAGGATGTTGTGGGCTGGAAACACAGTGATGCGGGATAACTTTTTTTTGCAATATTCACATTGATTCTCACGACATCATAACGAAAACGACAACAGCGATGTATAGACGGATACAGGTATAACACACTTTCGTATGAAACAGTCCTTCGATAATATGATTCTGCGGCTTCGAGGCTCGCCTATGCCAGAGCAGGTCGCAGCGCCCCCTGTTTGCATTTATTCTGTCCTTTTTTGTGCCACGTTGCCTTTAACCATACCATCTCATCCACGTCCTTCTACTGGCACTTGTTAAAACGTTATATTCATGGGATTACGAAATTTATTATCATAATATTGTGAAGAAAGTAGACGTTATCCGGCAGTCTCGAAATTTTGAACCTACAAGCGGCGGTGTTCGTTGATGGCAAAAAAAGAGGCAACAATTACCCAACCTATAACGTATCGTATAACGTACATTCTAGAATAAATGCCAGCTGCTGATCTTTCAGCTGAAAAATCCAAAGCGCATGGGAAGCTAACCAGTACAGCAGCGAGTCATAGCAATTAAGACTGTCTATCACTTTCTGCATAAATCAGACGCGCCTTTACGTATTAAAGTCTTCTCTAATGCTGCTTATTCCAATGTAGGTGACACTACTAGAGAGCAGGAAAGTGCGTCGTGAGGTCTGCTGCAGAACGTATACATGCCCGAGCAATTAAACTTCCGCGAATACTGCATAGTGAATTACTAGCTGACGTTTTTCATTAAATATCGGAGGTCAACGACTCTGCTAGCCGCAGTTAAAATCTCCGCCTAGATCTCTCTTAAGGGCAGCCTCGCTGCCCTTAAAAGAGATCTGCCCTTAGAAGCGGAATTCAAAAGCCTCAGACGCAGTGATGCGACAATGCTATAATTTTTTTGTAATTTTCCAACAACTTTTTCGCGCTGAATAAAATTCGCCTCATTATTATTATTATTATGTAGAAATTCACAGCAGGAGTAGGTATGTGCATGTGCGATCAAAGGGCTCGCTCAGGCACTTCGCCAGGAAGGAGAACCGCAAGCCAGCTGCTTTCAAAAAATGCCGCCATCTTCACTTGGTTCGCTTGTTCCCTTTGAGTGGTAACAGTCCGCAGAACTAGCTACGCCGGCAAAGGCGCCATCTCCGCATGTCAGTAAGCAAGCATCCGAAGCAGTGTTGTAGGCCTTGAGTGTGCTGACGTCCTCTGTCAGTGAGCCACAGGGAAGAGGGAGAGGAAGCGTTGGCCACGGCAGTGGTGTGGGTTGCGGGCGCCACGTGGTGTCACAGTCTTAACGGGGCAGGCTGTACGGCCAGCCACTCATGTTAACTGTACTTCTCTTTCGAAAAACAAGAAGGATAGACTTTGTCCCTTTCTGGCCGTAAGCTAGTATACTGAAGACTTGACAATAGCTGGTCCTAGAGGCAACTGAAATTCCACACGCACTATGCCCTACCATGCCACTCGCTACAGTCCGCCAGACCTAACTGCCATGGACGCACTCACCCGCTATCTGCTCGCGGAGGTTGCAAAACTTGTAAGCACGTCTCTAGTGCTGCATAGACCCGGCCTTGCACGGCTGGAATGCCTTTACTGCTTCTTCATCGAGCACGCTTCTCCTTGGCCAGAGCATTAACCTTGGTTTTCACAGAGCGAAATCCTGGGTTTATCTGCTGCCTTGTAAGGAACCTAAGGAGAGCTCGCCGCTTTTTACTGTTCTTTTTTCAGTGTCGTCACAGCCTCTTCTCTACACAAGAACTCTTTGAAGTTTAATGAATTTAAACGTACAGGTATAAAAAGTACATTCGTGTTGGCTTTGTATAATGCCTGCCTATCATGCCTCAGCAATATTGATCAAAATGAGTTTTATATCATACCCAGCTACGGCACAAGACCTTAAAGAGGTCTCATTGGAGCATTAACGTCTTATTTCGCGGGATTTACGTCTCAAAGACGTCACGAGCGGGGGCGATATTAAATGAACGATGGAAACGTCTCCGAAACCTTTCCGCGAGTCCAAACGTAAACATTCTACATGCGCTTAGTTGCCCCATCCATGAGATGTTGTTTCCTGTCGAAATTTCCCGTCGGAACAGTACTACAGGTGACGCACACGCCAGCGAGTGAAGCCTGCTATGGCACCTTCAACATGTCTTTCCATTCCTGTGCAGAACGGCTGCTTCTCGTAGCATTTTTGGGGCGTACCGAGCATTTTCTTTCAGCAGCTGTCTGACCATCAAAATTTAAATCACTGTGTGTGTTCGCACCCGTTTGTGTACAGCACCAAAATATATGTTATTATGTGTATCTGCACGCGCGCGTGCACCTTCATTGTATACAAAATATTGTGGAATTTAGGAATAATCATCAGTTCCTCGTTATACGTCGCTTTTCAACCTCGGCAACAACTTGCGACCGTCATTTTTCGAATTATCATCCAGGCAAAACTCCTTTCTGTGTCAGGCTGACTTGTGCGAACGCCGCTTAAAGGAAACTCCGCCGGTTTTTCAACCATATTCTGATACTGCTGTTTTCCAATAGTGCTGATAGCCCTGACGCAGCCAGGGTCACTCAATTTGCTCAGAAGCTCGCCAATTACTTTAAACAACCGAATGGAGGACGTGTTCAACCCGAAACCGAAACGGGTAGACGCTTCATTCAGCGTATGCGATGACGTCACAACATCCCCGCCATCAGAAATATCGAGGTAGTGCCAGGAAAATGAAAGTGGCCATGTCATTCAATGGTGTATTCAGCTCTTCTGAACTTGCTGCGAAGATTTGAACGCTGAAGTTTCACTGTTTGACTCTTGATCGACCGCTTGCTCGGGTAGTCAGCATTGCGGGTAATGACGTCAAAAGCGCGGAGTTGCTCGCCTGGTAATGCGCTAAAAAGTTTAGTCATTTTCAGGGAAAATGAATCACATGCAACCACCTGGCTTGGTAGA
The DNA here is from genome assembly GCA_013339685.2 of Hyalomma asiaticum. NCBI lineage: Eukaryota > Metazoa > Arthropoda > Arachnida > Ixodida > Ixodidae > Hyalomma > Hyalomma asiaticum. The sequence continues at coordinate 56,619,741 of CM023487.1, read as the reverse complement.
AATCATTGTAGTGCCGACGAGAACTTATACTGAAAATTTGATTGAGATTAGTGAACAATGAAAAATTGACAGAGTTGCCCTTTAACAACCGCCGGAAATGGCAATGAGGACAGCGGATTTCGTCAGCAAGGGGATCTAAAACGTTCTGTGCGGCGCCGTGTCCAAGGTTGTTGCATTCTCGCTGGGCAAGGTTTCCATGATTGACAGCCGAGGTCGCCGCCCATCGAGGAACAAAATGTAAACTAAGGAGAGGCTCAGAGGAGTGGCTCGCGATAAGTCCGCTGAATGTAAATCAAATTTACAGGGCACCAATTTACGCTGAAGAATTCGCAGAGGACTCTGTTCGCGTGGACCGATCTTGCTTGGAGCACATGGCTGTCCGTAATTGCGTAGTGTAAGACGGCGCCATGGAGCATTCGCTCTGCTGCGGTAAGACTTCACGGAAGAGAGAGGAAGGCATCTTACGCTGTTGAGCTCACGATAGATAGTCCGCGAGTGATAGGAAATAAAAATGACGCTTCAACGCGAAACATCATATTCCTCGAAGAAAGTCAGTGCAATTGCTCGAAGTTATATTGAGGGTACCCACTGACTCGGCTGGGGAAACGGTGCCCTAGCGTGCCGCGCTGTTAGCACAGCGAAATATTGTGCGAGTCTCACCCGATGACGTCACCTTTTTTTTTCCTTCCATGGGCCTACTGCAATGAAGTTTTTTGGCTTCCGCCGTCAAAGATTTTGGCGACACACGCTGACCCGTTGGATCACAAATGAGACCCTTCTTGTGTCCACCGCGGTGGTGTAGTGGTTAAGGTACTCGGTTGCCACCCAAACAACGCGGGTTCGATCCCGGCAGCAGCCGTCGGTTTTTCGAAGGAGGAGAAAATGCCAGAGGCCCATGCACTGTGCGTTCTCAGTGCATGTTAAAAGACCCCAGGTGGTCAAAATTTCTGGAGCCCACCACTACGGCTTTTCTCTCGTGTGTGTCTTTTTCAATCCATTTCTCTTTCACCCCACAGACGCTGAGCCGTGCTTCCGACATAGGCTGTAGAAATTGGCGTCCTTTCCTAAAACCGAACCACAATCATCATCACCAGCACTTTACCTGGACATCCCGAAAGGTAATCTAACTCTACAAAATCTGTGAGCGTTAATATTAAGGCAACCGAAATACTCCAGCGCTTTCATATGAATGACACCGTAGGGCTGTTCGACAAGTGATATTCCAGAGCAAACCTTGCAGGTATATTGAAATAGGCGCGCATACGCTTGAGTCGATTGGAGCATATGCTTCGACAACATAACATTTCAGAGATGACGGAGCATTAAAGAAGAATAACGAACAAAAGAGAACGTGTGGCGCCGTTGTCACTGGTCACATGTTTAATGTTCCTACGACACAAGTTGACGTGCAGATTACTAATCAGTTATCGAGTGCGGTGCGGTGGTTAGACGTGTAGAACGCGGCAGAAAATTCCCTGTGATCTTTGTAGAAACCTCTGCGATGCTGACAGCCATCATGAAAAGGGGCTTTATCAGTTGTATTGTTGATGTGCCAGGCACGCTAGGACGCTGTACGGAGTCCTCCACGTGCTACTCGCTGTATTCTTTCTGTCTGCACTTGCGTTCTTGGGCGCAGGCGGTCACGTGATCATTTCCAGTGGTCTCTCTACGTCTTTCTTTGCCGCTTGGAAGGCGGTTGGCGGTGGATTCGGTGTAGAAAAGTCGTCGATGGCTGATATTTCCTTTGCTATTTCTAGAGAAAATTTTGTCAGCCTGTTGGAGCACCTGAGTATCCGTGTACTGGCATTTAGTTCTTTCTACTTTCCTCACTCGGTGACCACGGTTCTATTTTGATACTTCTGTTACTGAATCCTGAATCAAAAACGTCTATGTCTCGCCGAGAAGCAATGGAAGCACCACGTGTGAAGCCTGTGCACGCAGCCCGTGAAATTATTCATGTCACGAATATGGCGAATACTTTGGTGACGTGTACAACGAGCAATAATATTATAACGTAACGCCTAAGCAACGCAACAATCGTGTAATGTTTCACATCAGATCCTGTATGGATGCATTACGAAAATTGCGGCGACTGTTGCGGCGACTCTTAACATTTTGCCCGGAGAACACACGCTTTCCGTTCATGGGTTACTTGTACAAGCAGGTATGCGGAACAGCAATGGGTGCGGCCGTATTGGTAACAGCGGCAAATTTTACGATGGAGTGTCTTGAACAACGCACACTCAGTTCGTTTCGTCCTGCGTCCAAAATCTTCCTACGTTATGTGGCTGATCGCTTCGGCGTAATCAAGACGGTGACACTGACTGCGTTTACAAAACGCCTGAACGGCACAAAAGCAGCAACCAAGCTTACCGTAGAGGAGAAGTGGCACGACCAGCTTCATTTCCTCGATGTCATCGTCAAGCGCGAGCGAAGAAGCATCTAGTTCAGCGTCCACAAAACAAAACACTCATAAGGGTCGCTATTTGAACTTTAATTCTGCAAACGTTCCTTTCCACGAAAGGACTGTAGTTACATTGCTTGTGAGTCGTGCGAAGAGAGTGCGAAAAGCCAGAAGAATTTACTGCCGACGTACAGCATGTGCATCGAGATTTCGCCCAGTGTGGCGACCCTGACTCGTTTGTGGCCCCTCCAGAGAGGTCTATTGGATATGGTACACGGCTGCTGATCCGAGGGTCGCGGGATCGAATCCGTGCTACGGCGGCTGCATTTCGATGCAGGTGAAATGTTGAGGCTCGTGTGCTGTGCGATTTCAGTGCACGTTAAATAACCCCAAGGGGTCGAAATTTCCGGAGCCCTCCACTACGATGTCTCTCAAAAGCAGAGCTGGTTTTGGGACGTTGAGCCCCACAAAACAACAGCTGACTCGTTTTTGCACTCTATGGAACGTCACTTAGAACGTTCTGCGCGTCTTAACAGCTCGCTCCCTAGGAAACGTGCTTCTTTCCCAAATGTTCCTGGAATCAGCAAGGACATTGCAAGCGTTCTACGGCCCTACGACGTTCAGGGAGCGCACGTGGCAAAAAACAAGAGGAGGCATTTCTTTGCGAAGGTGAAAGTTAAGCTGCCCAAGGCAAAATTTCAGGCGTTGTGTACACCATTTCGTGAGCGCACTGTAGTGAAAATTACGTCAGCGAGACAGGCGACTTTCAGCAAAGAGTAAAGCAGCCACATGTACAACGTAAGAAAGATGAACGTATCATCAAATCCGCTGGTCGAACACGCAGGAGCAACTGGCCACGAAGAAGACTGGGATAAGGCAAAGATAACGGAAACAGAAAAGAACAATACCTCTCTTCTTTACCGCCAATCTCTGTCGATCCAATGAGCGAACACGCTTAATCGTAATGACGGTAAGTTTCCACACATGACAACGCCTAGACTGTTATGTGGCAGTGTGGTCGTTATACCGAAAACATCAGGTTTATACCGCATCTGTCTCAACCTTACCAAGTTGAACCAGGTGGTTCTGCGAGAGGGCCATATCTTGCCCACCGTAGCCAAATTTTGGGTCTTCTGGATAACGGTCAGGAGTTCTTGAAGCTAGACGCGACATGCAGTTTCCATCAAGTAAAACTGACAGAAGAGTGTGAATAATTAACGGTCATTGCCGTTTGGACGTTATATTTATCGTCGGCTGCCATTCCGCATAAAGACTGTCCTAAATATTTCTAGCGCCAAATGAGCTACATTCCCGAGGGCTAAGGCAGCGTCGTAAACATAATCGACATTCTGGTTCTTGGCCGCGACCGTGTAGAACATGACAGGCGGCTCTGATCGGTACTGGGTCGTCTCAAAAACGCCATGCTGACATTTCATGTCGGCGTTACAAGCCTCAAGTTGCTCGGCGTCGTTATTTTCGGCAGATATATTTCACCGGACCCGGAACCTAGGTCGATGTCGGTGCAGATTATTGGGCATGGTCAACCATGTGGGACGGTTCTTACAGCATCTGTCAAAGGTGAAGGCACCATTCGTGGATTGTTCAAGAAAAAAGCGACTGGGAGTGGGGAACGACCCCGCAGCTTGCCTTGCAAAAGTTGAAGGACATGATGTCGTGCAGCACCTCCATGGCGAACCACTGTTCCCGACCATAGCATCTGCGGATTCCAGTTCGTTTAGCTTGGGTGCCGCTTTGCTACAAGACAAGCCGAGCGGAGAGCCATGCTTCCTCACCCCAACGAAGCTAAAGTGCAGCCAGACGGAAAACGAGGGCTTGGAAGTTGCGTGGGCGCTGAAGAAGTTTGACGAGTATGTATGTCCGGGGCTTATACTTCACCATCGAGACTGACTACTTACCAATCACGTCCCTGCTGGGTTCCATCGATGTCGATGCTTACCACTGAGGCTCCAAAGGATTCGGTTAAATATCCCGGCCGCGGCGGCTGCATGTCGATGGAGGCGAAATGTTGAGGCCCGTGTGCTGTGCGATGTCAGTGCACATTAAAGAACCCCAGGTGGTCGAAATTTCCGGAGCCCTCCAATACGGCGTCTCTCATAATCAGAACTGGTTTTGGGACGTAAAACCCACAAAACAACAACAAGGATTCGGCTAAAGCTCATTAGGCACCAGTAAGGGATATTGTACGGTCCGGGAAAGCCACTGGAAGCGGCTGAGACTCTCGAGGGCCCTGTCACATCAGCGTCCCCAGTAGAGGTAAACCAAGTGTAATTGCACGGAATTGTACGGTACGGTACAGCTACCTGGAACATCCATCGCCTCATGATTGACTTCGATGGAACCTTTGCAGCCACAAAGCTTGACGTTCACCATTCTGGATTTGTAATGCCGTGGGAGGCCGCGCCCGTCGAAGGTGATCATGCCTGTCTCTTCATTGACCGCGTAAGGACAAGCTTCTTTCTGCGGCGGGTTTTGACAAATAAACGTGCATTGGCTACCAGTGTCAACCAGCAGCCAACGCACTGTTTCCTAATACCCACACGCCGGCTGTACGGATCAACACTTGCAGGAGCCGTTGTTTCCGGCGTTTCAAGTGGCCTGGATGTTTCTAGCTGTTCAGCTTAAAGAGGAGTGAACGGCGGCCGATGGATGACAAGTCGTTTGGAACGATCTGACAGTACTATAATATGCTGTCGTTAATATCGGTCACGCTTAAGCCATGCTTCTCTTTTACAACTTCGAGCAGTTTGGTGCGAAACCCAATTATATTCCACAAACGACTTATTAATTATTACAGATCGTTAGGCTGACAGCGACTGCGTATATTCAGATATTGCTAAAGCAGTCGCACGAACCGTTCCGCACGAACTTCTCACTTTCAAGATCAGCCAGTAGACATCCCAGTGTGCATGCGCGGATCAAGTAATTTCTCTCTAATCGTATCCAGTATGTGAGAGCTAATGACTTTTGCTCCCCCAGTTCTGCTATAATATTTGGTGCTCCGCAAGGATGCGTTTTGAATCATTTGCTTGGCCTAATTTTTATAAGCGACCGTCCTGCGCGCTTTTTTTCTTCAACTGTTCAATTGTTCGTCGACGGCCGTGTAGTCGATCGGAAAATTACTAATCATACAGATATCCTCAATCTCCAATGCCACCTAAATAGAGTATAACAATGGTGCAGCAAATGTATCTTGACATTACAGCAAAATTTAAAAGCATTTGATTTTAACGTCAGACTACTAACTGTACACGCAAAATAAACCTTCAAAAGTATTCCATTACCGTCAGTCAGCCTACAATTTTAAATACCTTAGTATCAACACTTCTAATCTTTCATACAACACGCACGTCGAATACGTGGCCAAGACGGAATCGCATACTTGGGTATTTGCGCCGCAATTTTGCTGCTACTCCTTAATCGCTCAGTCTCAGTGGGATCCCGCTGAGTACACTGAGACTGATCGTGTGAGTGTTGTCAATGCCTCTCCTCTAGAGAAGCATTCGCCGACATTGCATTCAGGCTCGCACTAATAAAACACCGGATATGGACCCGTCATAGACAGTGGATGCCAGTAAGCATAATGAGATCAAACGAGAATTCATCTCCATTGTCGGGTGAAAGGAATTTAATACCGTCTGAATATGTGGGAAACTCATTCTTGATGTTCCTATGAAGTACATTACTCAAACAGACACCTTCCAAGATATGTAAGTAAATGTAGTCCTAATCTCGCGCTTCTACGTGTGAGGCACTCTGACCACCATGAAGAGTAGAAACCACGACCTTCGATGTATTGAGAAGACAAGATTGTCTTCACCGACAAGGTACTTCCATTAAGCTTAAGGAAAGGACTTAGTGGCAGATGCCACTTGCTCTCTATTCATTCGTTAAGCACGTTTTAACGCGATAGCGTTACAGAGCTCGTTCCGCAGAAATACCGCCGTCGGTGTCGGCGTCTCTCCGTGAGCGAAAAACTGCCCGTGAGCGAAAAACAACAGCTCCAAAAATGGACAACTATGTCCATCTAGCGGAACATATATCAAGCAATGTCTCGACTAGCATGGACTCGGAGACGGCGAGCGCGCCCGCCATCTCGGAGGCCATGCGACTACAGCAGAGCTTATATGCGGTCTCGTCGGATGCTCTGCATCAACTTTTTTAGCATTTCATTCTCACGACACCATTAAAGAAGTGAAGTACTGCAGTTGCCATTTCACCGACCATAAGGCGATGCTTGTTGCGGTTGGCCGGAAGCGGTCTCCAGAGGAACAAATCGAACAGCTGCCAGATAGTTAACGCAAGAAGGACGACAGAATCTGACCATTTACGAATAAAAGTGTCACGCCTACGCGCAGTTCATAATACAGGACCATGTGACTACATCACTGTACAAAATTTTTATAATGTTGATATAAAAGTGCTGTTAAATAGATCGAAAACCTCTACTATTACTGAAGATACGTCGCGCGCGCGTGCATGTGTGTCTGTGTCTGTGCGTGTGTGTGCAACAACACACATTAATAAATATGCACTGAGTGGTTGAAGTGCACACTAGGGGCCGGATTTCGCTATCGCGTTCAACTCTTAAAGGCGAAACTTAAGGGTCCCCCAATTTTTCTTCTTGGTCACCACTGTAAAGCTCGGTGCACATGGGAACAAGTACGACTGCTTCACCGGCACATTTGTACAGTTTCTTGCTTGTGACTAAAAACTGGTATTCTTTAAATATTATAATATATAAAGAACGTACACTTCAGTTAACTTCCTCAAGTGTCCCGCAAACAGAACTTCACATGCAATCTGTTGCAACCACATGGCCAGATGACGTCCTTATCAACTTCTGTCGACGTGCAGTCGGCTGGACAGGATAACATTAGTTGAAGTTAGGCGTTGCACCCTGGGATGTTGTGAATTGAAGTGATGCGGGATAGTTCTTTGGCCTTTACTCACATCGATTCTCACGAAGACATTTACATGACGGAAAGGACGTCGGGGAAGTCTACGTGGATAGAGGTATAAAACACCTTCGTATTGAAAAGTCCTTCGTTATTATGGTCTTGCGCTACAAGGTTGGCCGACGCCGGAGAAGGCCGGAGCGCCCCCTGCTTGGATTTATGTCATTCTTTCTTTTTTCTTGTTGTGCAGCATTGCTTTCAACTATGCGATCTGACTCGCATGCTTTGACTGCCACTCGTAAAAATGTTATGCTCGTGGCATTACAAAATATCTTCTCATAATATTCTTAAGAGGCTGACGTGCTCCGGCAGTCTCGAAATTTTGGAGCAACATAATAGGTGGATAGAAAAATGACGTTTTCGTCTGCATCCGACTTCCGGTTCGAGGCTTTGCTGCACGGTTCCTTCGTGCGGCCTTGTATGCCGGTTCTTGCTGCACGTCTCCTCTCCTCGCAAAGTAAACAGGCTTCTGTGAAGTTATTGAGGTTGGCTGGTTGGCGTTAGGGTGTGCGAATTCTTCCGTGAAAGGAAGAAAGTTTCATTTTCCTGGGAATGAAGCGCGGAAGCGTTAATGGGCAGTTTCCTCAAACGAGCGTACCCCGAAAGGCGAGCTCCGGGTTCCGAATGTAGGAGCAAGAATATGTGAAGACCATTTCGTCACAGGCAAGTGCCCTGCAAATAACTTGATTCATTTAATTTCTAAATGTCTCAGTAAATTTAATTAACGATCTCGAGAAATTAATGAACTTAAGGAAATCCTGCACAAAATACAGGAACAAAGATCAGGCACAGTAATATTAGCGATCGAAACGGCAGCTTGGTAACGTTATTAGCATCGAAAAAAAAAAGAAGCAAAGATAGTTAGCAGTTACGCGAAAAATTTTCACTATCAGCACAAGTACACGTGCTTTGGTCGAACACTTCACATTCCAGGACACCTTGTGTCCACAATATTACTGAGCCTTGGTACGGATTTTGAAACGAAATATGCTCAATGTCCAACTGCTGCGCAACTGCTGCGATCGCGGAACGTCTATAGCACTCGATATCCTTCACCAAGTGTCAACCACTAGTGTCAGCGAACGCAAGCGACTGGCCATTCACGTTGACATTCGCCGGTCACATAAGCACGCATTGCGATCGGTGTTGTCGGGATCGCGATCGTTGCAACAAGTCATCCACTTCTTTGATTGACTTCCGATGTATTAGAGGCTACATATGTAAGCTAGCCTATTTAATTATAAACGTTCTATGACTACTCGAAGTGACTCCTCGGGGACATGACAGCACGCCACACAAAAACACAGTCTGGGAGGGTTAGGACGGATCGACAGCTCACACCAACCTTTCGGAACTGTCCAGCGATGCTTGCGTTGCGGATTTTCACCAAAGCTGCGTCTTTAATCAAACGTCAAGTTCATACGTGAACGGGGAGTCGTGACTCCTAACCGCGAAACGACGACGGCATGTGGCGGCTGCGCGAATCCTCGAGCCGGAAATTGTAGCAGACTGCGGAGTAACCCACAATTCCTTGCGACAACCGAGATTTTGCTATCCACCTATAGGGCTCGTTGATGGCTGAAAAAAGAATGTGGTTGATCCCTCCGTCATAGAACACTAAAGTTAAACCTGTCTTCGCGAAGTTATGGAATGCATAAGCGGCAATCTGGCGAATAGAGGGTCGGGAAATCGTTTGGGTGCTGTAAACATGTAAACACGTTACATGTAGACATCAGTGGCATCTCAACACGGCACAGGGATCCTCGAAAGTTGCACACGAGGGAAAGTTCTCGAACGACTCACATTGCCCCGGAAACGCTGAATTGCACGCGCAAGAGCTCTGCTCAAACCTGCCATACACGATTACCGTCTGCTGACAATTTGCAAGCGAAACCGAACGGGTTGTCAGAGGATCGTTTTCTGAGAACGCAGCCCACTGCAACGAAATGCCAATAATTTGCTTGTCGACGGCCGTCCTTGCGTTCCTGGAGCAGTGCGCGACGCAACTCAACACACCTGGCCACGCAGGATGAATTTCGTAGCACCCACGTTCTCACTATGCTCGACGAACGCACCGTACTTCCGCTGCGGTCGAGACGCGAAGACTACCGAAGCGCTCTCTACCGGCGAAAATTCGCACGACAGTTTGGTTCGCTCTATCTATCATTCCCAGATGGCGGTGTTAAGCACTGTAGTTCACTGTACTAAACACATTTCCTTTAACCAGACTGCACTTAAATGAAACTCGTAAAGCGCTATTGTGAACATATAAAGCCCAACTGTTCCATCTGTGACCGACGTTGCGGTTGTGCGTGTTCCTGTGACGAACGTTGCGGTTGTGTATCCAATAAACAAAAAAAATTTGCGGCTGTGTATCGGTACAGCATCGAGTACCCTTCATCGAATCCCCAGTAACCGTGGGTTCGAGTCCGCCGGGGTGGAGCTTTTTCATTGTGTATGTGAGTTTATTTTTTAAAAGCCCCACTTCCGTTACGGAGGTACGTCACTGGTTTCTTGGTGGACCCCGGCATAACACACTTTTGTGTTAAAGAAAATTGGCCGCGTATCTCCGTGCTTCGCTGCAAATGTAGTCGAAAGACGATAGCCTTCTACCGGCCGTACTACATGAGTCCCGGTTCGCGTGTTTCTATTTCTCCGAGGAGTTGCGCAAGCGAGAGGGAAAACGAAGAGACGCGAGGAGAGAAAGGGACCGGCCGGAGTGGCGGGCGGCCGTTCCGCTGCCTTCCCTTCGGCACGAGCGTGAGATAAGGGCGCCATTTGGCCATGGTTTCGGGAAACGCAAGAAGCTTGCCTAGTACGCAGAACTGCGTAAGAAACGTCCGCTTTTGCGCATCCTAACAAGCACTAGGGTCTTTAGAATTGCGCATCTATGTATTTTCTAGTAAAGGAACACACCGTCTAATACTTACGTATTGATGTTGCGCCTGAGATATGCGTAATATTTGCTTTCTGGCCGACTGTGTTCGAATTGTATGAAGGTAGTTGAAGCTGGGTGGTCGTTGAGGAAGGGGTTCACCTTTCGCAGCAGGACAGACACGCACACACACAGACGGACCAAAATTTCTGCGTTGAAGTATCCCAAGAAAGACTATCGTCTTTAAAAGGCAGCAGTGACCGAATATATACCGTACCATTTGAGCTGATAACAGGAGATGATTAGTACGATGAAAAATAAATACCAAGTGCTGCTCTTTTAGCTAGCAATCCAAAGCGGATGAGAAGCTAACCAATAAGCAGGCAGTTATAGCAATTAAAACTGTTCATCACTTTCTGTGCAAACTAAAGGCACGCCTTCGCGCACTGAAGCCGTCTCTAGTGGCGCTTATTCCATTGGGATTAACGCTACTAGAGAGGAAGTGCGTGGTGGGGCCTTCTGCAAAACGTATACAAGCCCCAGCAATTACGCACCCACAAATGCTGCATCATGAATAATTAGCTTGGGCTTTTAACTATAATATTGAATTTCTACCACTGTGTTTCCCGCCGTTGGACTGTGCGTCTCAGCCTCCTTCCAAAGGAAGCCTTGCACAAAAGAGCGCAATTCAATAGCCACTGTCGCAATAACGCGACAGTGGTCGGAGTTATTAATGAGTTTTCTATCATTTTGCGCACTAAGTTGAATACGGCTGCATGTTGTTACGTGGAAACGCTCAGGAGGAGACGGCATGTGTATGCGTACTGAGAGGGAGCGCTCAGGCACTTCGAAATGAAGCAGCACCGCAAGCCAGCCTCTTTAAAAATGGTCGTCGGCTTCATTTGGTGTTCGCCTGTTCGCCACGAGGGGTAGCAGTCCGCAGAACTAGCTACATCCGCAAAGGCGCCATCCCCGCATGTCAGTGATCAAGCCCTCAAAGCAGTGTGGTACACCTTCAGAGTGCTGACGTCGTCTCTGTCAGTGAACCACAGCGAAGTGGAAGAGGAAACATTGGCCACGGCAGTCTGGTGGGTTACGGGCGCCACGTGGTGCCACGGTCTTAAGAGGGAAGGCCGTAAGGCCTTGCGCCTCTGTTGGCGGTACTTCTTTCTCGAGATACACGTAGCCTAAATCCCTCTCTTGCCGTAAGCTAGTAACTCCAGACTTGATAATAGCTGGTCTTAGACGCAACTGCTAATTGCACCTGCACTATGCCCTCCCGTGCCACTCACTAGGGTCGGCCAGACTTAAGTACGATGGATGCACTTACCTCCTATCTGCTCACACAGGCCGCAAAACTGGTAAGCACGGCTCTAGTACGGCACAGACCAGGTCTTTTTGTGTCGTCGATGCACCAGGCACGCTTTGACGCTGTACGAACTCCCCTACGTGCCACTCGCTGGAATTTTCTGTGCGGGCTTGCGCTCTTAGGCGCAGGTGGTCACGTGATCAGTTGCAGACTTCTCTGTGTATTTCCCGCTCGGCAGGAGGTTGGCCGCGGAGTCGGCATAGCAAAGTCGATGACGGCTGATTTTTGCTTTGTTTGTTTCTACAGAAAATTTTGTCACCCTGTTAGAGCAGCGGAGTATCCGTGTGCTGGCATTTAGTTCTTTATACTTTCCTCATTGTAGTAACTACGGTTCTATTCCGGTGTTTCTGTGACTGAATCAGGAAACATCGTCTACGTCATGCCGACAAGCGGTGTAACTACCACATGTGAAGCCTGTGCACGCTGAATATGGAATTATTCGGGTCTTCCGCTGATATTGCAAATCATTTGGTGACGTGTAAATTAGCATGAATGTGTTGAAGTAACCCCTCAACAACGCAACAGTGGTTTAATGTTTCACATCAGAACATGTGCGGATGCACTCCGGAAATTGCAGCGACTCTTGCGGCGACTCTTAACATTTTGCCTCGAGAACACGTACTTATCGTTTAAGGGTTGCTTCTACAAGCAGGTACACGGGACAGGAATAGGTGCTGCCGTATTGGTAACAGCAGCAAATTTTACAATGGAGTGTCTTGAACAACGCGCACTCAGTTCGTTTCTTCCTGCGTCCTGAATCTTTCTAAGTTATGTGGATGATTGCTTCAGCGTAGTAAAGAAGGGGCTCCTGACTGCGTTTTCAGAACGCCTAAATGGCATGGGTGCAGCAATCTAGTTTACCGTAAACGATAAGGAGCACGGACAGCTTCATTTCCTCGATATCCTCGTCAAGCGCGAGCCAAGAAGCATGCCATTTAGTGTCTGCAGAAAAAGCACCCGCAAGGGTCACTATTTGCACTTTAATTCTATAGACCCTGCTTTTTACAAAAGGTCTGTAGTTGCACCACCTGTGAGTCGTGCGAAGAGAGTTTGCGAAAAGCTGGAAGAATTCACTGCCGACGTAGAGCACGTGCGTCGGGATTTCTCTCAATGTGACTACCCTGATTCTTGTGGGTTACGGGCTCGACGTGTTGCCGAAGTCTGTTCGCTGTTACAGCGAAGGCAGTAAGGCCATGGACCTCTCTTAGCGGTACTTCTTTTTCGAGATACACAAAGCCTAAATTCCTCTCTTGCCGTCACCTAGCATACTCCAGACTTGATAATAGCTGGTCCTAGTGGCAACTACGAATTGCACATGCATTATGCCCTCCCGTTCCACTTCTCCCGACCTCTAAGTACCATAGACGCACTCACCTGCTACCTGCTCGCGGAGACTGCAAAATATGTAAGCGCGGCTCTAGTGCGGCACAGACCAGATCTTCCACGGTTGAAACACCCGTACTTTTCTCCTTGCCCAATAGATTAAGGTTAGATATCACAGAGCGAAAGCCTGTCTTTTATTTTAGAAACAGGAAGAACGCTGCTGCCTCGTAAGGAACCTCTGGATAACTCACCTTTCTTGATTGTCTATTTGAGTGTCGTCAAATATGTTGAATAAATTTAAAAATGCACTCGAAAAAGTACATTCATGTGGGCCTTGTATCATGCCAGTAGTATAGCCCCACCACACGTACCCGTCGTTAATATTGGTAGCCAGTTAGCACAATGACCTAAAATGAAGGTTCATCATCAACATCGATCGAAATAAATGTTATACCCAGCTAGAGCACATGACCTTAAAGAGGTTTCATTGGAGTATTGACGTCTTATTTTGCCCGGCTAACGTCTGAAAGACGTCACGAGAGGGGGCGATAATAAATAGACGATGGAAATGTCTCCGAAACCTTTCCGCGAGTCCGAACGCAAACTTTCTTTATGCGCTAAGCTGGCCCAGCCATGATGCTGTTTTCAGTCCAAATTTCCCGTCAGAACAATACTACAGCTGACGCAGATGCCGGCGAGTATTGTTTTGTTTTCAGTCAATATTTCCCGTCAGAAAATACTGCAGCTGACGCAGGCGCCGGCGAGTACTGTTTTGTGTTCAGTCGGTATTTTCCATCAGAACAATACTACAGCTGACGCAGAGGCGGGCGAGTGAAGCCTGCCGTTCCCGTTCAAGATTTCTCTGCACTTCTCCCCCTGCCCCCACCCCCACCGCTGCTACTCGTGGCGTTTAGGTGGTGTAGGCGGTATTTTGCATCAGGAGCTGTCCGACCATCACAATGTATATCACTGTGTGCTTCCGCACACGCGCGTTTACGCTACCAAAGTATATATCATTGTGTGTATCCAAACGCGCGCGTGTACATTAATTGAATCCAAACCACCCAGAACTAACGCCTCCGCGTTACAGGTCTCTTTTCAACCGCGCCAACTACTTGTGACCGTCACTTTGCGGTTAATCTTCGATGCAGGACATGCTCTCTGTGTCACGTTCACTTGTGCGAAAGCCGCTTAACGATCGCCGAAAATCATTATGACGAACGCAGATTTCACGGCGAGATCTACAATGCTCTGCGGGGCGCCGTGCCGAAGGTTGTTGCATATGCATTAGGTAGCATTTCCGAAAATTGCAGTCTAGCTGCCCGTGCATAGAGGAACAACAAGAAAGCTCTGCAGAGGCTCAGCCGATTGCCTCGCCATAAGTGTGCCAGATGTAATTGAAATTTACAGGGCACAAGTTTGCACTCCTGACGTCCTAAAGCAACTCTCGGCGTGGGCCAATCTTCTTTCGACGTACTTATAACACGCCGCGTACTCTGCCGTGGAAGAGGCTCTACACCACACTTTGCTGGCTATTTGAAAGTGCGTAGTGCAAGGAGACGCCGTGCAGGAAACTTGTTCGCTTGTATTGTTCGCTCGTTCCCCTGCTGGCGTGAAGACTTTTTGAAAGGAAACGAAGGCATCCTAATCGGTTCACCTCTCGTTAGATTGTGCGCGATAGACTAGGAATAAAATGACGCTTTAACGCGAAGCGTTATATTGTCCGGAATTGAGTGCGAGTGCACGCAGTAATACTGAATCTGCTCACGAACGCGGAAGTTCAAGCGGTGCGTTAACGCGCCGATCAGTTCTTACACCAAAATATTGTGTGCGAGTCTCACCCAGTGACGTCACTTTTTTGTCACTGTAGTGCAGTTTTTATGCCTCCGCTGTGAGAGGTTTTGGAAATACAGTCTCACCCGTTGGACCAAAGAAGGGTCTGTTATTGCGTCCTAAGTTTAACTGAACATGCCGAAAGGCAATTGAACTATGGAAGAAACAATGGGTGTTAATATTAATCCAACGGAAATATTTGATATTTAATGTGAATGGCATAGTACTGCTTTTCGCAGAAGGATATTCCATTATAGACCTTCCTGGAATTGGAATTAGGTTAGCCGCTCGTACGCTTAAGTCTAGTGGAGCGTGCACTTTGGCAACACATTTCTCGAATTACAGAGCATAAAAAAAGAAAAAGAAACGAGTGGCGCCGTGCTGGCTAGCCACATCTTTAGCGATACTATAACACAAGTTGATGCGCACATTGTTAAGCAATAACGTCAAATTAAAAATTTTTGAACAGTAGCCGCACAAATTTGTGAAAGTTGCGCTTAACGTGGCATGCTTTTATCGCGTATGGCGCGGAACCTAGACGTTCGCAGCCCGGCATAGACTTCCCTGTAATATTTTCGCAAACCTGTACGATGCCCGGGGCCGTCGCAAAAGGGACGTTATCATTCGTATCGTCGATTAGCCATGCGCGCTAAGGATCAGTATGAATCCCTCTCCATGCTACTCGCTAGAATCATGTCTGCCCTTGTGCTCTAGCGTGTCGCAGGCCATGTGACCATTTCCCGTCAGCTCTCTGCGTCTCTGCTTTCCTGATAGGCAGGAGGTTGGCGTGGAAGTCGGTGTAGTAAAGTAGTTGACGGCTGAGTTTTCCTTTGTTTATTTCTAGAGAAGATTTGGTCATGCTTCAGCAGCAGCTGAAGAGTTTGTGTGCTGGTATTTCCTTCTTTGTAGTTTCCTCATTGCGCTAAACATGGTCCGATAGAGTTGCTTCTGTCACTGATTCGGGTAGCATCGACGTACAAGTCGCGCCGAAAAGAAATGTATGTACCACATTTGATTAGCTGCACGCGATGCCTGTGAAATTACTCGCGTATCCTGCGGATATGGCAAATCATTCCGGTACAAGTACAGCGAGCACGAATGTTATAAGCTCTAAAAACATTGTCGCATCCAAGCGACGCCACTGTGGTTTTTATGTTTCACATAGAGAAGTATATGGATGCATTCCGAATATTTGGTAGGTCTATCTTTGCGTGTAGTCGGATTGTGTGCAGGAGTGCACTGACTTCTTTCCCCCTATCCTGTCTTTTGGCCGTTATGGGAAGCGTTATGGGAAGCGAGTACCGCTCCTGTGGATAGTATTAATTTACTCGTGTCCGACACAGACGAAGACATGCATGTTCGGTCGTGTGTTGTAGGGTGACCGTTGACGTGCGTTCATTCGCTGTGACATCAGCCTCATCATATTTTATTTTAGGGCTGTCGAATTTACATGCATGCTTGTGCAATTTCGCACTCTTTGAAGTGGCGTGTCAGTGCAACTGCCGCAGTCAATGTGTCCTTCTTCTGGTAGTTATAGTGTTGTTGCTTGCTATGTTACATTATCCACAGACGACGTGTCTAACACTGACACTAGTAACGCACCAACAGAGAGCCCCAGTAAGTGGTGTGTATATATTGCATCTATTAAACAATGCCGGGCACTTCGTCATCAGCCTAGCCTAACGTCACATCGCCATTTCATTTCGTTACTATCTACACGGTGTGATTAGTGGGGTCTCTAGCAAAGTAAAAATGTCATCGAACGAGAAAAACACCAACGTCAGCGAGCTACTTGTGCCTGCTGGCGACAAAGTCATGGTAATCGCTGGACGAAACTTCCAACCGCCACCTTATTAGGCCTTCAAGAACCCAGTGGCATGGCAAAGGTGGCGTCACAAGTTCGACGACTACAGTTTGATGTGTCTTTAACGTCCCAAAACCAGCTCCGATTATGAGAGACGCCGTAGTGGAGGTCTCCAGAAATTTCGACTACCTGGGGTTCTTTAACGTGCACTGACATCGCACAGCACACGGGCCTCAACATTTCGCCTCCATCGTAATGCAGCCGCCGCGGCCGGGATTCGATCCCGCGACCTTCGGATCTGCAGCCAAATGCCATAACCACTAGACAGCCGTGGCGGGGTCGACTACAGTTTGGCAGTGGGTCTTTATGCTACGGACGATGAAGTTCGCGCCATAACGCTGCTGTACTACATGGGAACCGGTTGACGGAGCAGTCTGCGTTCACGGCAAGTACCGGACGAAGAATATTCAAAGTAAAGCGCGATTGTGGGTAGGTTCGACGGACACATCATACACCCCGCCAACGAGCTGTGCGAGAGCGCACGGTTTTACAGACGCGCTCAACAGGCAGGCAAGAGATCTGACGCGTTCTTCTCGGCCCTGTAAAACGTGGTTCAACGCTTCAGTTGCTCTTCACGGGACACATAGGAGCGACTGCTCTGTTTTTGACACGAAGTTATCAGATAAGCTCTGCCGCAGTTCAAGGCTTACGTTAAATGAAACCCTCATTTGTGTCTGTCAGGCGAAAGACGCAGAAAAGGAAAAAGCAAATCTTTCGGCATGTGTCACGCCCGCAGGGATAATGCATCCCGAAGCGATATACGTGGACGCGGCGAAAGTCATGCAGAACCACCGAAGGCAGCGAGTCACGCGCAAGAAATTGCTCCACGGATGCATGTTTCTTCGCCTTGTGGATCTTGTGGACGTTCTTTACACCCGCTCTCAGAATGTCTAGCACGCCGAGCAACCTGCAACAAATGCGGAGAGAAGGGCCACTTAGGTGTTTGCCGCACTGGCAAGGAAGGTTTCGTTGTGGAATTGGGAGCCGTCGCTTCGAGCAGCGAAGCGCAGGCCTAGTTCGTTGACGTAGAGCTTGACGCAATGCTCTACGCTTCAAAGTTGACTGGGGTGCTGAGGTTACAGTCGTCCCCACTAGGCTTTCTGGAATTCAAGCATACCTTCATTCACCAAAAAGGAATTTTCAAGACCGGCGGTACATAATTTCGACGTGCTAGGAACATTTGTTGCTACTCGGCAATGTAAGAACAAGCCTAACAATGTCGGTGAAGTTGCACGGATATTTTAACGTATGTTGCATACCCGGACTTTTCGTTGAGTACAGTAGAGGACGCCTATATATCTGTTTTATTTGAATCCGTTTATTGGACCGTGTTGTCCTGCGTGCGCTTCTTTTAAAATGTACTTAATTCATAAGTGCCTGTAACTCCTATTGATGCCGCCCCCTGCCACTCTTGCCTTCTGTAGGGATCCACTCTGTTACCTTTAAGAAGGGGGGGGGGGGGGGGAGGGCAGGTAAGGTCAAGAAGTTTGCGGGCGGTGAATTGGGCACAGGACCTGGATAATTAGAGATCTATGGGAGAGGCCCTTGCTCTGCAGTGGGCGTAGACAGGCTGATGGTGAAGATGATGCTAACGATGAAATCCGTTTTCACGAACTGTTCATGGAAAATACAGGCTAGCATCCCGAATCTCAGTGTTACTTAATCATTCCGAAATGGTAAACATTGATCTTAGAAATGCTTCGCGTCAAACTCTGAAGGAGTATTTCCTTAGCCGTGCGGCTGCATGTGAACGATGTATGTTGTATTTTCTGCCTGTAGTTTTTGTTTGTTCCTTAGGTATGACGCATTTTTCAGTTTGCTTATATTTGAAAGTTGTTTTTACATATTCTTATGTGCCTGGAAACATGTAGCAAGTTACCGTGTTGGTTACCGGTAAAATAGTTACCGGTTACCGGTAAAAAAGTCAAGTGTAATTTGGTGTATATATGTAAAAAATATTGGCTATGTTGTATATTTTTAAACGCTGTATATATTTAAAACGAATGTTAGTGCGCGCTTAGCCATGTCTTTATAATGATTTTGTGTACCAATGCATTCATGTTTTTTGTATATACTGTCGTCTGTCTGCTGCCAAATAATTGTACGGGCAGGGGCCGTTGTCAAGCCGCTATAATAGCGGATTTTTTGCTCCTGTCCGAGCATTTATGTTATAAAGGTCAATGCGAAATAAAGGATTGGATTGGATTGGATTTTGCAATCGTGCGTGTGTGTGCGCGTGTACGTGTATATGTATGTGCGTGTGTTTGTGCGAAGGAAGACCGACAGTCTCGACTTGAGCAACCTGATCAATGACCTTGCCGAGACTGTTAATGCACTGCGGCCACTGTACCACCTTCCTCGACGAGACCCCGATTGCAGTTCCAGATTGTCTCCTAGGTCTAGCTCCCGTTCAAGCCATCGACTTCGCGGCTACTGCTGGTACCACAGCAACTTCAGTACCAGCGCACGCCAGTGCCATTCCATTTGAACCTGGCAGGGAAACATGCTTCATGGTCTCTGATGACGATGAGTAGCTCTTGCCGTACAACGAGCCGCCTGTTCAATGTCACTAACAGGATTGCCTCACATCGATTTCTCGTTGACGCTGGTGCAGAGGTCAGTGTCGCTCCTGCCCTTCCACTAGACCGGCCACACTCTCACAAGACTGTGCGCGTCACTCTCTTACTATTCGAAACTCCAGGAAGAATGGGTCATCTGGCAACATTGCTCAGATAAAGAAAGGTGGCTTGTACAACTAGGGTCACGGCCGCGCTTTCACTTAGCGCTGTGCTCAAGTTTCTTGATGGCCGGGTCGAGTCACGATGCTTCGTCGAAGACGAAAGGGTTCTTGCGGCCGAACATCTGATATTAATCGGCCTAAAGGATTTGGGCGGCGAAACAGCGGAAATAATTGTGCTGTGCCCTCAAGCGTCGCACTTGTTCGGACATCCGCATCAGATTTTTTCCAGCGAGGCTGAAGTTGAAGAAGGCAGGTGTTCATGCGTAGCAGACCTCTCCGAAAGATGCATGCAACTGATTTTGATACAACTGATCTGAGTACAAATGCGTCATTTATAAACGTTTTAAATGAGTTCAGTTTTATGCGCAGTGCCGGAAAACAAACTTAGAGGCGCGGTGAACAGGTCGTGGGCTCAAAAGTTGGAACGAGTGCCATAAATCCTGAATTGCCACCAGATGAACTCGAAATGCAAACGCGCTACGTGAAACGATCACACATTACCTCCATAACCGCCAAACAAATTACGAGGCGCAGCGCGCGCATGCGACGAAGAAGACGAACGAAGGCTAGCGCTCGCTTATCTTCTTACTACAACGCATGTGGTCAAAAGTACGTCAGCACTGAGATTACGGCGGTTCAATGTTGAGTACTGACACGTTCAGAAAAACGTTACCACATATACACGTATAAACAATGCCGCTATTTTGTTCACGGGCTTGCCTAAACTAACTACACTCCGGCTCTTCGAAACGCGCGCACACACAAACATAACCTATGTACTCACCGGGGAGGAAGAAATCGTCGCGAGTGAAGTGCCTGGAACAAACTAACACAGTTCCCGTCCCCTTCTTGCCGATGCGGAAGTTCCTAATCCATGTTGCTCTGCCCGAAGCGTCGTCTCCTTCTTTGGGGAACCGGTGAAACGACGTGTTGCTGTCTTTGCATCGCGATGACACGAACTGAGGCACGCAACAAAAGTCTTTTGATGAGGATTTTTCTCTTTTTCGGGCTGCTTCGAGGCGGCATGGCGTCGATTATGGAACGATAGAGCTGTTTTACAGTGCGCGGTAATGCGATAACATGCCGCGTCTCCAGGTCCACGTTGGATCGGCTGGCTCCAGGAGCGTCCGCTAGGTGGCGTACATTTAGATGGAATGGCATTTAGATGTAAGTATACAGCCAGTAACGAAACGAATGGGACGAAAAAAAGCGTTAAGAACTTAAGAGTATGATGAGATCGGCGGAGAAGTCTGATTGGATAGCAGGAATGGAGAAGCCGGCATTGAACAACTACAGAAAAGGAAAAGACGAAATCAAGAGAGAAAAATTCTACGATAATTCGAAGGGAAGCGCTTTACTGTTTCAAGCAAGGTCCGGTTGCCTGAGAACCCGAAGTTACAGAGCGAAATTCAATAAAGAAGGGGATACATGTACGTGCTGTAGGAAAAGCTAGGGAAACGACAGATCATATTTTGATTGAATGTACAGATGTCCACCCAGGTGTATCTGTGGACACTACCCCACAGGAGGCCATGGGTTTCAGGGGTAGCACGGGAAAGGTGAACATGTCGGCGACAGAGATAAGTAAAAGGCGCTTAGAGTATTGGTGGCGCAAAGGTATGGAGCAAACAGAAGGGCAAGGTAGTTCGGGTAAGATTGTTACATCACAGCGGAACAGTAATAGATGAAACAGGTAGGCGAGGAGAAAAAGTAGTTGTGAAAATATGTGTGATTCGGGAAAAGAAATGTTTGTAGAGGAAAAAGAAATAAAGCTAGAGCTTGGTGGCCCGGCTACCGCGTCTTTATAAAGGGGACGCTCCTAATATCCATCCATCCATCCATCCATCCATCGCAAATTGACTGGGCTCTCCGACGCACCTTCCCAATGCATTGTTGCAAGTTGCTACTACAGGCCCTCTAATGTGTTGCATGACGATATTGGGGTTGCCATTCTATCAAGAAATGATCTCCTCTGTTGTCGCCTCGCCGACCCGTCGACCAATCTGTCTGTGCAAGGCATCCTCGCACCTACGACACTAACAACTGGAACGGCGCCTCAGATAGCATCATCTATGTACGCCTCAATCCTGTCATACTTACCAGCCCGTCACGAGATTTTCCAATCTTGAGTTGCCGGAATGTAAAAACGTCACGCATCACGTTGTCACTACAGGCCCCCTAATGTTTTGCCGACCCAGATGTCTCTGGGGGCTGCTTTGCCCTCTCCAAACGAGAATTTAATCATATGCTGCAACTGGGCACCCCCTCTCCTCCGTCGAGCAGATGGTCGTCAGCTTTCCAAATGGTTCTCAAGCGTGGCCCTGGGGATTGGAGCCCGTGTACGACTACCGTGGCCTCAACGCGCGCACCATCCAATACCGCTATCCTTACGCCCACATCATGGCTTCTTTGGCAGCTTAGCTGGAGCGGTAACGTTCAGCAAAATAGACTTGGTAAAGGCCTACCACCAGAATTCGGTTCAACCAGCGGACATCCTTAAGACAGCAATCGTGACACAATTTGGGCATTTCGAGTACGTTCGCCGTTCGGTTTGAGAAACGCAGGTCAGACGTTTCAGAGCTTTATCAACGAGGTAAACAGTGGACTCCCATTCGTATTCGTGGCTATACTCCGTTTCATACGTCAGGTGCAACGCTACGAAGGCTGTGTCGGTACTTCGTAAAGAAAAAGAAAGGGAGAGATGGATCGCTCCGAAGAACCAGATACAAGCACAGCTAAGAAACTCGCATGTTTCGATTTTTCACTAGCTATACTAGTGTATTTTCTGAAGCTGTCGAATAATGTTTTGATTTAAGGCTGCCTACGAGCCATTTATTGTTTTTCGCTCACTGCAAGCAACGCACTACTTTTGCGTCGCGGAAGTACAAAGCGTAAACACAACCTCTAGCTTTGACAACGTTGAACCGGCTGTACGAAATGGGGCGTGGTGTTTCCCCCGAATAATACTGCGACAATTCACACCAGCTATTTTGAAGGCTACAGGAACACGGAGTTCTGGTTAAACCCGCAGAGAACTTCTTCTCTGTCTACGACATTGAAATCCTCGTACACCGCATGACTCTCGACGGACTGTTCGAATAGAAGTTTCAAGACATACGCGACATTCCTCGCCCAAGGAAGGAAGAGGGGAAAAACAGAAAGGCAGGTAGGTTAAACAGAAATGCGTGCGGTTGGCTACCCTACACTGGGGGAATTGGAAGGGGGTATAGAAAGATGGAAGAGAGAGGAGTAAAGGGAATAACGAAAGAGATGTTGTAGGACGACTCCATCAGTCAGAGGCGTTCGCACTAATCCGTCATCTTCAGGAAGCGCATATGGGGTTTTAGTGCCTTGTCGGCCGATGCGCGGTGAGGGCGGTGTTCAAGCATCACCTTCACGGAAAGTGGCCCATCTTCGATTCGGCGTAGCGTCTGAACGAGTGTTTTTCTTTCCGCATCGAATCGGAGACGGTGGCCCCATCACTGCAACGTATTCTGTCACAAGGTGGCCCCCTCTTCTTCAAACAGTTAGAAAGGACGTGGAGGTTTGCACTGTATGCCACCTTCCGCAAAAGGACACAAAGCCTTGATCTCTATAGTTTTTAACACTTAACATACTTGCATTATTTAAAAGTACATACATAGCTTCTACTTGAATCGATGGGACATGACCAGCATTCGATCTTATGCATCGTTTTTATTCACAGTAGCATTCACTATGCGTTGCCGTCCTTACTCTGAACAGCGTTTACACACACAAAAAGAACACCTATGACGCCCGTAAAGCACAAGAGCGCTTTATTTGAGTGTTGTGCGCCACAGTGTGGAAACACGCGTCCATTGTGGTTCCAAGGCCTTTCAACCTTTGATATTTACCGAAACCTTGAATTCTTGTTATTACATTCAGCAATATATTAGCCAGTGGCTCCTACCGATTTCTGGGTGCCTGTGAGAAAAAAACGAGCGCGAATTCAGGACTATTTCACAGAAAAAACATTTACCAGCATCTGCAGTTCAATACAAAAGGCAGATGAGATGTCAGTATTCCTATTAGTTGATGAAAGTGTCTTATAATGCAGTCATGGTTACTTCTCATCGACAACCACTCAAATTCTTGCTCCTTCAGCATTCTGCAATTCAGGAGAGTTAGACACAACTGAAATTACATTCGAGTGGGCCGTGCATAAGGTCTGCAAGAAACTTCATCTGTACGGCCACCCATAGACAGTGGCAAGGTAGCATAGCAGCAATTCATCTTCATGCGCCTTCATGATGCATTTAGAGAGGATGTAATTCCATATGAAGATAATGAAAAATGCTTCACGGTCATTTGACATATATAATATAGGCACACCTTAACAGAAGTGCAAAGTAGAAGTGGTCAAGTATTTTTTTGCTCCGTAATTTAGCGCAATCTGACCCCCAACTGAGAACGAGCGAGTGCGTGGACTTCGCAATGTTGCTTGAGTTTCATGAAACGGTTAATGCTCTGAAAAAGATGCGCGTATTCAAATGTTTTCCTGCAAATGTGCGCTGTGCTGCAAGAAGTTATAGAATGCTACAGCACGGCTGAGTAACATTGGTCCTGTAGTTGGTCTCACGTATGATCATGCCTTTGCTACTGTGACGTTGTGTCGAATACGCTTGTGCCGGTGTCATTCACCGCGCTCTCAAAACAACTATCTTTGACCTGTCCATGGCCTGGACGGTGACCTTTCCATATTGAATGTGAATGCGAGACGCCTTAAGAGCAAATACACCAATATTGCTTCTTTGTCCATATCGCACTCCCCGCATGTGATTGGCTTCATTGACACCGGCTTGCATGGCGATGTCGTTGACAGCGAGGTCAGCCTCCCCTTGCCCCGCTCAGCTCTCCTTTTGAATTTATGATTGCCTGAGCGTATAGGGCAGTGGAAAGAGGAGACGTTAAATCTTTAATGTAAATGAAAAGCAGCGCTAGTTACGCGTTTAAAGCCTCCTAAATGGCTATGGCTATCTGTTTAGACTGGCCTACATTAGGTACGCCAGCATGAAGATAATATGTATGTATTCGTAACTACAGAATAATAAAATCAGACAGAATCTACACCCACAAATTACTAATAAGGCATAAAAGTGCTCAACTTGACAAACTTCACGAGTTTTTAGACCTAGTTTGCCTAAAGGAAACAATCGCGTCGTATCCCTTTAGGTACAAACCACCCTATGAAATTCCCTTCTCTCGCACACATTATGGTATAGAGTTAAACACACAATGCCACTCACATTAAACGCATACTATGCACGATATATAGACATATTAACACTAACGAAACAAGAAATACTGGAGTCTGTGGCCTAGAAAAAAAATCTTTGCACCTTAAGTAAATTTACTTCATTTAATTATAACGTCTCTTATTATTACTAATGGTATTATTGATAAAATGTTGCACTAGAACTTATACTAATTAGCACATACATGTCGCGATGGAGTTTCATCACTGTTCGTATTTATTGTTCGTAATCGTATTGTTTGTATCTATTGCTTTAGTTCATACAGTGTTACACAGACCTTCTGTGAAGCCCTTGTAAATAGAAGATAAAAACTTTATTCTGTATTTCATTTTTGGCTTACGTATTGTGCTGTACGTTGCCTATGTACGGGTGGCAGGAGCTCTGTCAAACTGCGACTAAGCAGATTTTTCTCTTGCCACCTTTTTTCGTTTTACCGTGTAAACGAAGGACGAAAATAAAAACATATTGATTGATAAATACACCATAACTCGTTACTACGAAGTCGGAGGAAGACAGGCAAGTACTTAGCTATACACATTATTTCTCTGTAACCATTGCTGCTCCCAATCGCAAAGTTCACCATTTGGATGCACCAATTTTAAATTTTCAATACGACAATGGCATCGCTGCGGCAAGTGGACATGAAACAACGCATGCGGAGACACTATATAGAAGTCGAAAAAAAAAGGAAGCCTTAATTCTGTTGGAATACGAATTTCTTCGGCTTCCCTTTAGCTTGATCCTACTCCACATTGCCCCGAAAGATGAAAAGTGGGGACGTTGACGAGTGGAAACCGAAAATATGTCCTGTTCTGGACGTCCACCACCGTGGGGCCAAACCAGCGCGTCTCTATCTGCCCCGATACAACAAACACATTGCGTAGGCCACGGCCCCTTACCACTCCTGCATGGCTGAGCCTGTCTGCGGCGCCCAAGGGAACTAAGCTGCCGATGCACCCTTGGATGCTACGCCCAGTCGCATCAGGTTTCCACCGTAAATACCGCGAAACATAAGCAGCGAGTACCAATACAAAACGACAGCCAGGGAACACACATTGCTTTGCGTACGTGTGATACCATTTGACGGATACACGTGCAAGTTATTTGTGAAAAATAAATTTTCACGCTACGTGGTGTGTTAAAAAGTGCCGTCACATGAGGATGTGTTGTATGCCCACGCTTGCGTGCTAATTGTCCATTGTGGTCTACCGTGCACAAACGTAAGTGACGTTCACTAACCGTTACAGATTGTACCGGTTAGTGGACGTTCGTCACGTGTGTTTGCAGCGAATTTCTTCTCATTGACCTGTTAGAGCGCATGTTTTTCCGTTTATTGTAATTTCTCACGCCTTACAAAGTTGTACGAATCATTACGGCTCTGTCATCTCTTCGAAGAATTCAACTAGCCAAGACGCAAACTTATTTTATTGACA
This sequence comes from Hyalomma asiaticum, assembly GCA_013339685.2. NCBI lineage: Eukaryota > Metazoa > Arthropoda > Arachnida > Ixodida > Ixodidae > Hyalomma > Hyalomma asiaticum. The sequence goes on along the minus strand of CM023487.1, from coordinate 56,593,648 downwards.
GTACGCACTTATAAGGAACACCTTGCACGTGACTGCTGAAACCGTCGTCCATTTCTTCGTCTTACTCTATAACATATGGAATTCGCAAACTCTGCAAGGCATAGCCGTACTAAAAAGTGCGGCACATGCTATCGTATTGCCTTCAGAAACAACTGGTTGAATGCCTATCTCCAGTCACGACATCTTTTACAAACTGCTCCTTCGTACTATTACGCCTTATAATGCATGTTAAGTGAGTACACTTCTAGCCACGTATACGCACCAACGCAGACTAGATGCGAACTATACTTCAATCTTATACGAAGTTTGAATAAAAGATAGCTTTTGCCTACCGTTGCGACACAGTACGGTGAGCTTCTCGCTGTTCGCAAGAACAGATTCCCTCTTTTGTTTCCAGCTGTGCTACGATAACCCATTTCTCCCCGGCAGTCTTTCATCCATTGCGTCGGCTCCCGTCGGCCCGCGATTAGCGGCCAATTACTGCCGCAGGGGTATGATGTGAATGAGCAGGTGGTGCTTGTGATTGACTCCTGGAATAGTTCCCGTGCTCTCATGTGACTGCAGCCCACATTTGCAAGACCTGCTTGTCGAAAAAAAAAATGCTGCCATTGCAGAAAGGAGACAACCATGGGCACCGTCACACTGAATTCACATACATGCATTTAAAAACCACTTCGTGATACCACTTGGTGATACGTGCCCGTATTGTTCTGTTCCCGTGACGGATGCACATGCACACCATCTCATATGGACATGCAAAGGACTCCATCGGGAGCACTCTCGTCTCATTAAACAAGACAGTCTCCGCTAGAGTGCCTCGACCAGTTATAATCGTTGGATACACGACAACAGACACCACAAAACACTACTTCGATTCATACACAACACAGGACTTGCAGCACACATTTAACATAACGCACCATAAACTATGCCTTAAGGACAAGCCCATTTCGCAATAAAAAATATTTAAAAACCAGCTCGCATGCATTCAAACCAGCTCTCATTGTGAGAGACGCCTTAGTGGAGGTCTCCGGAAATTTCGACCATGTGGAGTTCCTTAACATGCACTAACATCGCACAGCGAGCACACGGGCCTCAACATTTCGCCCCCATCGAAATGCAGCCGATCTCGCGACATTCGGATCCTCAGCCGAGTGCCATAAACACTAGACCATCGTGGCAGGGCGCACATCAAAATCTTCTATCAGTGGTGTGCAGCTGACGAAAGAAAAAGAAAGAGCGTCCTCTCACCTTAGGGAGTGGCTATTCTAGCGTATCTCGGCGAATTCCGGTACCACGAAACCACCGCGTGAGGTGGTTTCGTGGTAATGCGAGTTCACCGTAGTGCCTCCTAAAATGAGATTTCACCGTAGTGCCTCCTACTGCACTGTAACGTTCAAGGACGGTGTACAGTGTCTCCCAGTGGCTCCTAGTGTTCTCCAAGACATTTGCATGCACTGTACAGGGTTTACAGCGCCTCGCAGCCCGCAGCAAAGCACAAGTAATCACTGAAAGATGCCGTTTTTTTTTTCTAAGTAGAGACAGCTGTTTGTATAAGGATCGCCGTTTTCTTCTGGCACAACAATGTTGAAAGAGGCGCCTTGTGCGCGCGTCTACCGTTTTCTCCGTCCTCCTCTTCGCGGATTCCGCTTTCGACATGCCCCAAGGTCCAAGAACCGAGAGCTTTATATAGTATCAGCATATTTGGTCAAAATAGCACGCCCCTGTCTAAGTCTTCGTTAAAGAGAAAGGCATGACTCGCCGTTACTGCCCCACATTGATTGTGTGGCTTGCAATTACTAGTACACACTGCAAAGTTGTGCAGTAGGCGCAGTGCCAATCACATCATTGGGGCAACGGTCCTCCGCAGGTGTACACAGATGCTAGAGTTGTGATAGTCGCTTACCACTGTGAAAAGACGGTAGTAGGTGTACGGGCGGAAATTGTGAACCGCGTAATTGATGGTGAGGTACCCCTGCTCTGTCAGCGTACGATTCTCTTGTGCCTTGCAAGGAGCACAAGCTCAGCATTGTATAAGTATTGAACGAGCACGGAGCTGAGGGTGAGCGCTCTGTTACCGACACTCAATTCGTGTTAGCTCATCGATCAGAGAGATGCAGCACAGGCCATGAAGCAAGCATGAATATTAGCTGCGCAAATATTCATCCGATATATTGTGTCCTATGGAAAAGTATATCATTGTAGTTGCGAGTCACACAATTGTCCAGAATTATCAGCTGTGTTAGAACGAAACCTCGAAGTTACTAGCTTGGGTAGACATAGCTTTCCAGGTCCCGAGGAGATTTCAGTGCCTGCGGTTATGAAAATTACCGAATTTCCGTCATCCAGATCTACTACATTAATGCTGGCGCACAGGAGCTCCAACAACAAGAATTTAATTTTACCTTTGAAGCGTGAAAACTTGAGAAGCTCTAGATGCGTAATGAACTACAGGGAATAACAGCTTAGTCATTCTTGGGTGTGGCCCGACAAGTGTCGCCGAACATGTCACGATCGTGTTCTCTCTCTCAAAGTTGTATGAAACCGTTTACACCCGCGCAGTGAAGAGCCTGTTAGCACTTCCACCAGATTTCTCACCTTAGGCTGATTTTAGGCTTTTGACATAAGTTCTTGTTTCTTTTCTAGTCAGCTCATTCAAAACTCTTTCAATCATGTTAAATTGCCAAATCATGTAGCTGTGTATTCCACGCCGGCTGTAGTGCAGAAATGGTTGGTGCCGCACATGGGCACCAACCTCTCCTTAAATTACATTTATTAAAAAAAATGTTGGTTTTCCTCTCGAAGTGCTTTCCTCTGTTCTGGAGCAAATTCGTAAGTGCACAAAACAGATTTCGTGGAGATATCAACCGGCACTCTCAGAACAAAGAATGCGGAAAAGAGTGGCGCGTATGCCATACATTCATTTAGCGTCGCACAATTTTAAGAGGGTAGCAGGGCGTGCAGGCATTCGTGTGGTTCTCTCCGCCCTGAAAAAATCATCCGTCATATGCAGAACGGACCACAGGTCTGGAGAACAGAAAAGGGGTTGCCCCTCCAGCCATCAGTATGCGTTCCCTGTTGATTGTGCGCAATGTCGTGCTGACCAAACTGACAAATGCATGACTGTAAAATTCAGGGAACATTATAATAGCGTGAATAAGAAATCGGATGTCTACTTCACCTTCTATTGTGACGCATGAGCACGAGAGCCTCAATTTAAGTATTCCGTGTAAACTGATACACCTTCAGATTTATTCACACGCGAAATAATCCAACCGGATGCGATTGCGTGCCTGGGCGAGACGTGCGTCTGTGTGCCCTTCATTGCAATTGTAAAAAAAAAAAGGAGTATCTCAACAAAGCACGTGTCGGACAATGAGCAGTAGGTGTGCTTTCTTTCCGTTTACCTCTTTTTGTAGCCTGAATTTTGTTCTTCTGCCCTAGTTTTATTTACGCGGTTCTGAAGATGATAAATTCAGTTGTAAGTCGGCTTTGTATTCGTCATCTTACTCCTGTGCCCGTGTCTCCAATGTTTCTGTTCTTCCCCTTCACCTTTTTCTTGTCTTAAACATTACCCGTCCAGAATGTACTGAGTTCACTAAAACGAATAACTCAGCCGAAGAAATTACATTTGAGAGTGTCACTTCCACGGTAGGCGCAGCGGGGCAAATGCCGTCATGTATCGCTCACACATGTACGTGAATCGAATGTTTGAATATTGATTGCAGTTAAAGAACAGTGCTGCTGTAGATACGATACAGTTTACGGGTAACCTTGCCGTGTACCCATACATCTCACGAATGAGGTTTTCTTTCTGATCAGTTTCTCTTCTTACCGAAAAGGCGAACAAGGGGAACATAAAATATCGGCCCTGATAATTGAAGCCTTGTTCCATATGCTGGCGCTCTTTATTCTGCTGTGTCCTTGTTTTTGCTACGTAACTATAGCGTTGTGATGGACTAATTCACCATTATTTACAGGCTGCCACACTTCATGCGTATAGAGCAAATACGTCCTTTTGTCTGTGTATATTTGTGCTTTTATTATTATTTGGTTAGCCTTGCAAGAAATCTCAGTGAGAAACAGTCTCGGGTCTGAGATGATGATGAAGTTGAGATGTAGTGTGTGCATTGTGAAACATCGTATAACGTCGTGCTTGACTTCTCAGTAGTAGAATTGCTAAAAAAGTAAGAACGAAAGGCGAGGACTTGCCCCGACCCGGTATCCTGCTTTTAGAAGAGAGAAAAAGGTGAGTTAACGGAAGGATAAGCTAAGAGCATCGTAATCGAATTCAGTGTAACGTCAACTTAGAGAAGCATGCATGCCAAGTCCAACGTTTCTTGATCAAGATTTCTGTCTTATATAGAACATTCGATATACAGTTGACTAACTGAGGTGGTTGGCAGGCTTTAAGTCGAGATACGAAACCACTTTTAGATTTGGCAGGATCAGAACTCAGGCGACACTCGAAATCTAAGCGTTATGTGAAGCTCAAACTCAATAGGTTTTCAGAACAAAAACCACGCTTTCAGAACAAAAAAAAACCAGTCTCGCTAGAAGGGCGAAGCAATGAATGCGATAGCAATTCATGATATAATATACGGAGTAAGAGTAGCAGTTGCCTAAAGTTGCCTAAATTAAATCAGAATTGTAGCGAACTGCTTGCTTATTGAGTAAGCAAGCAGTTGTCCAAGGTACCATGTGACGTTCGAGCGGCAGAGACAATAGCCCGGTAGAGCTTCGAGTAAAGGGATGTTGCTTTGATGTCTCCTGGTCCGCGCGTCACATCGCACGATCGCGCAAAGCGGCATGCACTTTGCACCATCGAGAAACTTCGCCCACCACGATGGCATCGAGCGCGCACGTTCCTTCCTTTGACCACTCGGAGGCACATTCGTGTGAGCGCTGTGTGGCAAGGACATTACCGTCGTTGCGACTAGTATATGCGAGGCGCCTGGAACGGAGCACGCAATCAAGGCGCTGCTACGCAGTATGCTGCGCGCCTGATGGCTGTCGAGATAGCACGCACGCCAGCGATGGCGACCGTGCAAAGTCCACAGTTGACTACCCCCCCCCCTCCCCACTATTGCGTTTTGTGATGCTCGTTAAACACAGGTGGGCGTTTTTCCTCCGCTTCGACGCAGGTCTCCTGAGCGGTGTGATGGTATCGCATGCGTGCTCCGAGAGGCGGAGATGGGCCGGTCTCGTTTGATCTCTGCTTCAGCCGTGTTCGTCACCCGCTCGAGTGCTTTTACCCGCGGGTAGAAGGTACGACGGGCGGGGTGTTATAAATTTTGCCTTTGTATGGAACATGACGGCGACGACGACGGAAAAAACTGTCGAGACTGTCCATATAATTGGTATTGCAATAATATAAAATAGCAAGGAGCAGTACAGTAGAACAAGCTGCAATAATTAAAAAACGCTCAGAGGGACCCCTTGCTACACTGAATGATCGGCTAGGTGGCTTTATTACATTTCTCTTGATGCTTTTTTCTTGTCTGACTTTCGTGTTGCCTAACACACTTACCGTCGCATTGTGGCTGGTTATTTCCACCGTTTGGGAAGAAGTCGACATGGCCAACGGACTTCCTGATCCCAAACCGTAGGTCATAAAGAGTGCCGGAATCAGTGTGGATGGCGTCCACAAATTGCGCGTCATCTGGCGACAATGCCACAGTGTCGTCATCAAACAGAGGACCGGCCGGATCAAGACCTACAACAAAAAAAAATTGGGCATTTATATTTAATCGGACGTAACAGTTCAACAAAAGTGCGTAATTTCCATTTCAGAACTCAGGGAAGTCATAAAATTCTGGATGAAGTTTAGCGGCGAATTTCTACTACCTAAACCCAGGGTGCGTCGTTCGCGTGCACTTTCGTGTAAGAAGCGCCACACCATAAATTCTCCCTATTCTGCGTACCTTGGACGTATGTGCCCGGAAAATTACCCAGAAGACACGTGCAGGTAATGTAGGAGACCACAGGCGACTGCAAAGCAGATACTAAGAGAACGTGAATCCTAGTATGGTGAAACTAAAGCCTGCTGCATTTTCAGCAAAGTACGCCGAGCACCTCATACCTAAAAATCATGGCAGGAGTCTGAGGCGGGGGGGGGGGGGGGCAATAATATGTGTGATGCGAGGGGGAAAACAGAGGGTCTTACGTATCAGAGTCGGCAAGGCCGCCATCTGTCGACTTCATTTGGAGCCAAGCATGCAGATATGCGGCTATTTGCTTAGCATAAATGCACCTAGGTTTTTCGACAACGTCTTTTTTTCTGTATATTTTAGTGGTCTTTTTTGTACTTTTTGCGGTTGCATTTCGCCGGACGTTCAGCTTTACGGGCATATCGGAAAAAGTATATATCGAAAACGCAATAAGTGTTGCAGTGGTTGGTAGTTATAAGAAAAAAGAAAAAAATTCTCGATCGAGACCGACGTGTCATAACACTGACCACTGAACAAGTTTTAGCCATGACCATCTGGTTAACCTCCCTGCCCTTCCTCTTCATCTCTCTCTCTCTCTCTTGACGTCTCCGGCTGCCCATTGGTCCTCGAGAAGGCATAAGCCAAATCGACACGCTCGCTGATGCACTGTCTTCCTTTGGCAGAAAAATGGCTGCCTTCGTCGAAGGCTACACTCTAAAAACTGGAGCCGGTTCCACAGGAGTGAAACGACCGAGCTACTCTTTAGGGCATCGTTCTACTCTAGCAAAACGTCGGATGGAGTGAAATGTCCATACCTCTTGCAGCATGAGAGAGTAAAATGCAATTTCACTCCTGCTCCACCCACGTGATGCTCGCATTCGCAGCCGCAAACATGGCGGCTGGAGTGGAAGCGGACGATTGAAGAAGACAACAGCCGCCTTTTGAAGTGTTTTTCGATAGAACTATAGCAGCAACTTTCCTACGAGTTCCACGTACAAGCTTTCGCTTACAAACGCGTGGAGTGTACGTTTAATGAACGGTGCCTTCCTCGACTACGAGCCTCAACCGACGGGATTCATAGCGAGCTGCCTTTCCTGTGTTTTTCCACGATCGAACGGCCGTACCCGTGCTAGTGAAACCCGCCGGCCTATACGCCTCGGACTCTTCGCTTACGTGTGCGAAACGAAGAGGAATACACTTTCAGCGACACAGTAAGCTGTTGTGATCGTCGACGGCTGGTCTCCGAAGCCTCACTGGATATAACTCATACATGTAAAGAAAAAGGCTTCGCTACGACTTCGGCATCGAGCCGTATGACGGGCATGAGCGCGTCGACGGTGAAAAGATCGTGACTGCGATCCGTCCCGTTCGCAATTCTGGTAAGGACAGCATTGTACCCTAAACACTTCTTATGGCAGAGACTATATTTAATCTGTGTGCAGAATAACGAAGAACGAGGAGTGCATATTTTGTGATCGCCAGCGGTTGTTCGCCGTACAGACGTGCTCGACGGACTCGAAAGGGGACGCCGTCGGAATGAAGCGGGTGGTAGCGGAGCACCCGGGTGCCCCTTTTCTTCGCTGGCGTTGATGAAATTCAGCCGCTATTATGTTCGTACTCGCTCCCCCGGGTGCATTTGACATCGCGAACCAGCACTGCGAACTCGCGTTTGCCCGTAAAACGGAATGCCAACTCATGATAGGAATGCGTTAATCTAAAGGACATTGTATATGTTCCGCGCGTTTAGATTAACAGATCTGTGTGGAGAGCGGCTACCTATGAGCCAACGCTAAATATACACCTGTTCTGTGCATACTTTTTGATTAATTACGCACAACAGCACTTTACCACTGGCGCTACATAGCAAGTCAAGTATACGAGTTATATATACGGGACTTCAGTGTAAGACGGTATATCGCGAGTGCGCTGTTGGCTTTGTGCTTTGCTGTGGTTGTGTTATTGGCGTGTAAGTGTGTTCGTGTCATGTCAGCCTGTATGTTCTATGTTCAGTGTGATGTAATTAAATGCCTGCTAATTGTCGCATGGGCGAAAAACGGAGTGGTTGCTTTTAAATGCGGATCATTTCTTAGTCGTACGATGTCGCGCTTCGGCGTCTCGTGCCGGCCCACCTGGCGTTCAGCAAGCCGAGCATTCGCAGTGGGTGTGCGGACCTCTCCCTCGTACTCCTCTCCCTCGAACGCGGGCGGTGTGTATATATGCGGCGGAGCGCGCGTTCGGCATTCAATCCATCACTCGGGCAGCGCGACGCTTCTACGAAACGGCAACGCCGAGCTGCGGATTCCGAACTTCGTGCACGAGAAGTACCGGCGAAACGTGAGCAGCGAGCTTTAAGACCCCAGGTACGTGAGCGAGAAGCGGCGTGCAAGCGTCGTCAACGAGACGCGGCTCCGGACGCTGCTCGTGGACGCAAGCGCCCACCTTGGTGCCGTCCAATACAACGACGGCACTAAGCAATAAAGACACACTTTACACTCCTTGCCTTCGCTTATTTTTTATCTGCTACTCTCTCTGGGAGTACTAGCACCCCGCTTGGTGGGGTAGTAGAGCTCTCTTCAAAAGAGTCTTCGAATCTCCTTCGGAGGCGTCCTACTACTCTGTTTTCGCGAGAGTACCGGTACCCTGCAATGGGGTTGATCTACTCTGAAAAAAAGGAGTTAAATATGGGACACGAAAGTACTCCCCCAAAGTGAGTGCCCAGCACTCTCTTTGTTTTTAGAGTGTATAATGCACAACAGCAGCCAGTGGGTATACACTACTTGTGACACCATGCGCCACCCACATATACTAGCTTACACCTGCCGTGCCTTCAACTGTTTATGGGAAGCTACCACTGACTTAGAAACTCAAATTGAGCATCACCAGTTCGTTCGCATAAAACGCGGACAATTTTTCGTGATCCACTTCCTCTTCCCGAGTTTTTTTAGTGCGTGCAGAGCACGATTGTTAAGCTGACACGTACGTACATCACTTTTCGACCGAACCCAGCGTTTTATACGGCTATTGTATGAAAAAGTCGAAGACTATAGACATCATAAAGTAGCATGCAGGACGTTTTCAGCATTGCTTAAGGAACGTACCCGAAACGCTGTCAGTACGAAATGCCGCACGTCACCGAAACAAAGGCCTTCAAAGGAAGACAAACGCACTGTCCGTAAACTTCAATCTCACATCGAAGGATACGTAAGTGCGAGTTCCCGACGGTACGCGGGTGCCGATCTATGATTCATAAACACACAGGTTGAGAGACTGCAACACGTTTTCCATATAATGGGAGACACTGACGCTGGTTTGTCCACAGATTTCACGCACAGAAAAAGCAACGCTACTCATAAGAAACCAGCTCGAACGCTCAAGCAACTCGAGCAAGAAGCGTTTGCGACGATCAGCGCCAATACATAATGTTTACGTCGCCATGTTCGAGAAGTGCGACGGTAGGCCAAGTGCTAAGTAAAGATCATAAGAAGTTCTTATCTGCTTCCTACGGTGGGACAAGAAGTTCTTGCATGTGGGAAGGAGACATGTGACGATTACGACACCGCGCCCGATAAAACAAGTGAGTGATGTCCTCTCAGCAACGTCACAACATGACCTAGTGTCGAGGGTACCGCGGTTATGAGCAATCACAAGTTGTAGCTATCGCCCCGGCTGCCTTCTGCCACCGTTGCCCTCGGCTACGATCTGTCTAACATTGGCTAAGCATCTGTCAATCTTTCACTGTGTTTCAGAAAATACACCTTATGGCGCAACCGTAGAATAACAATAATGATCGGTCCGCTTAAAAGAGGGACTAATTATCAAAAGGTCATTAATACGGATTGCTTAGGGTCAGGTACTTCTGTACACCGGGTTAGCAGGCACCCTGAAGTCCCATTATAATTACTAATTACTAGAATCAATTAATACCAGCTGTTTTGCATATCAAAGCTTTCCGAATTTTTTTCAGGCGGTAGGAGTACAATAAGCTCAAATTGTGTATGCATGCAAAATCGCGCATATCTCGGCCGCGCTGTTGTTTCGACGCAAAGTGCCCTCAGTAGATAAGCCCTTAAGAGTACATCGCAGGTTCAGTTGAAGAGAGCCTGTCATTTTAGCAGTAAAGTGGAGTCGGTCAAAGAAGCCGTGGAACAACGTAGTGGAACACATAAGCATCACGAGTGGCTCACTGAAATCTCCTCCATAATTTTCTCGTCAATAGTGCGTGCCTGACCCTTCTCTAAAAACCCGTAAGCTGGTGGTTGCGAACAATGCTGCGTGCGGTATCACAGCTGGGACGTTCCATTATGAGAATTAGGACGCAACACGATAACATGAAAATAATGCTCAACTTGTACCGCGCCGCATTTCACATTTTTTGTAACCAATCACGCGACATCTTTTTATCCAACTGCAAGCCTCTGCATGCATAATGGCTACCCAATAAGCTTCTGTAAACACGGAAGTGACAAGCTTATTCGACGAGTGCGAGTGACAATTACGTCGAATGAGTACACGATAAATAAAACAAGACTCAAGCGACGAAGTGAAGAAAATGTTAGCGACACTCATCAGACGGGCTTACGTGGGCATGAAGTGTTTCAAGGTTACTCTGGGCACCAAAATAACCAGAGTGGTTGTTTGTTCCAAAGCCACGATGTCGCTTGTAAGACTACTCGGACTACACGTTGGATTCCAACGTAGCTACGCCGTTTTTGCGACTATTTTCGCTTCGTGAATAAACTGAAGAAATCTTTTTTTTTGTTATTCGTACACGAATAAGCGGCGACGTTTTTAATGTGGGCCCATCTTGAGATGCAGCAGTTCACAGATAGCAAGGCACTGCAGATTCATAAAGCAAGCGGGAGAGCCGAACACCATCGAAGCCTCACTTGTATTAATTTCTTCGGGTTTACTGAGCAAATTTGAATTATATTATGTTTTATGGTACATGGCTCTACACCTATCTCCTAAATTCGGGGTTCGCCATCACATTTGATCCATTTTACATTCTGCATTGAAGAAAAGAAGGGCATGAAAGCATCCCCCTAAATGTTTTCTGAGCATTTTCGTGGGTTGCACGAGCAACCCCATAAACGGGGTAGCCGTCAGGACCGAACATTCCAGCACATAAAAGTATTTCTTTCAGGTACTAAGCCGAATTGAAATGTCACTGCCATAGAATAAAACGGCACATGCAGTAGACCAAGCTGGACGTTAGGGAATTCAACATGCATGCACATGGAAGACACGAGTAGGGTTTGCTGCTCTTTTCGCGGCAGGATGGCTTCTATAAAAAAAAACAACATATATAAGAAATGTTTTCGTGCGCTTGAATAAACCAATAAGCTCATTGCCACCTTTCTAGCACTGATCATTCCTTCGCCTCTGTCTTATATGTGAGATAACTGCAGTAGTTCGTAGACCATAAGTGAGATAATGCTCATGAAGCAATGCTGCAAATCTTCAGCACAAACCACATACTGCAGATAGTTGACAGCGACCGAGAGTGTTTTTTTTTAAGTTCTATGTGCTACTCCCACACTCCCTATAGCAGTTATGCACTATCTTCAGGAAAGTATTGAGAAGCTGATTTTTTTTTACTTTGACAAGGACGACCAATGGTGTCCAGTCACACTCAGTGTTTGAGAGTTGCAGAAGCTGTTAGATTACAGCTTTCCTCTAAAGAATGTCTAAAGATGATGAACTGCTAGAGAAAAGGGAATATGCTTTAAGCCAGGATATCAAGGCCGCTAGCGCGACAGTCAGTGCTCGTCTCATCCAGAAAGCACGATGAACGAGGCGGAATGTCTGACGAGTCCGATCCACCGTTCGTGGAATGTGAACTAATATAGCATTCGTGCTCGTTCCAACTTTAAGTACGAGCATTGTTCTTTCCAGCGCACAAGCTTCCTGGCTGGTTTATTGTTTCTCTATTGACTTTCGAATTTGGTGGACCTGTGTAATCTTACAGTATCTGAATATTGATAAAAAGTTACCTGTTATGCGCCCAAGCTTCGTATTTGTGGATTTATAAAAATGGCGCCCACAAAATCCAGCAGCATGTGCCCCCAGACTGAATCCTATGACGTGTATTTTGTCTGCGTTCAGTTTGCCTCCTGATGATTTCACCATAGCTTGAAGCAACAGAGAGAGCAGCGTGCCCGGTATAGGGGTGTTCGCAGCGGCTGCTCCATAATTGGGGAATTTCGCTCCTTGCACCCAATTCACAGTAAGGACGTTGCAGTCACTCTGAAAAATAGACAGATTCATCCGGGAGTTTCAATACAGAGAGGCTAAGGAATGAATCATAATAAGAAAAACTATCTATTCGGTTAACCGTGCCACATCACGCAGTTAACACGTAATTAGTACTTAAAAATGGTTAGCAAGATTCATGCGCACACATTCAATCATGAATGCACTTGCCGATCGAGCGCGCACGTTGGCCACAAACGCTGTCCTGCGGAACACAACTAAGAAAAAACAGCAGAGGCATGCCGTCGCCTTTCGTTACGCTGAAATACAGCGAGTGGAGACATTGGGCATATAGCGATATGGATGTGTTGGCGGAAACAGCGCGCCCTAAGCTACCAGACACCTGGGTTTACTGAAACTGTCGAGCCCCTTTAATCTAAACGCCAGAGAAGGCGCAATAATTGTCAATGGACCTGTATTCACGCGACGGATCTAGCCATGACCGGAGCCTCCAGACTGCGATTAACTTGGCAATGCATGATCAGCTCCCATGAAGCTTCATCGGTCAGGGCGAGGCAATTCGCGAAATGAAGAAGAGAATGGCGTTAAGATGTGACTTCGGGCCCTTTTAACGCAGCGTGTCTCAGTTTGGCGACGAACTTTCGTGGGCCGCGGAGATTCAGAAACCGCACTTTTTTTTCGTTTTCGATCTAACATGTTGTCGTCTCTGTGGCTAGAAGACCACCGCTAGTGATAACTGCCCAGCCCTGATCAGTAAGAAGCTCTTTAGTTGTTTCAGGTTATTAGATATGCTATCTCAGTGTCTCTAAGAATTACGGACTTCCGCCAAGCCAAATAACTTGGTCCTAAATAGTACTACCTTTTCCTTGTCCAACCTATCATAGGAACCTTTCTAAAACGTTCGCTGAAATACCCGGTATATCATTCAAGACCACGGGAAAATATTTTCTTCGGTCGGAACCCTAGCAATCCTGCAGCAATCGTAGAACAAGGCATACACGGGGGTTACGTAAGTGTACTAGAAGACATTTACAATGACTACACAGCCGCCACAATAGTTCTTCATAGGGAGAGCAGTCAAATACCAGTAAGCATAGGTTAATGAAAACGGAAACGACAAGGAGCCGTTTTCCTTATTGTTAGACACAACTTCATGAGCCTTGCGCACAAGCAGGCCAAGGAAAGCATAGAGGAAGTCATTTCTATTTTTAGGTGCAGCGCAGTATTCATGACATATATATAATGGGATGAAAGTGGACGAAATGCACAGCAACCATCGTTGGGGACCGAACACACAACCATCGGATGACCTGCCCGGTGCTCTACCAAATAGGTTACGTTGGCGGTCGTTGCGACGCCCACTTTATTCGGTTTTCCTCTACATTTATTCCTCGGAGTGTTTGTCACCGCCACTCATAACGACGGCGGCGAGTGTAGAACCCTCTTTATTACCATAATACGCTACGTAGTAAATGATGTTATTAGGAGACTGTGTAAGCAGATACATGATTACGGAACTAAACAGGCAAACCTTCTTGGTCTTTTTCAAGGCATGGAGATTCTATACGAAGTCGTGTCTGCTATTTTACACCAAATACTTTTGGCCCATCGAGCACAAATTCACTATATATATATATATATATATATATATATATATATATATATATATATATATATATATATAATACGCCCTCTCGTCCCCTTTAGCGCCTGTGTAAAGTGCTCACGTGTCCCGAGTACCCGAGGACAAGCATCCCGTGTAAGGCGTCGGAAGCTTCCTTTGCTAACACTCGAATTGTGCCAGATGCAGATACTGCCACACGAGCCTCTTTGCTCCCGCATCGCGCGCGTCGCTACGCGGCACTTACCTCGGCCAGTTGGTGTGATCTCTTTTCAGAGAGCGGAGCTGATTTTTCGACACACTGCCACACGTTATCGTCCTCGATCAATGGAATAAGCTAAGCTAGTCAGCAGGCTGCGTACGGTACGCTGCGCGTTACGTTGGCGTCCAGGGCCAAGGCGACGTCCGAATGGGCGAACTTAACTCCCATCCCCAGAGAATATTGTGGTAAGCTCGGTGTGCACACATGGCAGGGGAAACACAACTATCAACATCGAGAACAGCTTCGCTTTGCTTATATGAAAACAAGAACAGTCTATTCCTGACAAGGACGGTGTTATACCTTAGGACAACCTTAGAGAGAGAGAGAGAGCGAAAGTTAAATCAAGGAATAAGTAGAATTACCAGTTCACTCACTTTTTTAAGAAGAGCGTCCTTCATTTCGTCCATCCAGGTCATGTTAACATCAAAAGCAAAGCCATGTATGATAGCGACGACTGTCTTATTCAAGTTGATGCCGCTATTGACCACGTACTTCTGCATCCAGTTTTCATGGTCCACCACGATCGAATACGTTAAGTCTCGCGAAAAAAATGTGATTCTTGCGTTCACATCTTCAGGACCAGCTGGCGGACCTATCCGTAATGCCATCGTCTCATTATGATGAAAGCAGCCAACTTTCTCGTAGCAGCGTGGATTATGTTGCCTGAAGTGTATGAATTCAATCACCTATAGAAAGTGGTCACGAGAAAAAAAGGCAGCGCAAATTATGGCTACAGTAAGTGAGTACCATGAAGGACTAATGATCAAGTCTGATGTGCTTCATAATCGGTCGACGTTATTGCACATACCAATAAAGTTTCTTTTTCGTATTTTCTAAAGTAGTAACATAGCACTGGACACTACGCGAAATGATCGTGGTGTCCATCACATATCAAAAATGCGTAAGTGATCCCGCGGATTGTTGTAATCGATGTTGTCCGAAGCACAACGAAAACTCTAACAATCTTTGCCGAGATTTATGTCGTTCAGCCATGTTTGACGAGCACTATGCGGCCTTCTGCGAACTCCCCTACTGAAAAAGTCCCTTTCCGTATTCCAATAATTCCATATTTTCCATACAAAGTCCATAAGTTTTCCATATACTTGCTGTATATTTTCCATATTTTTCCATATGAGTCTTAAGGAAACATACGGAATTATTGGAACGACCATAAGGAACGTTTCATTGGGGTCAGTAGTTTTATACACAACACCGGCTTAGCAGGCACGTCTAGAGCACTACAGCGGCTAAAGCTTGGTTCACGACATTACGTAACGCGCACACTCATGTCGATCGCACAGGCGTCTGTTTTATCCATGACACGCGGACGTTAGGGTGAACTTATTTCCTTATCATAAGCGCAGTTTGTGGGTCTACAGCATTGGATCGAGCGCAACTGGACAATAGCATGCTGAGTAGTAGTAGTAGATATGTGTTATTCTCGTACATCGCGAGAAGAGCGGTTAATACGCATTATAACCGCTGCTGGCGCAATACAAGCATCCTCATCACACTTGCTGACGCAATACGTATGTACCGCGTGTGCAAAGCGGTCGAGGACGAGTGGCAGCATGTTTGCATCTAGCCACCCCTTGGTCAATCCCTACCGCGTGGTAGGTTCCTCGCAGACAGTATAGCATATTTGTCTGTCTGCTTCTTATGTCTACATTACGATCGCAATTTGCGCAAGTGGTGTCCCTTTCTTTTGTTTAATCCGCGCACAGCGTATTGTCATAAATGTTGAATGGCCAGTATTGTTGGCTTTTTTGTCGTCCACGTCGTCGTCGTCATGAACCGTATATGTATAAGTATATATATATATATATATATATATATATATATATATATATATATATATATATATATAGAACTCCCAAAGACAAATATTTCACATAAATGCTTCCGAAGCGCGGAATCGAACAAGGAACCTCCCGCTCCGCTGCGCGCGGCGCTGACCACTATGCCACAAAGAGCAGATCTTTCAGAGAGCTAACGGTGAGCCTTATATACACACCCTTTACCGCTGGCAGGACTCAGAGACGGCAGGCGCTTATAAGCGTTTCTTCATTACCAGCGAGATATGGCGCGAGGAGCGCAACGGCCGCCTTTGCAACAGGTGCGCTGTTCAAACTGAGGGTATCCATTGTGACAGCTTATTCGCGCTCGTTCGGTGTATATCTGTGCGTTCGTTTCGTGCGTGCTTCACTTGATAGTTCGCGCTCATCTTCTGTTTGTTAATTGAGCGGCCTCCTTTGAGCTCGAGGGACGCGCTGGAAATTTCAAGCTTCCTCCACATTCTTCAGCGTTGCAGTCCCCTTTGTTGCTATCGCATTTATTGCTTCGCCCTTGCGGCGAAACTGTGACTTCCTTGATATTTCAGAAACCATGGAATGGCTGCTTTTATTCGTTATTCCAGCAAATGTAATACATATATATGTTTGTCGTAGGCACCGCGGAGACGACAATGGTCGGGCCTCTGATGTAAAACCTGACAGAAGTCAATCGCGATGATTAATAACAATCTTCGAATATGTTGCTTGCGGTCCCAGAGGAAGCAAAGGAGCGATATGACGACCCTGGGGCTCGCCAGGAGGGGGACTACACCTCACTGTGCGGAAGAAGTGCGTTAGAACGAAAAGTTGCGACATATCGGCAGAATTCTGGCAATTATTGTAATACAAAACAGTGCGCAGTGAGCAACTTTCTGCAGAATTGTTTGACAGAGAACTAAGCGCAACACATAGGGTATCTGTCTGAAAGGAAATCAGATATTTGTGTCCGTACCATGGACCTAGCGGTTTAGTCCGCGTGGCTAGAGGATTCTATTCAAGGTGGTGTCCACGCAGATTATCGACCCCTACGTTTCATGCACAGACGGCATGAAAACCATACCTAACCGTCTCTTGTGTCTTCACGGGCATTCTCCATGTGATGCTTGGCACCATGCCTGTAGCTTAGACCAAAATTTCCACCGAATTCAGAGGGAAGCACTAGTGACATTGTGCACTGTCGGGTGAGCCGGCACTCTTCCTTTTCTCTTATTCGCTTCGATGTAGCCCTGTTTCCCCTCTCACTGTGTACGGTAGGAAAAGGACGCACGTCTGGTTAACATTCCTGCCTCTTGTTTCTTTTTCTCTCTCCCTGTCTCTATGCGGCTGCTCAAGATTAATCATTGCAAATGTACCTGATCCCTCACTTTATTGCGCAGTTGTCTCCTTGTCTACCTTCAATGGGTTGCAATCTGGGTGACGGAGTCCGCGTTTTGCGGATCAGGAGCAGGAAGAGTAAACAGTGAACCATTGCGGCGGATAGTTCAAGCGACGCCAAACACAAATATATATTCGTCATAGACAGTTGGAAAACGCTTAGTTTAACCGAAAACTCTACATATTGTGCCATTAGCATACTTGCCTAAGCACTTAGCGTACTCGGCCTACTTAGTTGTCATCGTACAATTAGAACTTTCAAGAGCCCTAACCTGGTCGTGTTGTCGTATATTCACCATTTTATGTTTACTGGCCCGCACTCCGGCATCTAGCTGGAGTGCGAAAGGCAGGAGCCAGCACCAAAGAAGGAGCAGGCTTATCTATTGTCTCGGGTAGACAGTGCTCTTGGGCAGACGTGCCCACAAGCCGCGGAGAAACCAGTCCGTATGACGGCGTAGCGGGCTGGTGTTCTTCAAACTTCGGAGTTGCAGCCGAGTTCAATAATAACTATACTACCGCGGCGGGCTGTCTACGTGTATCTAATACTAAGCCGTAGTCGTACAATTGCTTTTATTAGCGCACAAATACTAATTATTTCTTGTTTCTTGGATCTTGCACTTAGTTATAAGATGATTATCCGGGCAGACTAAATTATACCGATAGGTTTAATTCAAGCAATATCATAAACGCTTCACGTTAACTGCGAAGTTCATTCTGCAATTTCTGTTTGCGTGCTGCATTTATATGTCGGATATCTCAGTTGAGACGACTTACAACATGTAAAATTGCTGTTTTCAAAGTTCCGAATGCAGCTTGTCCCAGCTGCTCTAAGGTATTGAAGGAGCTCGATGATCGTTTGTCACGTCGCTTCCTTGGGAGAGTGAAGTTGAATTCTCCGTTATTTTCCTTATTATTGTTATACAAATAAGCGACGTCATCAGCTGAGAGATCGAGGAATACCTGTAATGAAATTACGAACACTTCCCTTAAAAAATCAGGCATATCACACGCATTGTGGGAATGGATTTCATGCCAAGCAGCAAGAGAGAAAATTGCCTGTGCCAAAATATTACGCATATAGCCATGTCATACAGTTAGGATCAATGTTCTTGTGCAAATGTGGTATAGTTGTGCACATAGTGTGTGCTTACCAGGCACTGTATAAATGTACGGGATTGGCTGATGCATGATGACATACAATTCACGCCTACAACACGTAGCGATACACGGGCGTGACATAACGACCACAGTCACGATAGTACAAAGACGTTTGTTTTGTGGAAGACGTACCACTGCATATTACAATAAGCTGTAGTGCATATCATGGGAGTCGTTCTTTCGAGTATTCTTAAGGAATCAAAGAAAGGTCGACGGAAACATGCGCAGTGATAGAACACGTCAACTTCTTTTACAATGCTATCAGAGCGGTTACGGACCCTAGAACCTGTTGGTCAAGCACCATCACAACAACTGCTGATCCGATAGCTATATTCGCTGTATGTAACGCGTTGGAAGAGCACCTCTGGATGTGTGGTAGCGTACTTGCCTGGCACCTCGTTGATCCGGGTTCGAGTCCTCTCTGCCAGCAGTTTTGCTTCGTTTTACAGCCTAAGCTGTTCTGAGATCACAACAAGTCCTGCGTGTGTTGTCTGCGGATGCGCAGAGGCTATAGATCACTTGTTGTGCCACTGCCCACAATTTGAAGAAATGAGACTGCCTATGACCGAGTCCTTCATAAAGCTCGGCGATCGTTCACTTAGTGAAGAGATAATCTTAGAATACCGTCCTCACCGACCAACGGCTCAGAAAGCAATGAAAGCCCTTTTGGGCTTTCTAAAAGCATCTGGCCTAGCCGAGCGCCTATGATACTATATAGGACTGCCCTGTAGGCATTCCCCCTCTCTCCTCTTTACTTTCCCGTCCCCCAGTGTAGGGTAGCCAACCGGACTCCAGAGTGGTTAACATCCCTACCTTCCCTTCGTTATTTCTCTCTCTCACCCTCACAACAAGGGCCGTTTTTGATGCCGTAGTTGTCCGCCGCCGGTGTCCGTAACCGCTATCGCGCAAATTTTAGAAAAAATAACCAAGACCGAGGAGCATTCATACACACGTCCTCTGCCTGGATTCGAACCCACACCCTCTGCATCGCAGTCGAGCATTCTACCACTGAGCTACTACACCTGTCTTCAAAAGTGTTCGTTAAACGACCTAAGCAGGTATAACGTCTGCCGAGGAATCTCACTTACAAATGCAATGTTACCGTGGCAGAATTATAATACGCGACTACACGTCCCGGGAACTGCATTGCATAACGAGTTGGAGGAATCATTTGAAAGAACACAGGGCTGCATGGTTTGCAGCTCTGAACCCATTACAGAGGCATCATCGGCATCATCATTACGGGACAATCATCAACTTCTCCGTCATCAGTATTAGGAAGCGCTGCCCTTTGAAGCAGTGCCATGCGTCACGCTGCAGGCGACGCGCGCTGCCCCGACAGGAACCTGACTTGGCTCTTCGATATACCTGATGGCGCCTCCTCGTAAGGTGTGGACCGCTGCTGAAGATGTGAATGGCAGAGCTACGCGCGTAGCTGCAGCCAGGCCACGTTAGGCACAGCACAAAGCTGTGCAGTGAGAAGCCCGAACCGCAGCTCGCCGTCGACGTCGATCCGAGAGTTCTATTTGTACTCGGGAAAACGACGCCAAGATACTCTCTAAGATTTGCAGCTATACAGATTTGCACGTTACAATACCGCAATGTGGCCTAGTGGGTACTTTCCTACTTGGCGAAATGAAGAGTTATGGAGCAGGGGATATCCACCACCTCTTCTTGCACTAGTTTCCCCAAGCGTTTAAAATGGCCTCTAAGAAGGTCGCTCCTCCAGTTTACGCTATCACTGTCCTGCGGTTTCGCGCAGGCCTGGCTCTTTTTTGTCATCAGAGCGTGTTTGTGTGTGTCCGTTTGCTTTGGACGTGCAAATTTCATTGGTATACGACAACATAACAAACCGTCCGTTTAAGCCGAGCAAAGTGAGTCGTCATCATAATATCAATCTATATTTGGCCGTTTCCGATTGACATAGCATTTCATGTTAACATTCAGTCATCACTTATTGTGGCACATCATACCCCCTACCCAGGGCTCAGCACTTCATGTAGCAGCTACATGTGATCATGTGATCGTCTCTTGTGACGTGCGCAACAGCTTTATCACGTCATTTATGTCTAGAGAGATCATTTATTTGCGGCATAGAGTGATACCCCACTATGCCAATTTTCACGCATACCAAGCGAACGAGACGACCAGGAGAGCTCTGAGACGTAGGCGGGTAGATAGATGCGTTCGAAGTTTCTCAAGTTCGCCAAGAAATGTTTCGCACTTAAAACGTGAAGCCTTCCTCAAATAAAAGATTCTTTCGACATTTGGTGAGTTCATGCTCCACCATGCAATGTCGTTTTACCCAATTATTAAATATACTACCATAAAGCACTAAAGGAAAAAAACTCAAGAAATATGATGAAAATATTATGAGAAAGGTAACACAGAACCACCAGGTGCGCGCCTTTAGAGAGAAAATGAATAACGTTCAAAGACCGTGCTTTCGAAAACACATTGTTTTTTTTATTATATGTTGCTTAGGAGATGCTGGCACTTTTATGGAGTGCCGGCTACACTTTTTCACATATAGATCACAGATATGACAACAGTGGACAAAAACAAAACATAAGAAGGGTTCGCCCAAATGCGTCCAGCAATAAAGAATCGAGCTATAGGTTCTACGTTCACGTGTCTATAGGAAATACTGCACGAGGGCAGTACACCTTCAGAACATTAACACCGAATTTCACATAAGCAAAATGCCAAACACGTAAAAGCTAAACAAGAGATGTACATGAAGGTGTAATAGAAGAGGAGCTCAAGGGAACACGGGTGATTGAATCTATGAACAGGAAGGTGTAATAGAAGAGGAGCTCAAGGGAACACGGGTGATTGAATCTATGAACAGATCCCTAAAAGTGACGTGGAACAGGGAATGTCGCTATAGTCAGTGTTTCGACATGTGGACTTTTCTATGTCAGGAGGCCAATGCCCTTCTCAACCGTTAACGCTTTGCACAGCTCCTTGGTCCTCAGACGGAGACGAAGAGATTAGAGGTATGCGGGAAAGAAAAAAGGGGGAGGGAACTTAGGTGACTTATCTTCGCGTGACTAATATACCTGGAAAGAACGAAATCTTGGAATGTTTGTCACAAAAGTGACTACTATCGCCGGGTCTTTCCTCGAACCGGATGGGAAATCAGCACGTCAATAGAGATTTTTT
This sequence comes from Hyalomma asiaticum, assembly GCA_013339685.2. NCBI lineage: Eukaryota > Metazoa > Arthropoda > Arachnida > Ixodida > Ixodidae > Hyalomma > Hyalomma asiaticum. Next base: position 56,572,093 of record CM023487.1, on the reverse strand, counting down.
GTGAAGAAAGATCCTTAGCTTGTATAAGGGAAACACCCTAAACTTTGAAGGTCGTGATCGTTAACCCACTTTTCTTTTTCGGACGTGACTGTCATCTCCTTCACCCCCCCCCCTTTCCCACCCCCAGCAACCCCATCTGAAGACGGGGGACATTGTGCAAAGTGCATAGAAATGAATGTCTCAGAGGATACTTGCCAACATGACGAAGACAAGTCCACTTGTCGAAACGTTCCCTTCAGCGGCATTCCTTGTTCTCGATCGTTTTTAACGACCTATTCATAGAAAGTCTAGTCACACAACAATACGAACATTTCCACACAAAGTGCAGTTACCACAAAGAAGAATAAAGGTACCCAAGAACGTGATCTAACGCGACATACTTGCGCTGGCGGGAAGGGAGGAAATGAGTTCTAGCTGTTCAGGTAGCGTCGGCGCCAGTAACGTCCAAGAAGGCTGGTCACTATAAGAAATTTCCTTGACAACAATGGTGCTTTCTTTTGTCAAACCTGTGCTCGCCACACATATCTGATCTTCCTGTGATGCAATGGCCCGCGGTCTAGCGCCGATAAATTGCCTGAGAACTTCTGTTTCCTTGACGTAGCAACAAGTGCACTCTGCGCTCTGGAAGTGATTTTCTTTGCCGAAAATGTTTTGCGCATATGGTACACAGTAGACCGGGACAAACGAGTCCGTCAGAGGCTACGCCTCTCATCTTCTCTCATCTTCTGTGTGAGTGTCCCCATTTCAGTGGCCCCAGGAGAGAACTTACCGCTCCTCTAGACAGACTTGACAGGCGCCCTTTGTCCGAGCAACGAGTCTTGGGACACTGGCCATGTCCATCGTCAGCACGGAAAGCGCTCAACGCGTTGTTGCGATTTTTACGGACGAGTGGTCTAAGGGACAGACTTTAAGCAGTGTCGCGTTTGTGTGCGTGTGTTTTTTTTCTCTCTTTTTCTTTTTTCTTGTCGTGTCTCCTTTCTGCTATCTTTCAGTCCCCTTACCCTTCTTCCCCTGCACAGGGTAGCCAGCCGGTCTCAGCACTGGCTAACATCCCTGTCTTTCCTCCTTTCCTCTTCCTCCTCCTCCTCCTCCTGTATTCAGCAATAAAGGTATTTCGAACTCAACAGCAGGATCGGTGAAAAAAGTCCGCAGAGTTTGAATTATTATTGAAGCATGCCTTTCTGCAACCTTGAAATGTCATTGGCCAAAATATATGCCATAATTCGCCTTTTGTTATGTGCAGTTCGGATGTAACATCCGACTTATCTCAACCTCCGGCTGCCTCATCTACTGCAGCATCTCCAAGGATATCGGAGAGGCTAGCTCTGCATGGAAATAGTATTGTGTGATTTCGATATTTTGCTTTTGTAAGTTCACTTTTGTTTCATATGTTAAAGCTCAATTTTCGGGACTCATGTGAATATGAAATGAGAACAATGCCGCCTCTGAATCAAGCAGAATCAGGGGTTTCCTTGCTTGTGCTAGTGAATTTGCTCTTCTTTAGAGTAGTAACATTGCGAATAACTTTACTGCAAGTTACGGTGACAAGAAAGTTTCGATGCTCGTGTTTCATTGGTCTTCCAACGACAATGGCGGTAGTAGGCCAATTTGCTCGACAAGAACCGTCTGTCTACTCTTCAGTGGAACCAGGATATGTAAAATATGTCTAGAGTTACGTCAACCGCCGTGCTGCCAGCATAAAGACTTCTCGTTTATGTCTGCAATGTCCGATGCAATGTCCGTCGATAGACCTAACCAGCCACTGAATACATAGGTACCGAAAACTCTAATATATACAAATATTGCAATGGTATCACGCTTACGTTGAATGCAGGTAACAATATGGAACGTTGCATCCAGAGTGCACCGTTGTCCTCGAAAATCCTGTGATGAAATATTGAAATAGCTCCGTATGCACGTACCATTGCAGTGCAATGTCAGAAATTTCCTCCGCGACCTCGCACGAAAAGATAGGTTGGACAAACTCACACAGAAGGGCGCGTTCTTCGGAGAAAGTAGGCAAACTCCCACATGTTTGGTATAGGGCCTGGCGCAGGCTGTTGTGTCCGCAGCTCGTAGTCCCTTCCAAGGAAAGAGGGGTCGGAAGGGCTGCTTTGTGATTGCGTTGGACTGGTCGCCGCACGCTCTCGACATGCCTCACCTATCACCCTCCGTACAGACCTCGCGCGCCGTCGGTAGGAGCTGTATGGTGCGTAGCATCACCCTCCGCATCTTGGAATTTGGTGCTGGCTTGAAGAGGGTAAACAACATTCAGTTTGAAATTTCAGCGCCTTTGAGCACGCATGGTATCCAATGTGCTTTCAAGCTCAAAATGACCGGACTTGGTGAGGGGCCTTTCAAGGTCTTGTGAGCAGTAATTTCCCAAGGATTCTCGTTTTTATATTGGGGAAGTCGCTTCCACCACGTATACCAGATCCTTTGTCGCCGTCTTGTAAATACCTTTATTGAAAGTGCAATTTGTCACTGGTTGAAGAAGAGAGAGAGGGAGCTTACGAGTGACTTTCCTTTCCAATTGTGTTTCCCTAAATCGAACGTCTGCAGTGCGGATGTTAATCTTCCTGTTTGCTTATTAAAGGGCCTTATTTGTGGACTCTGTGTCTAAAATGTGTGCGCACTATTCGTGGTATCGAAGGCGCTTTGTCTATAGTGCGGACGTCATTGGACAGTACATATTTGCTGTAATTTTGACTTGTTTCTGCTCAATAAGGCGAGATTGTGTCAAGCGTTTAGCGTGTCTGGTTTCTCGTATTCCAAGCTGACTTACGTTAGCATAATACTGTGTTGGCAAATGTCCAGCCCTGCCGCCGTTTTCTAGTGGCTATGGCACTCGGCCTGATGCAAAGGTCGCCGGATAGAATACTGGCTTCGGCGGCTGCATTTCTCCTGCGCCGATATGTTGAGTCTCCTTGTGCTACGGAGGTCAGTGCGCGTTAATGAACCCCAGTTGGTTGAAATTGCCGGAGCTCTGCACTGCGGCGTGTCTTATAATGATATCATGGTTTTGGGATGTAAAACCTCAGAAACTGCTATGGTGAATTCGGCGTCTTCCTTCTTAACTTCCAAGGGATGAATATATCCACGGCTCCTTCTATTTTGTTATCCATTTATCGGAGCAAACCGTGCGGGCCAAACTTTCATGAAGGTGTGTTAACTTATTTTCTGACGGGTGCTCCGAATCTAGGAGACCATCCATGCTTTCGATTGCTTATGCGATACCGATGATGCCTCCTTTCTAATAGAGACTCCACGATCCGTTACAGCGAAGAAAATTAGGGAACTCACTGATCGGACACGTTGGGAGTTGTAGTCAGCCTGAAAACGTCATGTGTCGCGAAACACACATACAACAACGCTCGGGACATTTCGTCTTCGTATGAATTTCTGAGATGGTTATCGATGAAGAAATCGCAAGGTACGATTCAAAACAGGCAATGTCGCGGGAGCCAACGTTTCGACAAGCGGACTTGTCTTCGTCAGGGCGGCAACTGCCTTCTCCAGCGTTCGTTTATGTACGCCCTTGCACACTCTCCCCCGTCCTCAGAAAGAGAGGAGGAGAAGAGCAGCACGTGCGAACACACACACATAAAGGAAAAAAAAAGGGGGGGGGGGTTGGGTGCAGGGGTATTTGGGTGACAGGTGTTAGCGTGACTAATATAAATGGCAAAAGCGAAAGCTTCCAGAGAATCCGCTCTTTGTACATATCTTGCAAATGCATTGTGTGCACAGGGCTAGAAAGCAGGGTGGAGAAAGGAACACACGCTCGGAACAGAAGTTACTCCTATGTCATGTGTCCCCCCCTCCACCCTGTACCACCTGCCCCGCACCAACAATGCATTTCAGGGAAAGCTTGGGGCTAAAAAACGTAACTACACTGTTTAACGTCCTTGTTCTCCTGGAACTGGATGGGGGCTCTGCACCTGAAAGTAGACTTTCTGGGAGAAACAGAGAAACACAAGCTAACAATGTTTCTCCCAGAAAGTCTACTTTCAGGCGCTGAGCCCCCATCCAGTTCCAGGAGAACAAGGACCTTAAACAGAGTAGTTACTTTTTTTAGCCCCAAGCTTTCCCTGAAATGCATTGTTGGTGCGGGGCAGGTGGTACAGGGTGGAGGGGGGGACACATGACATAGGAGTAACTTCTGTTCCGAGCGTGTGTTCCTTTCTCCACCCTGCTTTCTAGCCCTGCGCACACAATGCATTTCCAAGATATGTACAAAGAGCGGATTCTCTGGAAGCTTTCGCTCTTGCCATTTATATTAGTCACCCTAACACCTGTCACCCAAATACCCCTGCACCCAACCCCCCCCCCCTTTTTTTTCTTTTGTGTGTGTGTGTTCGCACGTGCTGCTCTTCTCCTCCTCTCTTTCTGAGGACGGGGGAGAGTGTGCAAGGGCGTACATAAACGAACGCTGGAGAAGGCAGTTGCCGCCCTGACGAAGAGAAGTCCGCTTGTAGAAACGTTGGCTCCCGCGACATTCCCTGTTTTAAATCGTACCTTGCGAATTTTTCATCGATTCAAGCATCCATCTTCCCCTGAGCTTCTCTTCTAGTTGAGATGGTTATGCCTCTCAGGCCAACTTCATCCTACGGCGGCGTAACAATTGTCCTTGAGCCTCAACCTCGAGTCAAGAATTTGGGACAGGACCTCTGAAGGTCCTCTCTCCCATTTCTGTTTGTTCGTGTTCTGTGAAAACTGTAAAGGATGGGCGAACATACACTCTTAATCTGGTTCCATATATGTTCCAGTTAAAACAGTGATCCACATATCTTTATCTGGATCCGAACTCTGAATAAGCGGAACAAGACATATAAGTGGATCTTATGTGGAACGTTCGTTCTGTTTCATTTATGTTTATCGTTCTTATCTGGAACTCGGTAAAGGGGGGGATGATATGTTGCATGATCCAGCTACCGTTCCACTTAGGTTCCAGTAAAATTTCTAGAGTGTGCGCTTGTATATTTTTTGCTTGTGTCTTGTTCCACATAAATGATGCGCTGCAGTGAAGTGTGCATGGCACCACATATAAATTTGGCACTGTTTGCGCGAAGTTGCCCTTTACCCATACCAACGCCTCGTTGCCCATACACACATGGCATATGAAATTGCAGAAACTTAGGCTGTATGTGTGAAGCTAGTTCACTGCTAAGGAGCATTTTCAGTGATGTCATTTTACATTTTAAAGAAATCCGTGTTCAGCAATGCCGTAGAAAGATTAAACGACGCCAGCAAAGGATATGTCTTAGCTAAAAGCAGAACTTGCAGGAACCTCTTGTCAGGTTGTCTGCGGCGCTCAAAGTACAAACGGCATTTGCGAACCTGGTCTTCCTGTCACTAATTTCGGACACGCAGTACAACAAAGCGTTTATGATATCGCACCTGTATTTTCCAGTTCAGAGTTGTTTGGGTATTTAGAGATCTCTCTTATTTTTCAGGGTTTCATACCTTTATATTTCACTGCTGCCTTGTTGACTTTTAAAAATGTGTAACATGATTCCAGATATTTTTGGGGCAGGATATTTTGTAAACATTTACACTAGCTTTCTTGGTAGTGTTTGGGATGAGTTATCCCAAACTACACAATGCTGGGACAAGTAACCTGCCTGGAGTGGGAGGCTTTTTCAGGGGCTTATGCTGTTTTAGTCATGATTAGCTTTGTATTATACTTACATCTGTGATCTGCCAACTGTATTGTTTCTAGTGTTGATGTTTTTGTTGCGATATTTGCCAGATGGCTTTTGGCAAGCTTTTGTGTGCAAAGGTTTCATTCTTTATATTGGGGGGGGGGGGCTTGCACTCTCTCTTCCCTTTAATAACTCATCCACTACATATTCTTCATTGGTCTTATCTTAATTCAACTCTGTAAGCCCATTGTTTTATGCTTTTTTCGTGTAATTCTTAGAGTACTGAATTTTTTGGAACGGGGATGCGTAAACTCGGTAAATGGCAGATGGGTACTTGCGCATTTTAGTTACCTTATTTCCTGTGATAAGCCAGCCTATTTTATAGCCTTGTTTAAGGTTTCCTTTTGCGCAGGCGATGTGCAAGTTTATTTGTATGTGGTGCCCTTATGTCTCGGGCCATTTTTCTTTTTGCTTTTTGGTATTTTTTCCATGTTTACTAGTCATTTTCAATGAAATTTGAGATGAACATGACTTCAATGTATGCAATACTGCCACTCAATAAAGTTTACTCATCTTGAAAAGCAGTGTAATAATTTGTTTCATAGGTGTTTTAATTTCGGCACCTTGTTTGTTTTACATGCAGCTAAAGGCCAGAACATGGTCCGGCAGGTGAAGCCAAGCTTTCTACTGCCATTCCAGGTACATCAAACCTCCTTTTATGTAGAACTTTGCTCTAATAGGCAACTGTCGGGAACTGTCAGGGACTGCACTGCTGCTAAAATTTCTGCTTTCCAATTGTTAGTATCACCGCAGGCCACATGCCAAGCCAGCTTGGCATATGACCTCAGTTTGTACGGACAGGGGAACGCAAAAATATTGCAGAAGCGGGAACCCATAGGACAGTTTCCTAACTGTCTATTAGAACATTGTTTTATATAAAAAGCAGGTCTGAAAGTACCTGGAACGGCGCACCGGATATAGCCATTACTGTTTTATGTGGATCACCGTTCCAGTAACTGAAACGACCCTTTTATTTGGAACAGGGTTCCATATACTCTTATGTGGAACGACGATCCACATAATTGATAGGTAAAAATGAGTGGTGCACTGTTCCATCTACTTTTTAAAGTATGTGGAACGTCGTTCCAAATATATAAGCGGAACTTTTTTGCAAAAAAGTTCCAGCTACTAAGTGGATCTTGTGTGGATCCAGATTAAGAGTGATACGCGGTAAAGGTGAGACCGACAGCTGGCATCCCATTTACTCGAATGCGCTCATAGTAGAGATAATGGTCCAAAACCCCGTCTTCTGCGGCTTCCAAAATTCATGTCGCATAACATATGTTTGGGATTACTATTCACCACCCTACTTTACACTTAACGCTTCTTTTCTTTATTGCCCCTGTGACACTAAGGCGTTGTAAGAGGACTCAATTGTAATCAGTCCGAAAGACTATCATAAGGCTTGTTTATAAATGCCTGACGAATTTTTCATGAAACATGATAAAGACACGGGAAAGACAGGGAAGACGAACGGCAACGATAACGTAGTTTTCTGAATACGTGCTAGAGATTCTATCTAGCACGCCGACCGGGTGTGTACTTTTGGTCCGCCAGCCAACACAAGGCGTTCCCGAAAAGCCAAGAACGAAACACTAATAGGACCCATATTTTTCGTACCGTTCCTTTGTCACTGGTGTCTACTTTAGACAGTGTATAAATAGAATGAAAAATTTAAATTTTCAAGGTAGCCCATCTTCTATACCAGCACTGATGAAGTACGACGCCGCTTGAGTGATCCGGGATTTTGTATACGCACTCCGACCAAAGCGGGGATGGGGGGGGGGGGGGCGGTTCGATCAGTGACTGCAGGTACTGCTGCTTAAGCTGTTATAACACATCACCTCAGCATAATATTGCATATGCGTCATCGTGAAAGGCGCTGTAGTGTAGGTGGTGAAGGCAATCTCTTGAATGAGCCATGTTTTGCTCAGTAGAACTTGAGACTCGGAGTACATCTATGAAGAACACCAGCCGCCAGGGGTCTAAAAACTTCGTTGTGTTGCTGAAACGCTGCCACATCCTACGTGAGATGATGCACTGCAGCATATTTGGTGGCGTACGCTTCGCAATATACGTCCCGGGGGGTGTTGTATACGGAATATGGTTAAAACAATCGGATATCATAACTGTACGTTCCGAAAAAGTACGACGTGCTTTGCGCCGATGGTATGCCCTGCGCTCATTTAGTAGCTCAAACGAGATAGCTTTGAAAGCACTAAATGCAGGACTTGTCGCAATATCGCGATCACCTTGCTGTGAATTAACGTGTATCTCGCTGTCATACCGTGATGTTGTTGACATTTCCATGAATTGTGCGGCTTCGTTGTCCACCATTAGTTGTCCATCATTTGTACTGTCAGAAATTTTTCTTCAAACCTGTTCGCGTAATGGTCTCATGCCCTCAACTGCTGAGATGCACTGTTCATAAAAGTCTGCGTAAGATCAGCAGAAAACTCTAACATTTTCTGGTTAGAGTCCCTGTCTCCGAACACTTAAGAGCCCATGGTGTACAGTTAAGGCGATTACTAATAAAATTAATGTATCTGCTTTTTACTGCTTGCAGTCCCTTTTCTTTCCGACATTGCGCTGTTTCATGCTGGGTCACATATCGCACGATTACTTCTATTGCGTTATCATTTTAGGTCAGCTCGTCCTTCCTTTGGCTTATCTTACCATTATCCTCACTGAATACTTCTTGCTTTTTTCAACGAACTTTGAAATGGCCGTCTCACTTTATAAAAATATTGTACGCCTTTGTTTTGTTATTTCATCCCGCAGATCGCATTCGTTTTTCTCCTTGTTAACGTATTCCTTAGTGGATACGTTGACCGTAATATCGTATGGTTGTTTGGGCATAGATTTTCACTACATAAACCGCGTATCATAGACGCGTAACACATTTCTTTCTCCTATAGCTAGCTTCATTTGCACTCTGAGTGTATCTGCGCAAGCCGCGAAATAAATTTGACCAGGATGTTGTTACAAATCCACAATGTTTATCTCCTGCCGTGTTTTTAAAATGGAGCGAATGCAAAGTACAATTGCTTCTATAGGTTTTCTCACCTTGAAATTCCGCCAACCTTAGCTGTACATTTCTTCTCTCAGGTTAACGTTGACGACGCGGTATTTTCTGTAACCACACAGGCAGCTAGAGAGAATAAGAGGCGGGAGCTTGCTATTCTGCTGCCAACCTGTGCACGAAGCGGTTATCAATGTCAAGCAGCCCTCAACAACGAGGGACAGCTTAATGGAAGCACAGCTTCGTACGACATCAAGTGCAGTCGACTGTACAGCCTCGTATAATGTTACCAGTTATTTTATCAGTTTCGTTTTCGCGCTTTATGAGAGGCACGATCACAGCTACACATACGTACGTTACCACAACTATCGTGGTGCTTTGCATGGTGACCGATAAGAAATGAATAGATAACTGTGAAGGTTCCTCTCTTGCTCTGTCCTGCAACCCCGTGCCAACAGATGGCTCGTGAGTTTTGCAATGCCAACCCCATATTAGAAATATTCTAAATAATCTTGCGTGAAAATCCATGGGAATTCATGGAAATAACTTGATTTCACAGAATTCTTTGCGACTTAAGGATGATTTATGGAGTTTTACGTCCCAAAAAACACAGTTATGATCGACGCCAAAGTGGAAGGCTCCGGAAATTTCGACCAGCTGGGGTTGTTTAAGACCAAAACACAGTTATGATAGACGCCAAAGTGGAAGGCTCCGGAAATTTCGACCAGCTGGGGTTGTTTAAGACCAAAACACAGTTATGATAGACGCCAAAGTGGAAGGCTCCGGAAATTTCGACCAGCTGGGGTTGTTTAAGACCAAAACACAGTTATGATAGACGCCAAAGTGGAAGGCTCCGGAAATTTCGACCAGCTGGGGTTGCTTAAGACTAAAACACAGTTATGATAGATGCCAAAGTGGAAGGCTCCGGAAATTTCGACCAGCTGGGGTTGTTTAAGACCAAAACACAGTTATGATAGACGCCAAAGTGGAAGGCTCCGGAAATTTCGACCAGCTGGGGTTGCTTAAGACTAAAACACAGTTATGATAGATGCCAAAGTGGAAGGCTCCGGAAATTTCGACCAGCTGGGGTTGCTTAAGACTAAAACACAGTTATGATAGACGCCAAAGTGGAAGGCTCCGGAAATTTCGACCAGCTGGGGTTGTTTAAGACCAAAACACAGTTATGATAGACGCCAAAGTGGAAGGCTCCGGAAATTTCGACCAGCTGGGGTTGTTTAAGACCAAAACACAGTTATGATAGACGCCAAAGTGGAAGGCTCCGGAAATTTCGACCAGCTGGGGTTGCTTAAGACTAAAACACAGTTATGATAGATGCCAAAGTGGAAGGCTCCGGAAATTTCGACCAGCTGGAGATCCGCTGACATCGCACAGTACACTGCCCTCAACATTTCGTCTCCATCAAAGTGCGCAGCCGCCGCCGGCACGCGATCCTGCGACCAGCGGATCAGCAGCCCCGTGGCATAGCAACTAGACTGACTAGGTTGGGACTTTGTGAGTTAGCTAAGAGTAATATCGCTCAATATTATATTTATGCATGCAAACCTTTGTTGACTGAAGAAAGCATGCGTTGACGACCACATGCGTGTGATTGTGAGTGAGCGGCAATATGCGTGACGGTTATTTTTCTGCGACTTCTGAAACTACGTCTAGAGCTCGCGTTAGCATATAAAGGCCTAAACTCAGATGTGGTTCAGGCAACTTTTTATTTTGGCCATGATCAGAGTTTATCATTTTTCGGGGTATTATGTAATGTTGATATTATTTTAAAGCCTCACCTTAGTGGCACCCAGGGCAAAAATATTGTCCTTCACTAATTGCACACTCCAGTCATCGGTAGGATATTGGTCTGCAGTCCATTTCACTGAAGAGGCCTGGGTTCTGGTGACATCGGTAGTTCTCACGATCCGGTCGTCTTCGGAATCAGCGTAGGGGTAACTCAGAAAAATTACTGAAACATGATAGAAAGCGCACATTTATTAATGAATTTAACCATTTCTATGAAGCATACACGCCCTGACCATTTTTCTCAGGTAAAGATTTTCACATTTGGACAACCTTAACATTTTCAGTTATCCCGAGCTCGAGAAGGCAAACCTATGGGAACATCAACAAATAACTTCAAGCAATTTCGTCAGAACAACTTCATAAGCAAATATTTAAACAAACCCGCGCAGTGTACGATGACGGACTTCAATACCAAAGAAAATCTGCACATCTCTAAGATATACAAGAAGCATCTAGGCCGCAAATGGAAATATAGGCAAAACACAGGCGGCTTTCGTTGTCCAACACTTCAAGGTTAAAAATTGATGGGGAGATAGGGCATAGTTGTCTGCGAGAGCGTTCGCTTTTGTTCGGTTTTCACCACAGGTCAGTGGCCTGGGCCACCCTGTTGTAAGCCCCGGGGCACGGCCACGTTTCGCATGGTCACGTTTCTTTCTTGCGTAGGTTGTGCCTTTTAGCGTGCAAAATTGCATAAAAATGCTTCTTTTCATAAAAGAGCCTTATTTGTCAAGGCGAAACACGCCTAGCTTTGTAGTATATTGTCCACAAGAACACAAGAAAAGGTGGGCGTCATCTGGATGTTCACCGCTTGCCCATTGACTGCTCTCACCCTGCAGTTCTCACTTATAACCGCGCCCACTCAAAGAAAGGATAGTTGCCACTCCTGTCTCGAATTCAGCGGTGCCAATTCCCCAGAACCGCCAGCGCGCTTGACGGCGTTTCATCTAGCGTATGCATTCCGTTTCCGACAAAGATATCTTATAGAACCCGAGAATTATGTGCGTGCAAAGGCTATTACAAATGCAAGGCTCGATTGTTTACGTTTAAAGGTTAAGTAAAAACAAAGGTCACCATACTCAGCGCTCTGCAATGAATATTTCTAAAGGAACTGAATTAGTTGTTTTGATCCAAACACTACATGCTTAACAGGAAACCTAGGTAAGAATGCCCGCGAACATCGTCACTTTTTTGTGTGCGAAGAGATTATGAGCTCCTGGAATCCATGGAGGTTTGTGCTTAGAGTGAGTGGTTTGTGCTTAGAGTGGAGGTTTGTGCTTAGAGCTTGAAAGTGACGTGATGACTGCAAAACTCGCGGCTCAAATGTTACTGATCAACAGTGGGATGCTACAGTCCCATTATTCAAACCCATCAAATTTTTGAGCAAAGCAATAGCTGCGCATTCATCGACTTTACGAGGCTGCATCCGGACGAATACATTCAGTCTTTTGCGACTCAGCCCTATTTACACAGTACAGAAGGAAAGGTTTTCCTGTAGCATTTATTGTGAGGAAACTCGTACAGAAAATTCTCCTCGGCCAAATCAAAAACCAAATGAAAGGGCCTTTCCGAAGCACTATCAACAGCAGTAACACGAGCCGGTCTACTTCATTTTCACTGGCATCAACACACAGATTTCCGAAACAAAGGCAAGAAAAAAATACAATGTCAGTGCATTGTCTTCGCTCTTTTCCGAATCTCCGAAAATTGAGACCTCGTGTTCTCGGGAACGAACTGGTGTTCTTTGGAGCTGACAATCCGCAGGCGGTGTTACATGCATGCATGCATGCATGCATGCATACATACATACATACATACATACATACATACATACATACATACATACATACATACATACATACATACATACATACATACATACATACATACATACATACATACATACATACTGTCACGAAGCGTTTTGGACGTGAGTGTTCGAGCGCAGCAGAGCAGCGAGAGGTAGCACAGCTGTTCGAGCACCGAAGATCAGGCCTTTCTAACTCGTCGTTCTCTTCTGTTTAAGCTATATGTCAACTGCCCCTTCATTTACAGTACAGTTATCTCCCCCGCAGAAAAGGAAGCCGTCCCGGCGACGTACGGGTAAGACAGCACAGGTGGATCTTAGTAGGGCTTCAGATGCTCAACGTCCTAACACGTTGAGCGTCTAACCTAACAAACGACAAATGAAACCTCACACGTTGAGCGTCAAATCCTAACAAATGTAAGCTTGTTTCTTTTTGTCGCCGCCGTAACCCTTTTGAGTTTGCCTATTCCATTGCTAATGTTCCCATACAATCAGTTCAATCATTCAAATACCTCGGCATCACCTTAGCTCATGACCTGTCCTGGCGTCATCACACTACTAACATCATCTCGTCTGCTAATAAATCACTCGGGTTTCTCAGACGACACTTACGCCATACACCGCCTCATGTCAATACACTTGCATACAAATCATTTATCAGGTCCAAACTCGAGTATGCATCTTCCATCTGGAGCCTTCATCAAACATACATCATAAGAGAACTTGAATCACTTCAAAATCGAGCTACCAGGTTCATTCATTCTGCATATTCGTATGACATCAGCATTTCATCTCTGAAGGTGGAATCAGGTTTAGAAACCCTTGCTTCACGCCGACGGTGTGCCACCCTCTCTCTTTTTCATACGTTTTATTTCAGTTCACTGAATCATCCACCGTACATCACGCCCCCTTCGCACATATCTCATCGCACTGGTCATCCGTTACAAGTCACAATACCACGTACCCGCACCACTGCATTTCAAGCCACCTTCTTTGTACGAGCAGCAAAAGACTGGAACGGCCTTCTTCACGCCACCTGTGCCATCACTAACCCATCTATGTTTGCCGAAGCCATTAAAAACACCGATGTATAGTATTTTTTCTTTAACACCACCCCTTATGTAATACCCCTAGAGGGGGTCTTTAAGGAAATAAATGTGAAGTGAAGTGCACAATTTCGCGCCCCCGACGGCGCTTATCCGAGGGTGGGTCGTGGGGCTCCACGATGTAGTTAACCGGAGAAGTTTGGTGGATCACACGATAGGGGCCCTGGTACTTTGAGGCTAGTTTCGGTGAATGTCCAGGGCTCGTTGCTGGACCCGAGAGCCACACTAGTGAGCCAGGAGCATAGGATACAGGAGCTGCGGAAGTATCGCGATGGTGCTTCTGGCGCTGCTAATCTTCCGACGTAAATATACGACATAGCTTGTGACACTCTTCGGCGTGTGCAGCAGCTTCGGAGAGGATAGTGGTTTCCGTGGTGTCGGGTCGGTATGGAAAAATGGTATCCATTGTGCGGAAAGGCTCGCGTCCATAAAGGAGAAAGAAGGGCGAAAATCTTGTGGTGGTCTGCGTGGCTGTCTTGTAAGCGTACGTCAGAAGCGGTAAAACTTGGTCCCAGTTGCTTTGGTCAGATGTGACGTACATGCCCAGCATATTGCCGCCATCTATGTTCAAGTTACGCGCGCCAGCTATTTCCTGCGAGCAGCACGTGCCTGCTTCTCTCGGTCCACGGAGGTGCGCGCGAACCGCGCAGGGCAGAAAGAGAAGAAGAGGAGGTGTGGATCTTTGAGTGAGTTGGACAGCGTTCGCATAGGCGCCATCGGAGACGCTTCCAGTTTATTGTTTTTGTGTAAGGCACAAGTTCGCCTACTTTAACTTTTCGAATTAAACACTTGTTATTGAAGTGTGCGTGACAAATCTGGTGGAGGTGCCGGGTAATGCATCCAAGTCCTCGCATTGGAGCCAGCAGCCCGGAACCTCAGAGAGTTGCACCAAACGAGCTCACTCCTGTGCACCACCGCAGCAGCCGGCGCCTACGAGGTGAGGCTCCCGAGTTTTCACCTTTGGCAGACTGCAACCGGGCATCACCAGCGTTCGTGAACGGACACGCTACCGAAATGGCAACCCAGGCCCCGTCATCTTATGTAGTGATGAATTCGCCGATGACGCCAGAGCCTTTCCACGGCGACACGTTCGAAGACGCAGAAGACTGGTTAGAACACTTTGAGCGCGTCGCAAGGGTGAACGGATGGGATGAAGATCGTAAGCTGCGGTACGTGTACTTCGCGTTGCGGGATGGCGCACGAACATGGTTCGAAAATCACGAGAGTGCCATTTTGATCTGGGATGATTTCCGACGGGAGCTGCTGGCTACATACCCAAGTACAGATCGCAGGGAGAAAGCCGAAGCAGCCCTCCAAGCAAGATGCCAGCGCACAAATGAAAGTGTGGCAACGTACGTTGAAGACATGTCTCGTCTTTTCCGCCGCGCAGATCCGAACATGTGCGAGGATAACAAGCTTCGCCATCTCATGCGCGGCGTGAAACAAGAGCTGTTTGCCGGTTTGGTTCGGAGCCCACCACGCACCGTCGCCGAGTTTCGTGCTGAGGCGACCACAATGGAGAGAACCCTGCAACAGCGGGCGAGGATGTACAACCGCGACATCAACATCGCTTCCGTAGACGCAATGCCAACTGTCTTCGGAAGCAACATGGATGTTTTACGCGAGCTAGTCCGCTCCGTAGTGCGAGAAGAGCTGCAGAGGCAGCGACATGACCAAAGCCCCCCAGCGCTCTCGTCACTGGCGGACGTAATACGAGACGAAGTCCGACAGGTAGTTCAGGAACCACTTGCTCAGCCGGGTGCACAGCTAGGAGCACCACTACAGCTACCACCGAGAGTCTCATACGCTGAAGCACTGCTACGAGAAACGCCCGCGCGCATGGACGTCGCAGCCGCTACAATGAGACGTGCGATGCCTCCACCTGCTCTCCCACCAACAGAGTGGAGACCAAGGAAGAAAGACATATGGCGCACTCCTGACCAGCGACCTCTGTGCTACCACTGTGGAGAGGCGGGCCACGTCTACCGATTCTGCCAGTATCGTCAGGCGGGACTTCGCGGTTTCCCAGTAAATGCGCCTCGCCCTCGGTACGGTGAACGTCCCATTGAAATTGAGGAGTACCTGGCGAGCCGTCAAGCTTCGCATGACGTTCCGCAGCATCAGCCTCGATCGACGGCGTCGCTGAGACATCGATCGCCAAGCCCTCGACCGTCATCGAGCTCCCCGACGCCAAGGCGCCGCTCACAAAGCCCTCGTCGGGAAAACTAGGTTCAGCGACCTGTGGAGGTAAGGCCGCTAACGACGCTGATACAGAAGAGCCTCCATCGCTGACTCCGAACGAGGACGATAGACACAGGAGCCGACACCGTGATGGCGAAATCACTTCCGACTTGCGCGTATTTGTTGACGGCTATGAAGTGGTTGCTCTTGTGGATACAGGTGCAGATTACTCCGTTATCAGCAGCGAGCTAGTCAGAACGCTACGCAAAGTACTGACGCCTTGGAGAGGATCATCAGTTCGCACCGCAGGAGGGCACCTCATAGAACCGACGGGAAGGTGCACCGCTAGAGTCGGCATACGAGGTTTCACCTATGTCGCTAGTTTTATTGTGCTGGCAAAGTGCTCAAGAGACTTGATTATTGGCATGGATTTCCTACTGGCTAACGGCGCTGTGATTAATCTGCGGGAAGCATGCGTTTCATTTTCAACGAGGCACGCTATCGCAACGTATGTTGCTGAAGAAAAATTCTATGATTTATGTATCGTGGACGACGACGTCGTGGTGCCTCCGAGGTCCAGCGTAGCTGTCGAAGTAAAGAGCAATGCATTCAGTGACTATAATGGGCTTGCGGACAGCAACACCGAGCTGATGCTTGAAAAAGGAATCTGCATGGCAAGAGGCCTTGTTCAACTGCATGGCGGGTGTGCTAATGTTCTGCTCACCAACTTTGGAAATGAAGTACAGCACGTTGCAAAAGGAACTGTGATTGCAAGGCTTCATGACTTCATCCAAGTAGCGGACCTGAGCGCTTCTGATACCTCGCTATCCGATTCCGAAGATGTGAATTCTATCATCAGGTCCATTGACATCGCGCCAGGACTACTGCCCAACCAAAAGGAACAAATAGAAAACCTCGTAAAGGAATTCGAAGCATGCTTTTCTACGTCATCTAAAGTCCGACGTACTCCTATTACGAAACATCGGATAATCGTCGACGAATCAATCAGACCGATATGCCAGCACCCTTACAGGGTGTCACGAAAGGAAAGAGAGGCCATCGGGAATCAAGTTAAAGAAATGCTCCGAGATGACGTCATTCAGCCATCCGCAAGTCCATGGGCCTCACCTGTAGTACTTGTAAAGAAAAAAGACCAGTCCTTGCGCTTCTGTATCGATTACCGAAGGCTGAATTCCGTAACTAAGCGAGACGTTTATCCTCTTCCGAGAATCGATGACACTCTGGATAGACTACGAGACGCGAAGTTCTTTTCCTCCCTCGACTTGAAGAGTGGATACTGGCAGATCGAAGTGGACGAACGAGATCGCGAGAAGACGGCATTCGTGACACCGGACGGACTATACGAGTTCAAGGTACTTCCATTCGGCCTTTGTTCCTCTCCCGCCACGTTCCAGCGGATGATGGACACCGTACTTTCCGGCCTGAAATGGCAGTCCTGTCTCGTTTACCTTGACGATGTTGTAGTTTTTTCTACTACCTTCGAGCAGCATCTCGAACGACTGCGAGCCGTGTTAGAAGCAATTAGCTCAGCAGGCCTGACAATTAAGCCGCAGAAATGTCATTTCGGCTTCCACGAGCTGCTTTTCCTCGGACATGTCATTAGTGCGGAAGGCATTCGACCAGATCCTGAGAAGACGGCGGCCTTGGAAAATTTTCCGAAACCGACGGACAAAAAGGCTGTCAGGCGATTTTTAGGGCTCTGCGCGTATTACAGACGCTTCGTGAAAAATTTCTCGAAGATTGCCGAACCACTCACAAGACTGACTAAGGAAGACACATCTTTCATCTGGCAGCATGAACAAGAGAATGCCTTCAATGAACTACGACGGCGCCTTCAAAGCCATCCAGTTCTGGCACACTTTGACGAGGGAGCTGCAACAGATATCCACACCGACGCAAGCAACTTAGGTCTCGGAGCTGTCCTCATTCAATGGCAGAATGGACTGGAGCGAGTCATTGCGTACGCTAGTCGGACTCTTTCGAAGGCTGAGGTAAACTACTCAGCGACGGAAAAAGAATGTCTCGCGGTGGTATGGGCTATTAGCAAGTTTCGGTCATACTTATACGGTAGACCTTTTCGAGAGATCAGCGACCACCATTCATTGTGCTGGTTAGCGAACCTCAAGGACCCGTCTGGACGCCTTGCAAGATGGAGCCTACGGCTACAAGAATACGACATAACAGTCGTCTACAAGTCCGGGCGTAAACATAGTGATGCTGATTGTTTGTCACGTGCACCACTTGACTCTACTGCTTCCACTTCTGCAGAGGACGGACAAGGTTTTCCTTTTGTTGGCGCTGTAACATTATCACAGATGGCACAACATCAGCAATCTGACCCCGAGTTAGTTCTACTCATCAGGCACCTAAACGGGGAACCCGTTGACGTCCCAAGAGTTTTCTCCCGCTCTTTGTCGTCGTTCATCCTCAGAAATGGCGTACTGTACAAGCGGAATTTTTAACACAGTACAGAGACATTCCTGCTTGTCGTCCCTTCATCGTTGAGATCTGAGATCTTAGAAGCTTGCCACGACGACCCATCCGCCGGACACTTAGGAGTAAGCAGAACTGTAGCACGAATTCGCACGAAATATTACTGGCCGAGATTGCTTAATTCTGTGCAGCACTACGTGAGAACATGCCGGGATTGCCAGGGACGTAAGACACCGCCGCTGAAACCTGCGGGCCTCCTCCAACCCGTAGAGCCACCAGAATCCCCCTTTGAACAAGTAGGAATGGACTTGCTGGGGCCATTTCCTACATCGTCGACCGGAAAGCGATGGATTGTAGTTGCAACAGACTACCTGACTCGATATGCCGAAGCAGCGTCTCTTGTTCGAGGGACCGCTCTTGAAGTTGCTGAATTCTTCGTCACCAACATAGTGTTGTGACATGGCGCACCAAAAGTGGTCATTACAGACAGAGGAACCGCGTTCACGGCTGATTTAACGCAGTCCATTATGAAGCTGACCCATACCAATCACAGGAAAACCACGGCGTATCATCCACAAACAAATGGATTGACCGAACGTTTGAATAGAACCCTAGCAGATATGCTCTCAATATACGTGGACATAGAGCACCGAACGTGGGATAAGATACTGCCATACGCAACGTTCGCGTATAATATCGCAGTACAGGAGACGACTCGAATAACACCGTTCCAGCTTGTTTTTGGACGTACCGTCACCACACCCTTAGATGCAATGCTACCGGTGGACGTGAACTCAGACAGCGACCACGATATCAGCGACTTCACGCAAAGGGCCGAAGAGGCGAGACAACTAGCACGATATCGAATTCAACAGCAACAGCAACTCGACGCACATCGGTACAACTCACGACGACGTGACGTCAGGTACGCCCCAGGGGACAAAGTGTGGGTGTGGACTCCCATACGGGTACGCGGCCTCTCCGAAAAGCTGCTCCGTCGTTATTTTGGCCCTTACAGAGTACTTCGTCAACTTGGCCCTCTGACTTACGAAGTTGTCCCGGAAGGGCAAGTAACATCATCAAGACGGCGGCATCGCACAGAAACTGTGCACGTAGTCCGTATGAAGCCATATTATGACAGACAGTAACCAGACGAAGGACAACCTTGTTGCACGATGACTATTTTCGCCAGCAACACTACGGCTGGAGTTTTCAAAGGACCTCGCGTCAAGCATCGAGACGATGCACTGTTGGATGGGGGACAATGCCGCCATCTATGTTCAAGTTACGCGCGCCAGCTATTTCCTGCGAGCAGCACGTGCCTGCTTCTCTCGGTCCACGGAGGTGCGCGCGAACCGCGCAGGGCAGAAAGAGAAGAAGAGGAGGTGTGGATCTTTGAGTGAGTTGGACAGCGTTCGCATAGGCGCCATCGGAGACGCTTCCAGTTTATTGTTTTTGTGTAAGGCACAAGTTCGCCTACTTTAACTTTTCGAATTAAACACTTGTTATTGAAGTGTGCGTGACAATATCACCAAGAGTGCGATTAAAGCGCTGTTATCCCATTAGTCTGCGGGTGATATGCAGTAGTGGTACGGTGTATTATCCGGCATTCTTTGAGAAGAGATTCGATGACGTCAGAGAGGAAGACGGCCTTTGTCACTCAGTAATTCTCTGGGCGCTCCATGCCGAAGGATGACGTGGCGCAGGAGGAAGCAGGTGACGTCATGTGAAGAAGCGCTGGGCAAAGCGGATGTTTCTGCGTAGCGGGTCAGATGGTCGATCGCGATGATTACCCAGCGGTTGCCGTCCGATGATGTCCGGAGAGGGCCATAAATATCTATGCCTACACGATCAAAAGCACGTGCTGGGCAAGGCAATGGTTGCAACGAGGCGGTTGAACGACTTGGCAAGCGAGGCAGGAGCGTACATAACGACTGATGAATCGATACATTCCGCGCGAGTAGTATCGAAGTCGTAGGCGCGCGTATGTTTTCAGTACGCCTGCGTGCGCACACTCTGGGTCGTCGTGAAATGCCGCATAAATATCCGAATGGAGGTGCCGAGGGATGACAAGTAACCGCTTCAGGCCGTCCGGAAGGTAGTTACGACGATACAGTAGCCCGTCGCGAAGAGCGAAGTGGTGAGCTTGGCGACGTAACGCGCGATCGGCGGTAGGTATCGGTGGGGTTGCCAAGAAATTCAGCATGGAGACAATCCATGGGTCTTTCTTCTGCTCCAGAAATATATCCGTCGCAGCTAGTGACAACTCGGATAACGGGGTCAGCGGAGGGTTAATCTGGTTTGGGAGTGGAGATCGCGACAGGGCATCCGCGTTGGTGCGTTTGCAGCCAGAACGGTACAGAACTCGAATGTCGTACTCCTGCAGTCGAAGCGCCCATCGAGCAAGACGACCGGAAGGCTCCTTTAAAGACGACAGCCAGTCCTCCACATCATGGTCGTCAGTTCCATTTAATACAGGAGGGTCTCGTTGGCGTGGCGCACCAGGACGGACGACCGGAGGAGGTTCCTGGGGTGGATCGGTAGGCCCTGTCTCTTCAGGCATGCGAGATGCGACAGGGATCGTCGTGCTGCGGAGTTCCAGGTCTGCAAAGATGGCCCGCACCTTCCACCAAATGTCACGAAGCGTTTTGGACGTGAGTGTTCGAGCGCAGCAGAGCAGCGAGAGGTAGCACAGCGGTTCGAGCACCGAAGATCAGGCCTTTCTAACTCGTCGTTCTCTTCTGTTTAAGCTATATGTCCCCTGCCCCTTCATTTACAGTACAATACATACATACATACATACATACATACATACATACATACATACATACATACATACATACATACATACATACATACATACATACATACATACATACATACATACATACATACATACCGTGCTATGGCGAGTGTCCTCATCCTTACCTCCTGACTGCGTCATCATTATTACATCAGTCCTCCTGCACTCGCTTTTATTTCGCATCGCTTAGAGAAGCTGTATTGTAAAAGCAATGTCAATCTTTGCCCTTTTCCATCCTCCTTTCCTTTCTCTTACGCTCACATCACAACTCCTCACCGCCACATCTCCTTCTCACCACTTTGCTTTCCTATAATATGCATAGCTATGCATGCTAGGAACTGCTGGGCACATGCCCACTTTCAACCGCAGTATACAAGGCTATGCCATGCTTTACCCTCTGCCCTTCTCCTTTGCTGACTTTCACATCGCTCCTCCTCACTTCTCTTCCCCATCCCCTTGCTATGTTATACGAACCATCGCTATGCTATGTTAGTAGGTGTCGCCACATGCCCACCTTCTGTGCCGCATGCCCGCCTTTATGTAGTAGTTTTATGTAGCTTTATGTAGTAGAAGAAATAAGTGCGCGCGCAAGTGCCACACAACGGGCACGTTATAAAATACTAACCCTGTTATTGGGACATATTGCAGGTACTAAGTCAAGTGTGCCAGGTGTTGTGAACGAAGCTGCGGCATGAGCTGTACTAGGCTTCGCCCTGTTTCACTGTATAAGTTTGACATGTAAGCATACGACTCCGGAGTGGGTCCGTCTAACGAAGGAACAGCCTCCCGTCGAAAAACATCATGACACATATTGACAATTGGTTTGATGATGGAATAAGCAAGGACGCGGATGCACGGTTCTTTGAGCGACTGCTTCAAGAATTGCAGTCCGCACAAGAAACTGGAAGTAAGAAACCATCTCAAATGGCGAAAATGGGACATGATTTCAAAATGGTACAGGGTTTGCAGAAAGAAACGACTTGTACGCAAATGAGTGGCGCGCCAAGGATGTCTCGGAACATTAAGACTCTCAAATTTTGGTGGTTACTGGTACAGCCAGCATTGCCGCTGTAGTCGCAAGATATTTTCTTCGTTTCGAAAAATCGTGGGATTTCCTCGCTGCGACGCAAGAACAGTCTACTCGCCTACGGCCGTTGTTGTGGGCAGGTGGTCTGCTGAGGAGATTAGTAGCACATACGTGTGTCAAAGGACAAGAGATAGTGCCAGTAATTATAACTATAACTGCGATATCTATCTTTTCGTTTGATTTTTCCAAGTGGTGAAGTAATATGATGCTAATATCGTTAGTGTTAGGTAATTGCTCTGTTGGTTTTTACGATTGAAACCACGCCGTGATTAAGAAATTTCCACCTGGTGTTCATTCACGGGCACTGATATCGCACAGTACGCGAGCCTAAAATTTCTTCTCCATCGAAATGCAGCCGCCGCGGCCGCGATTCTATTCCACTACCTTCTGATCAAAAGTAGAGAGCCATAGCTACTCCACTACCGTGGCGGGCACATCCTTCGTGTATTGGAGCTGATAACAAATGCACCGAGGGTACTTGTCTTTCAAGTTGTGCTGAAATATGTTGTTTAAATCTCATTCTGGGCACACGCAGTGCGTGGACAGCCTAATGCTCCATTCCCATCGCTTTGTGATCCAAAAGCTTTAACTTGATATTTTTCGATGATAATATACACGAAACCTTCAAGTCATTTTTCTGAAACTTGTTGAAATGTTTCCAAACTGCTAGCAACTCTATGGTTATCTCAAAATGTTGCACGAAGTTCCTAAGGATACTCGGAAGACCTATAAGGTGCACCTTGTCAGCGCCGACGAAAATAAAAAATAAAAGCACTCAGGCGAACACAACGCCCATTCCACTTCTCAAGAAACGAAATTCATAGATACCCAATATGCGGATGGCAGGCGTCCTAGCAAACATTCCTGGAGCGCTTCGTGCAGCAAATATATCTGTAAATATATGTGCCTTATTTCAATAGATGCACCCATCTGTTATAATAGCAATGCATACGTGCAATATATATATATAGTATTTTCAGATTGAAGTTCGATGGATCCGGTCCAATGTAGGGTTGAAAAGAGACACACGTTCAAAATTCTTGGTTTATTAACGTTTCGGCCGGTGGGCCGGCCTTCGTCAGAATAACCTATTCTGACGAAGGCCGGCCCACCGGCCGAAACGTTAATAAACCAAGAATTTTGAACGTGTGTCTCTTTTCAACCCTATATATATATATATATATATATATATATATATATATATATATATATATATGGAACATTCGAAAGTTTCCTCTTTCCCAAAAAACAATGACATTTCTTCGAACGCCTTCATAAGGAAATAACGCACTTCCGCTCATGCGAAAGCTCCAAAATATATTTTGTTGTTTGTACCGCCTCCCTGATTCGGAGCTTGTCATTATAACTCCGAAAGCTCGTGCAGCAGGAGTACAAACGAAGCCAACTAAAGGTGCTAGTAATCTTACCTGTGTTTGCGTAATCCTATCGCGTGCCTGGGACCAGGGCAATTTCTCGCCAGCGCCAGTATGTCGTAGACACTCACACCATCTGAGTTTTAAGCCCTGTGCGACGCGCAGTGCACTTATTGCACACAAAAACACTTAATGTCTAGCTTATGTAGCACAATGGATCAGCGAACTTGTACAAAGCAGGGCGCTTAATGTTCTGAATCTTTACGTTATCCGGCGCTACATTGAAGCAATTTTAAATACCAGCATTCCATCACGTATAGCACGTACACGTGTATGCAACTCTCTCGAGCACACCGCTATTGTTATGCGTGGTGTTGTTGACAAGATTGATATGTTATTTACGTCAAGCGTATAAGTCATTCTAATAAATATGTCTGTAATATGAACAGAGTGTGACCTTTTGAACAGTTGCCGATAAACACTCTCCAATTAAGACCAGCTTCTTTTTTCGGAACCGTTCATGGCTTACCACATTTACGCGTATAAGTTTCACTGTTACGTAATTTCCTGACCCGTACGCTTTCGCAAGATTTACGAAAATAACTTAAATTTCATATATTACGCTCCCTCTGCACCCAAGGCCAGCCCAGTAGCGCGCGCGCATACAAGTACCATCTGCATTCCTCTCTGTGCTTGGAGAACTCGTAATACTGTTGGTATAGGTAGCTAAGGTCTATACAATAGCCGGTCGTGCTTCCATTGTTTCCTCAAAGCGCTGGTTGACAATAACTATACAATGCAATTAAAGCTCACATTCACGGTCTTTGCTGAAGAATATGAGGATAGTGCTGCCGTACTGATTTCCGGGGGTGTTCAGTGAAGCTTCTGAGAGCGCCCGTGACGGCGATTCCAAGTTGGTCATCTCGGCTCTTTGTGAATTCGTACGTTGACTGTGAGTGGAGTGTGCTACTCAGAGTGCGTGTTCTGTTACATGAACTAGAAGGTTCATTTCTTCTGTGACGTCATCTTAATGTGTGGTCCGTGTCACGCCTGCTGACACTTTCCTTTTGATTGTGTTTGCGAAGTTTCCGCATAATTTGCGCAGGCTCTTCTGAAAGCCCTAGGCTCCCGTGAAAAGGTGAGCAAGATGGGCGCGTAAACACGGTATTCGGTCTCAACAAATGGCACGAGAACAGCTGCATCCGACCGTATTATGCGTAAGGTGCTGCTATAAGGAGGCTACGCGAAATTTGTTGTCCACAACTATGTGACGGTACAAGTGCATTTGCGAGACATGCACAACTAATTAGGAAAGGCGGGAGAAGGTGGGGGGGGGGGGGGGGAGGTTTGGCTCTGCAGCTGTATTACTGGCTGCATGCGTCGGAGGTTGCTTGGCTTAAATTTATTGTTATTGTATGCATTGGAGATGTTTGTCTGTATTTGAGCGCCGTCGCGCAGAACTACGGCGAGCAATCGCTACACACGTGCCAGCATATCCGACAAGCTACATTTATGAAGCCAGTTATTACATGTAGCGTCCTTCTTAACGATGTAACAAAATCTTAGAATTCACGAAAAGTAAATATTGAAGACGCGGCGCTGCGCTCAACCTTCATTAAGGATGTTTTGACAATTGTCAAGGCGCGAACTCAAGGCGGTCGCACATGTCCCCAACTTCTTAGAAAAAAACAGGAAAGGAATGCCTCCGGCAACAATGATAGTAGCAGCAACATCTCACTCACGTTTCGCCGTAAAGAATGCAAGCGTCAAATGTTGTTGAGCGACGCATTTGTTGAAGACTGCTACGTGGCTTCGCTGGTGCCGTCGGTATTTGTCAAAACGTGAACCATTTTGTTTTAAGTACTAATCCAACATGAAGGATGGATGCATGGATGGAAAAACTTTATTTCCAACATGAAGGATCATTCTTAAAAATTAATTATCTCATTATGTTCAATACGAAGACAGTCAAGTGTACTCCATCACCTCAACGAATTTCGCGGAAGTTATAGATGAATCTTGTGGATCTTCGTGATCAGGTGCACGCCTGTAAATGTATCCTCCCAAAAAACACAATGAATACAGAGGTTGTAGGTGTCCACAATACTACAGCAATCACTCTTACGTAGCTGTTACATCCCCGGAGTAGTATCTCTAGAGTAATAACGAAATGAAGCAAAAACTTAGGGCGAGGTGCTCAAATGTAAAAACAGGAAAGGAATGCCTCCGGCAACAATGATAGTAGCAGCAACATCTCACTCACGTTTCGCCGTAAAGAATGCAAGCGTCAAATGTTGTTGAGCGACGCATTTGTTGAAGACTGCTACGTGGCTTCGCTGGTGCCGTCGGTATTTGTCAAAACGTGAACCATTTTGTTTTAAGTACTATTCCAACATGAAGGATGGATGCATGGATGGAAAAACTTTATTGCCAACATGAAGGATCATTCTTAAAAATTAATTATCTCATTATGTTCAATACGAAGACAGTCAAGTGGACTCCATCACCTCAACGAATTTCGCGGAAGTTATAGATGAATCTTGTGGATCTTCGTGATCAGGTGCACGCCTCTAAATGTATCCTCCCAAAAAACACAATGAATACAGAGGTTGTAGGTGTCCACAATACTACAGCAATCACTCTTACGTAGCTGTTACATCCCCGGAGTAGTATCTCTAGAGTAATAACGAAATGAAGCAAAAACTTAGGGCGAGGTGCTCAAATGTGAAAACGGCAAATAATATGCGCCAGGCTCACATTGTAACCCTGGGAAGGCCAAGTATAAATATTTATTTATTGCCACAACCTCAGCGCTACGGCCGTATATGCGTAATATTCAGACTCTGTGCCTCTGCGCTGTCTTCATGTTGCACCTGTGGCATCATTATGTTTAGACTGGACGGGAATGACACCTAACAGCCAGTGAAAACTTTAGCGCAGGAGTGTGTTACATGTAATCTGACGCTGACGGGGTCTTACGATGTCAGCCAAGCAGTAGCGCATCTCCATCCGCTCAAATTTTCGACAAGGATGTGTGCTAGCACCCGGTATTTGTGCGGCGAGCCGTCCGATAAAAGCACTATTGTGGCTTTCCCGTGTTACGCGAAGGGTCTCGGGAAACTGATATTTTTTTTTTTTTTAGATTTTCAAGCACTTGGGCTACGTAGGAAGGAACATTGTGGCTTTCCCGTGTTACGTGAAGCGTCTCGGGAAACTATTTTTTTTTTAGATCTTCGAGCACTTGGGCTACGTAGGAAGGAACATTTTGAACATGTGTTTGCTGCTTGTGCTGCGAACACCGCGCAAATAATTTCGCTACGACCCCAGGGGTCCTAGACAAAGTATATGGCTCCTGGCTTTGCGGCATTTCGCCAAAAGACGATTATGTGCCTGCTGCCGATCACATAGTAGAAACCGGGACGGTTTTCAGTCGTGGATTAAGGGAACTGACTGTGCAGTGTAAGTCAGTATAGCTTCTTCTGAGAGCCACATTTGATTATCAGAACATAAAATCCTGCAGATCCCACACATTGTGAGAGCCGGTGTCAGGCGAAGTGATCAGCGAAGAAATTGCTGACCATATTTTGGCATTCTGCCAAATGTCATGAGTAGTATCAAGGTCTTCGTGCAAAGCGCATGACTGCTCGCTCATGAGTACGCTTGAGTTGGGCTATCTAAAAACCTCGAGAGCACTTGGCTACTGTATCGTCCCTTATGGCATGACGTAGCTTTGGCACTCGCGTTATTGAAAAGCACAGATGTTTTTTTTTTTTTCCGAGAAAAATGCAATATGCCCCATTGCGGCTGCCTTCAACTGCAATAAGCACTACTAGGATAGTTTCCCGTCAAGTAAAATTTGATGGTATATTAAGTTCGAAAGGGAACTGTGATAACGATGGAGGTTGCGTAGCTGAGGCCTCCAGAGTAAGTTTGACCATCTCAGGCTCCCTAACGTGTGCTCAAACCTAAGTACACGCGTGTTTTCTGCATTTCGCCAGCATTCAAATGCGGTCGCCGTGGCCAGGATGCGATATCGCGAGATTTTTGTTTTTTAGCTTAGCGCTCTATTTACGAAAAAAAATGTTAGTAATATATGGCGACTGTGGAGCCATCTTTGCGTTAAGGTCCTCACGTAGATAACCCCAGGGTAATTTCACAAGTACGTCGCTAGCAATCATCTTCTGCCCGCAAGACTGCTCGCGCCCATCTTGGAACAGCGTTGCGCAGAGCCAAGAGTCGATTCTCAAAAACTTTGGATATTGCTCTCCAAGTGTTTATTCCCGATTTCATCAAAATTTTGCGTACGAACGCAAATTCACCTGGACAGACACTTTCGACCGACCGGCATACTCTCAGCACGGTGGATTCAGGGGAGATTTTGTTTTAATAGAGGTGCTGAGACTTCTTGAAATCATCACCCAAATTGCGCTCTGAAAGTCGTGAAGTAGCTACTCCATGCCCAGCAATGCAGCGCTGATTGGCAAGGCATAGAGAACTCGAATGAAGGAGTGAGTGCATACCTTTAAGAACAACATCACAAAAACACAAAAGCCGAATACACTAAACATTCAAAACTTGGCGTAGTGTATAGATACATCTTTTCAAACTGTTGCTGATATGCCTGCGAACGTATTCTATATTTCAGAATACTGAAACTAATCTTAAGCCATAGTACGGCCCCATATTGCTTTTGTGCCTATATATCTTGTAAGCATTATTCGCCAGCGAACTGAATGCTGAATAGCGGCAACTCTCAATGCAACGCCATTATGAGAATGGCAAGGCCGGACTAACAAGGCGTGATTTTATATGCGGAAATGCTATGTCTCTCCACTCTCTCAAGGTACATTGTTTTTCATGCAAACACTGAAAATTGGACATTTTTATTAAGTCTGTCGGGATCCGTGGGGTCACAGCAGAGCGCGGAGCTACTACAAAACCAGAGGCACCAACCTTTTCAAAGCAGTTGCTCGACTGAGCTTGCGCCTCAAATATGGCCTTTTTTTTTCTTTTCTCGTATTCGGCAGATGACGCTAATACATCATCTCAGGGTGTCTACCCAAGCGTCCCCACCTTGCGGCGACAACGGGCATCAGAGGGCCACCTGCCCAGACAGGAAGACGAAAGGTACGTGTAGTTGGTGGATACAGGGAGATGCTGTGGTGGTGTAGGTATCGGCGGATACCCTGTCGATATCGTTACGAGCTCAAGCAGAGGCGCCTCCGTGAAGGCCGTTTTGAGGCGGTTTAGTGAGACCACGTCTTACAGAACATTCATAAAGACGGCGGCATTCATAAATGTCTTGACGGGCGACGTGGCCAGACCCTCGTATTATTGCGCAACAGTCCTATTTATAGCGTCTTGCATGATAAGCATGTGTGTTGAAAACGTAAGGTTCAGGTGGACAAAAAAAGCTATAGTTAGTCGAGTGAGGTGGGACTGGAAGTAGCCGTTCAATGCAGTCATGTTGTCTTTGACGGCACCTTATCGGTTGAAGGGAAGCAGATGAGGCGAACAGGTCTTTAGGTAGTCGTACAGATGTACCGCAGATGATTGGGACCCCTGAAGAGCCAAGACAGCGATGAACAACTGCACGTAAACGAAGGGCCACCAGTGGGAGATGATCGACCCACTAATCCAGACCCAGGCGTGCAATCTGCTTAACTAACGGCAGTGTGCTGAATTATACAAACATCGTGGACAAGAATACCTTGCCTGCGCTGTGGTGTTGAAAGCGCACAGCCGGCCCTCGTGGTATGAACACGTAGAAGCTACGAAATGGGTGATACGTAGCTAGTCTTCACTTGAATCGTGGCAAGAGCGCATATGCGATGCAGAGAATTGCAATAGCAAATTACGAAAATGTTCTCTTAATGACTTTGTGCTCTGCTTACGCGAGGGGACGGGGAGATGCACCAGGCGAAATCTCGCAAAGTTGACTCCAAATCGTTGAAAATAAACTGTAAAGGCAACTACTAAATTCCTTATTTTTCAAGTTATGCAAACCGTCTGAAAATTCATGAAAAATAAGCATTGCGGTGACGAAGCAGTGCTTAACTTTTATTAAGGATGCCTTGGCCTTTATCGCAATTCCTTGGAGCGGCGACGCACTGGACTGTGACCTCAGCCTTTCGCATATGTCCAGTCTTCTTGTAAACATACAGAAATGCAATGCTTCTACGACCACTCATCAGAGCAGCAATGAAATGTACACTCCAACATCTCACTTCTCATCCTTAAGCATATAACTGCTTAATTTCGTCCACCGATTCTATTTATTAAGATAACGTCATCATATAATCGGCGCTATCTTTCGGAACGCGTTCACCATGTTGCTTTAATTACTATTTTGACGCGTAGGGTCCTTGTTCAAGGTTCATTATTTCGTCGTGGCAAAATGCCGAGACAGTTGGGCAGCGTTGGCGACCTGGACAATTGTTGAAAAATGTTACGAAAAACGTCTCTGTGGTTACCGCAGCTCTCTTCGTTCTTGGGCGCATGTACTCACGTATGTTGTGATACACAAAAACGCAAAGTAAAAGAGGGTTCACGGGTGACGTCACTACAGTCATCACTTATACCTCGTCATTATTCATTTATTTACTTTAGGAATACTAGAGGCCTTAAAAGCCCAGGCAGGAGGGTAAACGTACAAACAAAAAATACAAAGTGTGCAGGTATCAAGAATACTATACAAGGAGGATCTATACAAAGCAACAACAAAGTGAAGTTACCAACAAGTAAACAAGCACTGAAAAATTTGATACAAGCAAAAAGAATATACAATGTGAAAAGATAAAGAATACATAACTATCTAATCAATGTGCAAAGGTACCAGCAAAAAATAATGGTGCACTCTATTGAAACATGAAGGGCTAGATTTAAGATGTAATGGATGCGATAGAGTAGATCCACACAATAATTTCAGAAACCTCGGTACAGTGAGTTCAAAAAAGAAAGCCTAGGGCCAGGCACTAAGAGGCCAAAACAACTTCGCTATTTCTGTCATATCGAAATGCACTTTCATTCAATGAATACAAACATCAGTGAGAACAATGGGCCCTATTCTTTGTTCAAATTTTCATTCTATATTATAGATCTTGCACGACTGCTACCTCAAACGGTTGTTGCATTTTCTGTAGATGTTGCTTTTGGCGTGATTTGCGGCACACCATAACAGTATCTATCTATCTATCTATCTATCTATCTATCTATCTATCTATCTATCTATCTATCTATCTATCTATCTATCTATCTATCTATCTATATACGTGTCGGTGCTTTCCTGGTCGCATCGTTCAACCGATATACATCAAGATTTGGATGGTGCCATACGAACGTCACGAATTTGAATGATAGATCTTTACACTTATTACGTGATACCCTCGTATTGTACATCATGACATCACGATCAACGACCACGCAATCACGTGTGGCCCATGCCCGCATTGCTCAACCCGTAACATTCGGGTATGCGCCGCAGGTGTTTGATTTTTATGCAGCCCATCTGTATGGAATTCAAGCACCTGTGGCGCATGTTTAGTTGGACATTCTCAGGCCAACTAAAAAAAGACATTTAACATGAAGATAACAAAGGCATAACGTTTGTGGCAGCATGAGACTGAAAAGTACAATCAACAAGCAGACAGATAGCCACGAACGCGCTCTAATATCGGAAGCCACCTGCCAAGCGAAGCAGTAACTGGGTATGGAACCCGAGCCTTCAAGGTGTCAAGCAAGCGCGCTACCACTGAGCAATGACGGCTGATCTCACGAGGTAAATATATTATTGCATCAGCACTGGTGACCATGATTCTTGTGTAGCAATAATTGCGCTTGTAGTGTGTGTTAGGCGCTGTCAGAGCGATGTAATAAACGATACATATGTACTTGTAGCACTCGGCATGCTTTTGTCCAACTGTGCTCGATTCTGTAAGAATATTTCAAACGAAAGATTCTCATGATACGCATATCAACGCACCGTAGTCTGCATTTTTCTCCGAACAATCAAATGCTTGTCCTTTGCACTACCGCGAGTACATGTGTTACGTCCGAAGATGAGCTGCCATTTATTCACCACGATGCTGTCGAGCTTCCGGTCACCCAAGCAGATTATACTGAATAAAGCTACGATGCTACAGTCCTTACCTACTATACCGCTGCTGAACAGTAGTGCAAATGTATCCGCCTCCGGCGCTCATTTGAACAGCAATGTGTAAATCTGCAGGAGACATCCTGTGATCTTCTGCTGAGCCATCTAATGGGAGCGTCGTAGTGGTTTTTCCGTGTTGATCCAAGAGTGCCAGAAATGCTGTATTTAACCTTGTGCAAGCACTAAGGCGGCATAGCAAAGAATGTTTGCGGATCAGATACATAATACTTGTGTGGAAAACGCTGCTACGACAAGGTTCACGGCAGTAGTTCAGATGAGCAACTTGGCGACGTTTCAGTCTTCTGGAGTTTAATATTGATGTTTTGATGTACGCGGACGTGCCCGTCTTTCCGAGAACATTAGATCCGGCCCGCTCATTTATTTCAGTGGCCGGCGTGCGTGGCCGTGGCATATAGTGATTATGGTGCTTGCTCGCTGACCTGAACAGTGGAGGTTCGTTAACGGCTGCAGCGGTCACATTTTCGATGGAGGTGAAAATTCTAGATGCACCTGTACTGTGCGTAATCAGTGTACGTTAAAGAACCCCAGCTGGCCAAATTTACCAAGCCCTCCACTGATGCGTGCCTCATAATTTTATCGTTGTTTCTGCAATTAAAACAGTACTTGAAACACGGATGTGGCTGCGAAGCATACGCAAATGGCAGGCTGTTTGGTGACGACACCGTTGTGTGCTTCTTTATTTTTATTTTTGTATAAAAGGAGCCTTTCGTGTAAACCGGCAGCTGAAGAGCGCGAGCGGTTTTCGGGAGCAGGCCTGACTTAAGGATCAAACGATTCAGCGTGGTGAGAGAATTTCAAGCAGTATTCTCTCACGCTGGAAGCTTGAAATCTCCATATTCCTTAACCAATGTAAGCTCCATTTTAGATTCCACTTTAGGAGCCTTCCTTTTACTACAGACGGTTGTCACTGCTGCTGCGTTACCGAGTAAGTCCCTGGCTCGTGGAGGAAGATATCTTTTGACGTCACCACGCGTACGCTACTGCAGCGCTCGAAGGGAGATGATAGATGCAGGCGCGAGTAGGACACAGTTCGGCCATGCGATAATTTGCTGGTAAGCGCTTGCCAAGAAAAGCTTTCTCAAAGAAAGACACGACGACGTTTTTTTTTTTTTTACTTAACTGTAGCATGTTATCACTGCGCCGAGTGCCATTGCTGGGATCCTTCCGTCAACCACCTTGAACATGCACTGCACCATGCACTACCGCCTAACAAGGGTCTGTCATATGCGGAAGCGTGACATCCCACGCGTCGTTTCTGTCGTCGACGTACATTTCCAGCATGTCGGCGGCGGTTTCACTTGAAGTTCGGTGAGGAACCGTGAGTTTGGTAGGCGGTGGTAGACGGCTTTTATGCATGCAGGGCTAAGCAGCAGAGAGCCGAGGAGGCGGTTGAAATGTTTTTATTAACAGCGTATCTGGTTAAGATATGCCGTTAATAAGGGGCGCGGTTTGTGCTGAAGCTTCGGCCAGCTGCCTATTTTGTCCAGCATTGTTGTTGTTTATATGGTTTCATGTGCCCTAGCACGCAACCGGGTAGATTGGACAAGGAGCGAAAACTGTTAAAGGCTGCCATTTCCGCGCGCAAGTTCTTGTTCGCTTGCGCTCATGCTCCAAGCGCACTACTACCTCAAGGCGGGTACGCTGCACCGAAAGTGGTTATATGTCAACAGCTCGTAAGTCAGCGTGGCCATGCTCAGCAGCGTATATCGAGGAGTTGGTATAGGCAAGGGAAGAGTGATGTGTGGATGAGGGCGAAGAAAGGCGGAAAGGAAGGGGCTAAAGCACGGCATAGCCATGTGTAATATAGTCTACTGTGACGAACACAGGTCACACGCGAGTGACGTACGAAACTGCTTTCTCAAGAGCCTTCCAACTCCGCAATCATACTTCAACCTCCTCATCTTTTGCTGGCTCCTTGCCCCCACTGGCATTCACTGTCCCGCAACAATATGGGGCACAGGAACGTGGGTATGCGCCAAGGGAGCTTTTAGCATAGCATAGCCGTGCATTATATTGTACGGGAAGGTGGTGAGAATGAAAAAGGTGGATCAGAAACTGTGGTGTGAGGGTAAGAATAAAGGAAAGGAGAAGAGTAGTGGGGAAAGCATGGCATTGCCTTCTACAATATTGTTTAGTAAGAAGTGGGAAGGAGAGAAAGATAACTGAGAGTGAGGAGGCGTGGTGTGTGGGCGAGGAGTAGGCAATATAGGGAGCGAGAAGCATAAGATATATAAAGGCGTAAAGGAAGACCACAGAGGGAATAGGTAACAAGACGTAAAGCAAGGCATAAAAATGCAAGAAAGATGGTGGACAAACATGAAGAAAATCTGCGTTTGAAAGCTAGTGTTGCTTGCTTCCCGGAAACGGTGTTTACTCAGATTGCGCAGAAGCGGAACTAGCTTCAATTTCTTTGTGGCTGCATTTCAACCATATCCCAGAGATTTCGACCATATAATATCATGTATAGCTTTTGTCGTGCTGACACTTTATTTTCAATAAACGAGAAAAAAGAATCAATCAGTACACAGCCGCACAAAGCACCCGTTTACTGACTACGACGCGTGTTCTCCTTCGTACTCTCGTATGAGCAACCATCATTAGTACCGTTAGCCCTTTAAATGGAAAGCAGAGCTCGCCCACGTGAAGGATAATGCAGCGATATTCTTGCTGTTTGTGCAGATAGTCCAGAAACAGCTCCTTATGCGGATTAAAATAAGTACGACATTTTAATAAATGCCCGAGCGACTGGCGTCTGAAACCTATACGAGAAACGCGTGGGCTGGAAGCTCCTACGCTGTCTTCGGCTGTAAAGGAAGGAAACACCATGACGTTAGCTTATATTTAGGGTACTACACAGTGTACACGTGAAAATAAGGGAACCTGATGAGGAAATCTTTGTCTCGTAGGTATTGCACACTGCGTAGACTTCCCGGCACGAAAATGGTTTTTGAAATACGTCAATGATATGGACGTTACAACTGCGAACTATATTTGCGCACATATGTAGCACAGCGTGGTCACTCTTTATTGAGTGTTTATTTGATACCGAAATTTCGTTGGCTCGCCACACTGTTCTTGCGCGCATTATTGCGTTACATTGGAGCTTCCAAAGCTACGAGGATCCGAAACGCAGCTTGCATGGTGGTATGTGAATCATTTTGCGGGCTACTGGTTATCATTGGTGCACAACGTCTCAGTAGACGTATAAACCATCGAATTGGTTTGAGACACATAGCACGCTCACGATGTTGATGGTGACTTCAGTGGCATTGCGGCTAGCGTCGTGTACGCAGTCACTATTTCCACGGAGATATAAGTCGATTTCAACGGTAGTGATATGCATCGGAGTCCCTACTTAAGTCAGCACATGCCGGAAACTAATGCGAGACTTCGCACGCTACATGTTATAGTGCACTTTGCGAGAGCTTTGGCAGAGTCGATGACTATATATATATATATATATATATATATATATATATATATATATATATATATATATAAATTCGGGTTATCGTTGTGGTTAAGGATCTGGTTGTGCGTTCATATCGGGGGTTCTGGTTTTAGGTTAAGCTTGTGGCTATGGATTGCGGTTATGGTGCTTCTTTTTGTTAATGCCGCATTCTATATATTTTTTTTCACAATATTAATGCCGCATATTTTCAAACGAAGGGGAAACCAGCACTCATTAATGACACCAGTATAGGTTACGGTTAAAAGTCGCTTACGGCTGTCCATATCGGAAGCGAACCGTATGCGGAGATCAGATACCTGGATATCAACTTCAGCAGAGATTGAAACTCACCTATATATTCATTATCGAATGCTACCTTCACAATTAATCAATTCCGGAGACAAAGAGGCGTGTCTGTAGACTTTGTTTTGTTTTTCTTTGTACATGCCTCTTATTAGCGGTAAGCGTGCCATAAACCATTCACACGGTGAAAGGAAGCGTTCCATCGTCGATGTTAGGAAACGAGCAGGGATGCGCAAGAAACAATAGGAGTGACACGCATGGTTTTTTGATGTACATACGCTTTGCCTTTGTCCGTGCTTTCAACAACATAGGGAAACTAAAAAACCTGCGTTACTGCAACGTGATGTAACATACACCACGCGTTAGCCAGCTCTCCACCAAAGTTATATAGTTGAACTGTTTTTTAGAGGCTACTAGTTCACGAAGTCGTCAGCTTTTGTTGTACAAGGGTACGCATACTTATGGAAACCCCTATACGCGATCCTTGAAAAAATTGCTTGCGTTATTGTATTCGCAAAATTTCAACACATTCGCTTATTTGCAAATTATACGTTCTTTGAGAACTTTCGAATCCTCCTTTCCTTGGGGCTGCAGGCATGACCATTTATTTCGTTTCGTCATATACTTTACTATCAAATTAAGTATAGTGCTGTTTCGACGCATGAAAGACGTTCTACATGTTCAAACAAAAGCACGCAACCAGAGAAAGGATGCGAACCATGTTCCAGGCCTGTTCACGTTACCATATGTTAATGCAATGAATTCTCACCTTTGAAATGCAGTAAGGTGCGCTGCTTG
Source organism: Hyalomma asiaticum (assembly GCA_013339685.2). Taxonomy (NCBI): domain Eukaryota; kingdom Metazoa; phylum Arthropoda; class Arachnida; order Ixodida; family Ixodidae; genus Hyalomma; species Hyalomma asiaticum. Next base: position 56,536,030 of record CM023487.1, on the reverse strand, counting down.
TTGTTTGCAGGTACTGATGACCTCTTCCCTTTTTAGTTTTGCTCCCATAACCCATTTCGCCCTGACAATCCTCCATCCAGCCGGCCTGTGGCGGCCGTGAGGTGAGAAAGCGCCAGTTACTACCGCACGGAAATGATGTGAATGAACACTCCGTATTGCCCTTGATTGATTGCTCAAATAGTTCACGCGCCCTTGCGTGACTGCAACCGATGTAGACAAGGTCTGTAAGCAGACAGAAATTTCGACGTTGCCCAAAAAAAGCCAGCACATTCATCATGTTTTGCATTTATGATTCAGGAAGGAAGTTCAAACACAATACAGAGGTGCTCCTGCTCGCCGTTTTTTCATCGTTATCAGTTTAGATATTTCAAACGTGTCACGCAGATCCGTCAGGTGAAGACCTAGGAGTGACGAGAGTATGGGCACGCATTCGCACAAGATATTATTCACCAAATGGGTTGCATCTCTACAGCATAACATTACGTGAAAGCATGCACGGATCGCCAAAAACTTAAGATATTCCCACTCAAATCAGGACGGCTCTTCAAACCTATATAGCCACTGCTTGTCACATAAAGTGTGCTCGCTTCGTCAAAGAACCCGGCGTCAAGTTAGAGGTGGAGCGCCGAAAAACAACAAAAAAAAAAGGAAAACGGTGCGCGCGGAAGAGATTCAAGGCGCCAAAAGCTACGCAGCGGCTGGCCGAATTCTAGACGGCGAGTTTCTAGAATGTACGAGGAAGCCGTAGAATGCGACGCTGAATCACCGAAACAACTGGCGAGCGCGCGAGACTGACGAGGAGAGAGAGGAAGCGGTAAGTGATTACTGACGCTCGTCACGACATGTGAGCGAGAAAGCCATGCCGCCCAAGCGGCGAAGGTTCCGGTTGCATCAAGAATGTTCCCTCAGCTTTTAGCGCGCTTAGATCACGTGGCCCGCGCCGAATATTCGATAATGACTGCTGAATGGAATACATAGAGTCGACAACGGACCATCAACAGCAGTCTCAGTCGTATGAGACTCCTTGAAGGAAGAAAGAAGTAAACGACGCTGCTCCGCAAACCCACCGACGAGCCCGGCCTGCAAGTTTCATCTTGACAGGGCACTTCGAGTGACTGCTGAATAGGACTCTCTTTGTAAGACACGCTATTGGGCTAGTTCGTTCATTGAAATTTGGGGGAAAACCAGCCATAAATGACGCACACAGGCAAATGAAGAAGCCAGGATAGAGGCTGAACTACCAACTGTTTATTCGACAGACAAAGGCTCTAATTTAGACAGGGCACAAAGTCACGTGGCTTTCGCGCTATCGCCTTCACCACAACCATCATGGCACAAAATATTAGAAATTGCAATAGGCACACGTACTTTCAATTATCTGAGAGTGTGTCAGTTATCTAACCGCAATGCGCACAATCTTTGTAACGGCAGTGCTCGCAGGTCATAGTAAAAGCATAGTCATGGAATTCGTAGCAAAAGCAGAGTGAATTTAATCGTAGCAAAACCAGAGTTGAAACAACAAACAACAAAGCATAGAACCAATAAAGGCTAAAAGCTAAAACCAATAAAATTTAAAAGCACCATGCAAAAGCAAAGAAAAACAACAACAAAAGCAACAAAAATATAACAAAACAAAAGTCCCAACGGGCACTTTTAGTGCCTCAGAAAGCCAAAAACCCAAACGCCTGAATTTATTTTTTTAAAAAGGCTGGTGTCTGTTATGCTATCTTTCCTTATGGTTATAAAAACGATTCCAAAAACTCAACTTCTTTCCTACGTAGTGCCACAGAACATTCGCTGCAACATGTGTCACCTTTCTTAACAAGAAAGGCCTCAAGCACTTCACACGCCAGTTTATCTCCACTTCTGCCCAGAATCTTGGTACGATTAAGCTCCGGCTCACATATGTACTGTTTGCAGTGAAGGACCAAATTAGATACATTTGCCTTTTCTAAATCTTTGTCATGCTCCCATGCTCTGTCGTTAATACACCGCCCCGTTTGGCCGATAAATACCCGTCCACAGGTCAGCGGGATTTCGCATACAACACCAACGGCGCAGTCCACATAGAGTTGGCCATGTTTTTTGTCACACTGGGACTTCTTCTTTCGCCCGATACGGGCGCACAAGCCACTCAGCTTTCTTGGGGCCTAGAAAACGACAGGTACTTCGTACCTTGCCGCAACCTTCTTCAGGTTGTGGGCCACTCGGTGGGTACAGGGAATCACTTGTGGTCACCTTTCCCTTGGCTTCGCTCTGGCGTTATTCCTGGTTTTCATTTATTGTAACAGTCTCTGCTACTGCAGACACGAGCGAGCATGGGTATCTCGCGTTTTCAAGTTTGGCAGTCTGATTCCTGAAACTAGCTTGAACCATGTGAGCACAGGGCCATGTAGCACGAAGCTCAAGGAGAAGAAACAACGTCCACTAGACATGCGCAAACATTTCCCATGCATACTTTTCCTTCGGAAACAAAAGGTAAATTTCGTAGTGCACAACCTGCTATTACGGTAGCGCACATGAGTGGTCTTAGGTTTTGGTCCGGTTAGAGTCCACGTAAATCTTAGAAATGGAGTGGCCATTCTTTGCAACAACAATATAGCGTTTAGCTATGGTTCTTCGTAAAGATCAGAACAGAAAAGGACGCACTGCATGGACACACTGCACAGTAGCACACTGAACACTGGTGTAATATGTAGGTGACTTATTTACTGAGTACCCAGTTTCCCTGTCTGAGTGGACATACTTACCGTTGCAACCGGGCTGCTCACTCCCGCCATTTGGATAAAAGTCGACGTGCCCGATGGGTCCTTTGATTCCAAGCTTTAGCTCAGCGAAACTCCCAGCGTTAGTGTGTATTACGTCAACAAAATTGGCGTCTTTATACGAGAGAGCCACAGGTGTGCCTTGAAACAAAGGGCCAGCCGGATCAAGACCTAGAATGCAAGTATGCTTACTGTAAACACATTACTACGCACCTGACCAAAAAAAAAAAAGTTGTTGGAAGAAGAATTTGGCAAAAAAATTAAAAATTGTTTCTAGCGCGCGTATATGATAACTTCCATAGAGCCGCATGTGTTCTAGAGAGACCCTGCGCTCTCGGTGAAGAACGGGACATGACAGTAGTTTTACAACGATAATTCAAAACACTATTGCCTAGCTACAATATGCCTCTTGCTCATGACCCTCACTCACATCGGGTTTTGACATAGGAACGTATGTCGGGAATCTGACATGATGCACAACTTCTTTACTGTACTTTACGATGATCGTGCTTCCACGATTTGAGAATTTGGCCGCGCGGATTTTACCGATGCGTCTCAGAACGTCTCTCGCGCAAATTGAGCGCACGGGACCACAAACATAGGTACTGGAGGCACCGGCTTACAGAGGACAAGCATGTCGGAAATGTGACAAACCTTTGCGACGATCAAGAAATAGCGCTGCAGCGCGTCTCTGCCGTCTTCTATACCCATGGTTCGCGCTAGAACCACCAACGCAGCAAGCACCTGCATTGAAACATGGCGTTTCTGCCGGTAGGAAACTACCCTTCTCCAGCGAGTTTTCTACCCCAAGTCCAAACTTCTAGGCGTACGTCCTATACAGACTTGTGGCACTACGTCACGCGTCATCCCAATGCGTGGACGTCGGCTGTCCTTATCCGTGTGTTTTGAACTGGCAGGTAATGAGCTCGGAGGTAATGAGCTAAGGGATGAGTGCTATAAAATAATTAGGACGTGACCCCGTCAAAAGAGCATAGAGTACATAGTATTGTGTGATGCAGAAGTGCTCGGTATTCCATAACTAACAGGATAATATGCTATAGCATTTTACGTGCCAAACGCACAATATGATTATGGCAAACGCTCTACTGGAGGGCTCCAGATTTCGCGAACTTCGGGTGAGCAGTCGTGTGCCACAGCTACTAGGCCACCGCGGCTGAGATTCCCGCTGCGCCATATTTGTGAATGAAGGCACCAATCTTTTAACAGGAAAGCTGTTTGAGTTTTTCGTAATTTGTCGTGTCACAAAGTATGATCTTGAAGTGACCTTGCCTGGCAACCAATCGACACTACACCTATGCCAGCATAACCTTGTATAGCCACAACGTCATGCTACATCACGGAGCATCACGTAAAAACAACACGTGACCAGATGAAGAATCGTCAAGCTGATCAAGCTAATGATAATGAAGATGATTATATGTTGATGACGATAACATTATGGGGATGATGATGACAATGATGATCATCTGGACCAGCTAGGTCCCCATGAGCGTCGCTCCTTGCGACGCTGATGCGCCACTCTATAGCTCAAGGCTAGCTAATTTTCTTTTTAGCCCAGTTCAGCAAACTTTCACTGCTTTGATTGTTCTCGCAGTTTCCGCATACCACGTAAATAATTAAAGTGATAGCGGCTTCTGACATGTTTTTCAGTCGACGTCGTCCGATCAAACTCCTTACTGCACCTGCGCCTCTGAAACTCGGTGCCGTTGTATAAGGACATTCCCAAGATGGCGATCGCTTGGACATGCTTCTGAATTTCGAAGCCAAATAGTGGTCAGCGCTAGGGCTCTCTTAAAATGGTCTCCGTATATTTCCTGGATTTCATGTCGCACTCGAAGCATCGTCTGTGATTCTCTCATAAGAAATTTTTGCAGTCGTGTGTGTTATAGCGATTTAAAAGGCCTATGGCATACAAAAATCAAGACATGAATCAAAACTTGGGCGGAAAGATAAGGGCAGCCAGCCTGGCGCAGCATCCGCTATAACTCTACGTTAGCGCTCCTGAAGCTTAAACTGGCAGTACTTATGTGGCATACATACCAGGGCTTTCTTCGTTAAAGAAAGCTTGGTTCGAGGCCTTACGACGGCCTCTTGATTACTTTCGATTTTTGCGCGACGAAGTCGTCAATACTTCAAGGTAGGAATAGGTGATTTGCGGTGGCGTAAACTCCTTTTTTTGGGGGGGGGGGGGGGGGGGGCTGGCAGTCGGGTGTGCGAGTACGACCATTCAAATGAAGTGTCCAGCCAATGAGACATGTGCAGACTACTTTGGAAATATGGCAGTTCGCGCAACCGCGAAATTTGGACGACGTGCCATTACCTGAAGAGGACATGTCACTGAGCGTGTTGGTTCTTTACTTTAATCCGAAAAGGGTTGCCTTAAAAACACGGGTAACAAAGCTACGTCATGAAAATTCCTCTATATGTTCCATTGCTTATTCTGCGAGATAAACACTCCAGGTTACACAGAATAACTCAGGGCATCAGGGATATACTCATCACTTGTTAGAGGCTTGGAGGCCGACGAAATTTCGAGTGGAAATGGCTGTTCTCATCTCTATTGTCAGCTACTGCACAACGTCATTCATATGTGTGTGAAAGGCATTCAAACACTTGAACATGGCGAACTTAACCGGCTCACCGCGCTCGTTTAAGCTTTATTCAACGCCATCGTCTGTGTCAGCGTACAACAGGGAAATTTTCCACATAGGCAGCTTTACATAGGTACACTGCTGAGGCCACGGTTTGACATTTGAATGCTCCCTACTAATACGGTAGTGAGAAGCTAAATCCAGCCACATTAGTGACGGTGGCCAATCATCTAGTTTAATTGAGGAAGCTTTTCTTACCGACGGTCAAGTAGACTGGTCAAACAGCGGGGCTGATGGCATCACCTTGCTTATCGGTCTCTTAACAAGCGCAGACATGCGTATTGTCTGTTAACGGCTCGCGCGCGTTGCCTTGTATCGTGTCTCGCAGTCGTCACATTCTTTACTCTCTTCTCCTCCTTCGTACTACAGCTGAACTATCACAAGCGCTTATGGTATCGCTATTGCTATCATCATATCATGACATTAATACCGCGGAGCACTGACCTGAGTGCAGTGATGCGCGTACTTGGTCGAGAGCGCGCGGAGCGTGCTTTGCCCTTCTGCACAACTGGAGCCTTCTCTTTCTTTCTTTCTTTCTTTCTTTCTTTCTTTCTTTCTTTCTTTCTTTCTTTCTCTCTTTCTTTCTTTCTTTCTTTCTTCTTTCTTTCTTTCCTTCTTTTTTTCTTTTTGGTATTGAGTCGATGTCACCTGCAGGTCACTTCTGCGCAACCGTGGACTCGTCTCTCTTCATTCAACTCTCTCATTGTGTCTCTCTCACAAGTTAAATTATAGTCGCCGGTACAACGCATTGATATAGTTCCCATGAAAGCATGTTTTTCAAGAGTGCGTGTATAGCGTAGTCGTCAAGAAGGCCTAATTGAGGCCGTCTGTACCTCGGATTCGAATGCAGCCTCTTGCTTTCATTTTTTCTTTATGCGCGAAACCCCGAGCTACGGCGGCTACAACTACGGACCACCATGGAATCTGAGGAGCTCAGCTCTTATATCGCCCAACCAGAAACTTTTCATCCAGCAGAAAATGTCATCATCATCATCATCATCGTCAGCCTCTCTACGCCCACTGCAGGGAAAAGCCCTCTCCCATAGATCACCAATTATCCTTGTCCGGTGCTAATTGGGCTCGATTTATCCCCGCAAACTTCCTGATCTCATCTGCCCACCTACCATTATGGCGCCCCCTGCCACGCTTGCCTTGTCTAGGAATCCACTCTGTTACCCTTAAATACCGACGGTTGGCTGGTCCTCGCATTACATGGCCGCCCCCGCCCATTCCTTCTTATCAATTTCTATTAATATGTTCCTAACACGCGTTTGTTCCCTAGCCACTCCGTTCTCTTCTTGTTCCTTGAGGTTACACCTACAATTTTTCGTTCGATAGCTCGCTGCGTCGTCCTCAATTTAAGCTGAACCCTCTTAGTTAGCCTACAAGTTTCTTCCCCGTAGGTGAGTACCGGTAAGATGCAGCTATTATACACTTTCCTCTAGACAGACAATGGTAAGCTACCATTCATTATCTGCCAATGCTTCCTGAATGCACTCCACCCCATTCTAATCCTCCTAATTACCTCAGCCTCATGATTCGGATCTGGGGTCACTACGTGAAATAAGTAGACATATTCACTTACTACTTCCAATACCTCGCCAGCTATGTCAAATCTCTGAGCTCGCCCAAGGCTATTGTACATTACTTTAGTTTTCCGCATATTAATTTTCAGGCCCACTGTTCTACTTTGCTTGTTTAGTTCAATAATCATGTTTTGCAATTCATCTCCCGAGTTACTTAGCAAGGCGACGTCATCAGCAAATCTGGGGTTACTGAGGTATTCCCCATTAACCCTTACACTCACCTGTTCGCAATCCAATGTTCTAAATATTTCTTAGAAACATGCTGTCATTAGCATTGGAGAGATTGTCTTACGCCCTAACTTATCGGTATTTTGCTGATCTCCTTACGGAGGAATATCGTGGCTATGGAGCTGTTGTAGACATCTTTCAGTAGTGTGTGCTCGTCTACGCCCTTATTCCGCAATGCCTCCATGACTGTTGAGACACCGACCGAGTCAAATGCTTTTTGGCAATCTATGAAGGCTATATATAACGGTAGGTTGCACTCCGGGCATTTCTCTGTCACCTGATTGATAGTGTGAATATGGTATACTATTGTGTAGGCTTTACGAAATCCTTCTTGTTCATTAGGCTGACTGAAATCTAAGGTGGCGCGAGTTCTGCTGACGATTACTTTGGTAAACGCCCTGTAGATGACTGACAGTAAGCTGAATGGCCTGTAAGTTTCAAGTGCCTTGTGTCGCCTTTATTATGGATTTGGATGACGTTCACATTCCTCCAAGATTCCGGTATGCTCGCAGTCATTAGGCACACAATATCAGTCTCAGTCAAACGGCGAATGGATTGTATATTCAGCCGCTCCGTTCACATTGGCTGTGCAAGCATCGCTCTGTTTAATGGAGGCGTTTTTCTGTTGTATGAAATTCAGCCGGCAGTAAATTTCTTACCTGCGCACACCTAGTTAGATTGTCATAATGCATATTTATTGTGAAAATTTACCTGTTATGCGCCCAAGCTTTGTTTTCGTGTTCTTATAGAAATGGCGTCCACAAAAACCAGCGGCATGTGCACCGAGGCTGAATCCTATGACATGTATATTTTCTGCCTTCAATCTTTGTCCTGATGTCTTAATCATATCTTGAAGCAACATCGAAAGCAGCACACCTGGCATAGGGCTATTTGAAGCAGCCGCCGCATAATAGGGAAACTGTGCTCCTTTCAGCCACTTTACGATGAGTACTATGGCGTCAGCCTGTAATAAAGCCAAATGAGTCAGTCAAGTATGAACAGCTCATCGCACCAAGACGTTAAAAAGGCAGCAAAACTGGGTAATATAATCGGCTCTGCATAGGACGTAATAGATGTGAGTAATTATACAATAAATACTATCATGTAAAGCGTCCGAAAAGCAAGCACGAACACCGCGCAGGAAAACATCGTTGCTGTCAACTTCATGGTTGTTGTCAACGGGAACAATTAAGTCTCATAAACGAACCTTCTTTGGGACAGTTCACTCAGGCTGAATGAAGGCTAAACTACCCAGAAGAAACCACTGTTGCACGGAACGTCGTTCCAAGAAACGACGTTCCTGGAAAGAGTTCCTTTTGGGAGGAACGAAGGAACGCCATCGTTCCATTTACGATTGGTGGAACTGTAACGGGAACGCGTTACATTTATGAAGGAACGGCAAAGGGAACGGCGTTCCTTCCATACACGTTCCTCTCCACGACGATCGCACGTACGCAGCATATCATGCAAGGCGGATAGGCTGGGCTACAACAAGCCCTCCCTGGAGGGCCCGTTTTCCTGCCGCCGCTATCGCTCCCTCATAGAAAATCACGCACGGAAACGCCATTCTAGTGTGTTTTTGTCTATTCGACCAAGGTGACGGTCCCCCTTCATTGCGGCAGCACGACTTTAAGTGTTCCCGCTACTCCTTGGTAGTGGCCGCTTACTATGGCCGCGGGACAAGTAGTTTCCGGCAGTCAACCAGCCCTGCATAAAGGTACGGCAACGCGGGAGGAACTGCATGCAACATCGAAGTTCCTTTAGTCTCGTATTATCCCGCCGCCAGGGCTCCCTCCAAACCATGCCGTAACCGCGGTTCAGAGCACGCGGTTACGGCCACGTTTGTCCATACTTGTAACACACTCTGTGCGTCAATCTCTTGAAGGTATTTTAGTTGAACTGAACGGGCCGCGCCATAGTTTAGTGTGAACAGCCCTATGCGCTCGACAGAAGCAGTAACGAAAGGCATTTCGAAAGGATGTATACACGTGCTAACGCGAACGTGTGCTGAACATGCTTACGTGCGTGTTTGTATTGCTGAGCGAAGTTAACATCGCTGTAACCTGCAGACCTGGTAAATATGTTCAGTGATGACCAGTTAATTTTTAATAAAAACTATAGTTTCAATGCTATCATTAGTACGCGAACAAAAGGTTAACTACACAAGAATAAACGAACATTTTAACGCACCACACCCAGTCCACTTTATTATTAAGCCTCATTTGCTGTATACCAATATCCTGTCATTTATGCTTGTGTGGTATGGGTAGTTTTTGGTTGGCATGCGGTCAAATTATACATGTGAGGCTATTTAATTTCTTACTTATTTCCTGCACCACAACACCATTTCACCCTTCCCTTAATGTAAGTGTGCCTGCCGATTGAGCAGGCAAACAATGTTTGTTCCTAATGCCACGGAGAGAAGAAAACACTCCCGCGTTATTTCATTCGGTGGTAAACGTAAAAGATAGCAATATAAAAATTCATCACATCGACATACCTTCAACGCAGCCATAATTAACAACAAAAGTACAATATATAACAAATACTTTAAAGTAATGAGAACTATGTAAAAGCAATATATCCAGAACTGCCAATTAGTTAATTAAAATATTACAAGGGCTTCCAAAATTTAAAGCAGGATCGTTTAAGATCGGGAATGCTGACGACATCTTGCAATCTTGTTCCAGTATTTGCGCGCAATGCCTTTATATCCTAAATCAAAAGGTGTATTACTAGCTTTCAGTGTCAGATGCACCGCTGGTATACATGCATTGGTGTATGCGAGTATTACATATTTGCACATTGGAAGCGCAGTGGAAGCGCGTCGGAACTGAACTGGAAAGTGCCATACGTGTCGCACTTGTAACAGACTAGTACCAAAGTTGCAGTGGTGTTGTCCGTGGTATCTTTGGTGCTCCTTGAAAATATCTGCCTAGGAGCGTGTCTCTGTTTCTTTGTTTCCAAAAAATATGCCGCCGGTGACGTTGAAATTGGTGAAACATGCATAGGTCCATGCGAGATTTAATATGTTCACTTTATTTTGCCTCAGGATTAATTTTCAGTTTTAGAAATCGGATGCAACGTTAATGTAACGACACGTTCCAATTTTCGAAATATAACTGGAACGCGTTCTTTTTCTATTAAAGGAACTTGTAACGGAAACTCGTTAAAAAATTGTGAAGGAACGAGGAACGAGCTTTCGTTCCTGTTTTGGAGGAACATGTACAACACTGGAAGAAACCAACGCATACAGTGCTTACAGGCGCGGAGGCCATGTTTCTAATCCCAACACGTTTCTTCCGGTCGTATAAACCATTCGCACAATTTGCTTTTCGCCTACAGCAGCTTGGAGCGCTCTGTAGCAATTTTCTGTGTACGAGAAACTACGCAAATGTCTTACGCGTGTGTAACCAGCAGAGCATGCGACCACTTGTGCCAAGCCTACAAGGTAATCAACTATAAATTGAAGCCGTGAATTGATAGTCTTTTTTTCACAATGCGATGCTAATTAATCCAGTGTAAAGACGAGGGCTGTTTTCCCTCCGCTTCGGGGTTTGCGGAAACACAACTATCACACATCGTGGCGTGTTAGTCCGCGCATGTTGACCTGGGAAATGCGTTCGAATATATGAGATGGGCACTTCTTAAGGGTCCAAGAAAATTCGCGACCGAAAACCTGCAGAAAACTGCAAGCGCAATGAAACCAGAAAATTCAAATGCCGGCGGTTCTGGTTTCCGCTTGCAGCTGCAAAGACAATGCCGGGCTCGTCGAGTGCATAGCAGACGAAAAGTGGGACGGCGCTTCTTCCTCGACGACCAAAAAAAAAGCAAATGTATAAAAAATAAGTAAGTAAATAAACTAAAAAACGTTGCCGCTACACTATCGGTATGTTTGCCTTTTAGGTTATTTGGGTTTTTTTTTCTTAGAAGTTTGGCCTATCACACACCAGAGAAGAAATCGGCGCTAGTGATGCGCTTGTTGATGTACTAGCTGAAAAGCTGCAACGCCTCTCCACACCGGAACATGGGGTTGGTGACCAGATAACTGCTCACTGGGGATGCAAGAGATTTCCATGGCGATGAATGACCATGTGACACACGGCACAGTAGACGTATTGCCGTAAAGGAAAAGGAGTGCACACTAATAAATAGCGAACACCTCGCGTGCATTTGCCTAGCTATATTCTAGCCAGTAGTGTTATTCAAGTGGAACCAAATTCGTAGCGGTATGATGTGGTTATCCAAAATAACCGGCACTGTTTTAATGGTCGCGTCTCGTTGGGTGAACACTGTTGACGAAGACCACAGGAACGAGTGAAAAATAACTATGCGGCTCCGAGCGAACAGCCAATAATATCTGCCTGATCCCTGGTCCGTATAAATTTTGCTGACGCTGACGTGCTCCTCCTCTGTGCGTGTAGTTCAGCAGCCTCTACAGCACTCATGTGGGGCTGACGCGAACACAAGAGCGGCATCTCACAGCAGAAGTTATTTGAGGCCAGCGCTAACCGTGTCGTTGACCCTGCCCAATTACTGAGAGCGATTTTCTTCCTTGAATTATTTGGTTCCCACTATGGTGTATTTCATCTCACCTACTCCCGCATTACTTTGTTGTAAAAGGAAGCGAAAAATAAGCATTTAGCTCTTATCAGCTTCAATAGGCCCAGAGAAAAAATAAGGGATTCAGACCATTTGGGTTTCATAAGGGATAGGGTTTGGGTTTGGGTTTCATAAGGGATTGGATTTGGGTTTCATAAGGGATTCAGACCAGCTGGGGAACTCGTAGTTTGGGGTTAGGTATTCAAAATGATGCTAGGCTTGCTACAAATATTCATTAGCGCTAATTATTGTTTGCAATGAAGGTATTGAGACAGTCATGTGGCCCGAACTGGCATAAGTGAGACGGGAATAAGCGGAAACTAGAGAGCAACAAGATTGTGGACGACAAGCGTGGCCATATTGCGTGAAACTTACAACTCATGCAATTTCGTGATCATGGTCGTGATCAGTTCGCGCTCTCAGCTACTTTTGCTCATGCTAGTTGCGCTCACTATTGGTGCTATTTGCGCATTTTAAAATGAACATTGCTAGTGAAAGAACTCCCTGTAGCAAATACATAACATTATCCAATTACTTACCTTCTGAAGTATAGCATCCTTCATTCTGTCCATCCATTCCATGTCGCCATTAAAATTGAAACCGTGTATCAAAGCGACGATGGGATTATTCAATTGCAAGTTATAATTAAGTACATACTTGGCCTCCCACGTTTGATCGTCGACCATGATTGAGTAATTTATATGTCTCGAAAAAAGGGTTATTTCTGTTCCCACCTCTCCAGGGCTCGCGGGCGGACCTATTTGTACCGCCATATTGTCTCCACGGTAAAAACAACCAAGGCGCCCATAGCAACCTGGGTTGTTTTGCTTGCCATATAACAACTGAAGCACCTGTAAAATAGGTTTGACATAATGAAAGACATGTTAACAGAAACTGCACTTAACGAGCAGTGAAGCCGCCTCTCATTTATTCATATTCATATTCATTTATTCAGTACAGCCAAAGTTTTCTGAAATTGTTACACATTTTCTGAGAAAATTATAAAGCAGTAAGCTGCCGTGTTTGATGGCACAAGAAGTAGGGAGGGACATGAATATAGCGCGAATAATCTAACTGAAATTGTATAACGAACTCTCAAATTACCATTTGGTAGTTACTGCCAGTGGCGAGCTTGCAGCTTTGTAGGAGACAATGCGGATTGAGATTTTCAAGCAAGGAAACGCTCTTTCAAAAAAAAAAAAAAACCTGCGGCTCGGGAAACGCAAGTGCTGCTTCCGTGTGACGAAGAAGCAATTGAGAAGGAGTACTAGCACACAAGTTAAAGACAACGTCCGCTATTTTTTTTTCGAGCACTTGTCCTTAGGCAAAATGTGTTCGTCAAAATTAAACAAATCAATTCGATTGATGAACGAAGTCGACGATAGGACGATTGAGCGGGCCATTTAATGAACTAGGCTGGTTTGTCGGCCAGGCCTGCGGCCTGTTCCACGGAGGTGGTGAAGACGGCCTAAACATAGGCTTAGGCAGGTGCACTTAGCTGTCGCTAAGCTGTCGCTCGCTCCACAGGGAGAGAGTGGTTCTCGTGGAAGCTGGATTGTGCACTTCGCGTCCCATGTACCCGGCCAAAGCAGCGGCCGAGCAAAACGTTCACGGCTTTAGGCGACGTGCAAAGCATCGCTGGTGCACCAACTCGTGAATAGTGCGGATATGGGACAGAGCCTATGGCAATGGGATTGGCGTGACACGAGGCAGTCTAGTTACGACACGCCTGGCTTTGTTCTTATTAGCCTCCAGGCGGGCCAATTCGGCCACCGTGAGGTTATTAAATTAGGCTGAATAGATGAGCCATGGTTGCAGTATTGACCGCACGAGAAAGCGATCCATGTGGCCACTGGCAACGCCAGAATTCTTGGCGAACCGCCGTATCAAAGGCAGTGTTTCTGCAGCCTGTTGTTTCGCACTCCTGTGCCATGGTGCTCGAGGTCCTCGGGTGGCAATGTCTACGCCAAGCACATGGATGGTGAAAGTCTCATGTAGTGCCTGGTGATTCACTATTAGGTGCGAAAATCGGCGTGGAAGCCGACGACGCCCACATTTCTTCGACGCCGTTATTTTTTCGATAAAAGCGGCAGCGAAGAACGGTGGCTCCACGCACATACGCGCTCTTCCGGGGTATAGCCAGGACAGCGCGCATGCGCGGGGAGCGAACTCTCAAATGAACCCTGGACGACAAGTGTTCAGAACCATCCTCAGTTCGATGGGACCTGATTGGGCTACCAACATAATTCGACGAGCAATTTTCGAGCCACCCGAAGAAGTGCCTTCCTTGAGCGTAAGTTCTCTCAGCTTCCCCAACAATGAGGTTGGCACTACCTGGCGCATGTGAACGACATCTTGTGCAGTTTTCGTAGGCTTGCCGCGTTGGGTACCGCATAACCACCACCAGTCCGGCTGATGCTGTCAGAGTGCCAGTCTTTAGATTGCTTCCCTTGGGGCCTAAAACACTAATTCTGTATTTGACCTTCAGGTAAAAGATGTTTGGCCAACGTTACCTAGACTACTTTAAAGACTTTGTTTTCGGCTGCCACGTTAAACGGTCAACTGACATCACGTAAGATAGAGACAAAACCTGAAATAAAATGCACAAGTAATAGTCTTAGCAGGACACTTAAAGTTCTGGTGCTGCTACGTAGGTCAACGTTAGCTTTGCATTTCATCGCAATATTGGATGAAGGGCTGCCAAAGCAAAATACTAACGCGTTCTTATGATAATTGTGGATATTTAATCGACACAGCTGAGACTGGTGGTGTTGCGTCCATACCGTAGATCCAAACTATGCACCTACAACATTTCTAAGGTCTTACGAATACAATGCATTGGGATAGTTTGTATTTCCGTCTGCAGTCACCCCGTTCACTGTCAGGAAAATTTAGTAGCACAGTTAAATGCCTAGTGCCCTAGCATCACTTATGCATATCAACTGGCATGAGCCTCTCCATTGTAAATCTGTATTTAGTAAATTCGGAATTGTATGAAGAGAGCTAACGATCGGCAACGCTTCTGCTTGAGTTGTCTCTATTACGAGCACACTTTGTGTATTATCGCACAGGCACGATGACTTTTCGGGGAGAACCATTTAACTGAAAGTGCGAGTTATCTCAAATGACCTTTCCACACGGCTGATGAATGACCTCTAGCTTAATCTCAATGTTGTACTCTCTGTTCCCGGTCTATCATTTCTTAGGAAAACTGTCTCATTGAGTAGTTGTTCTTCTGTATGTTTTTATAAGACCATCTACAACTGGGCTGTGAAATCAATATAACTTTCCTCCTTTGCCACATTGAGCTGTAATCGTGTATTCATTAAATTGCAATGGCATTCAAAATTTAGAGCAAACATCTCTTCTGATGGACGATACATCCGGAAGATATGAGCGCGCTAGACCGCGACTTTTATGTAAAACAAGAAAGTGGAGCGCGCAGGACTTACGAAATCAAAAATTGCTGCCTTGAAAACTTCATATATGGCGTTGCCCAACCAGCGAAAGAAAGCCTCAATCTTCTCGGATAGTGACGTACTTTCAATGCTTCGGGCAACAATGGCCAGGTGACCCTTTTTTGCTTGACGCAGATTATATAAGTGGGTCAACTCCTCTTTAGAAAGGACAAGCAGCTCCTGCAGCAAAAAGAAAGTAGTTTATAATAGGTAGAAACCTAACTTGAAGCATAAAAGCACTGATAGACGTGCGGGATTTCGTGAGCTCGCAGTAGCTGGTCTGATGTCACATGCATGAAATTACTCTAGATATCAGGCACAACCAACACTCTGTCTATTGCTCTATCCGCATTCTCAAGTCACACAGCCATGAAGACTACATAAAAATCGACTTCTTTCCTAAAACCTAGACGACGATGTCCTTGAGCTAAAAGAGCAACCGCTCTGCTGTGGGTATTTGTATTTGTTGGCTGAAATCTGCTTACCGCCTGGGCACCCGCCCAAAGAGTCCGTTTCTTTTTCAGTTTCAGTTGAATACCGATGCTCTTAAAGGATATCTCACTTTGCCAGTTTTATTTCGACGAAGCGCGAAGACATGGACTTTTTGACTTGTGTATTCTGTGCATATGAAGATATTTTCGCCTGAAGTATATATTACAATCTTCACGAGCGAGACTGCTTTCCCGGATAGCGCGCATTTTTAAATCGACGTTTAAGAATGTGAATAGTAATGAAAGCCACATCATCAGATTAAATTTTTACGACACGCTCACGATGCGTCCGTGCGACAACTACACCGCTGTCGATCCGCGTGAACGATGACTGTTACAAAGCTCCACTTAAACGCCCTCGTTCAAGTGCTTCAAACGCACTGGAGCTGCCGAGTGTAGTAGGATAAGCACGCTTTCCCTGGACAATGCGCCGGCCCCCGTGGAGTTGTACCTTCACTTACTGGCTCACCGGTCATTGTCTTGCTGGTCCTTCTTGTGGAGTTAGAGCAGAACCTATCCGCGTATACCAATGAAAAAAACCACAAACAAGGCCGTATTAATGCTTAAAATAAACGGAGTCTGCCAGAACATTTTATAGTTATTGTCCAAGGTCTCGGGAGCACAAGTGTTGCCAAAGAGTCCGTACTGCAAGGCTTCCGACGGTGAATAAGGCCAGAAGAATGCATTACACAGAGCTGGCGTTAAAGGTAAATGCTAACGAATGTTGACGACGAATACCTATCCTCAAAACTAAACCTTGCCGCTGAAGTACCTTTAGAGTAAAGGGAAGCTGTCCATAAGTATACAACAAGCTTCTCACGTCAGAATCGCAAAATTCAAGTAATCGTGAAACCCACGAGGTCTCTTAAGAGTGGGTGTTACGAAATCATCGCGTCACATTCAAAATGGTCACCTTTATGACATCCAGGGAAAATATGTTATCTTTCACTAGGTCCTCACTCCAGTTCTTCACGTGGTATTTTTCTGCTGTCCATGTCACTGAAGGCTTGGAACTTTCTACGACATCTGTACTTTTTACTTTCTTATCATCCTCGCAATTTCCGCTGCCGCTGCTCGTAGACATTACTGCAAAAGGACGAAATATCATTAATTGTTTTACACGTAGAATGTAAATTTCAATAACAAATAAAAACGGATGCGTAATTCCCTCGTCGCATCCATTCATGAGTAATTCTATGGATTGTTTTGTTTAAGTAAAATAAATGTTTGTTTTGTATCTAGCAAAAGTTATCCGTTTTTATTAGCGTTTAACTACTGCACCTCGTCGCGTTCAAACCACAAATGCCATAACCCTCTCTTGGTGCCTACACCTTGTTCTGGACTGCATTTCACTCATACATACGAGACCATGTGAGTTGACCTTTGCTAAAATATCTTATATGGACAATAAACATTTCAACCAGTGTGCCTGTGGCCGAGAGGTTTCATCGAATCCGATCAAAACCCATTGATTACATTTTGCAGAGATTACTGCGTTCATGTCACGGATGCACTGTTCTTTTTAATAAGTTGCTGAGATGTAACCGGAACCTGCACGATGCTCTAGAGAAGCAATTCCCGCACCTGGACATGCTTCCTCTAGCTCCAATAATCAAGGTAGAGTTACATCCAATTCCACTGGAGTGCAAATGCATGCCCTATCTATGGTAGCCTTATTGCCTACGACTAAAGAATGGAAGCGTCTAGCGCGAGAAAGGATCAAGTACGCCATTAGGAATGTGCTGCCACAGAACTTCAGAATGCCAAGCTGCCAAGTCCTCTGCCAAGCTGTCTCTTGTTAAAATGTGTCCTACCAAAGTATTAAATTTCAGCAAGCTTGTTATTCCGAGAAATACGAGCCAACACTCTGCTAAAGATTCATGAATGTTACCCTGGTGAGGGAAAGCGCACCAAGGGCTCGGAAGTCTATTTTGTGGCCAAGCAGGAACATTGAGAATAGAAAGCGTGTTAATACGAAAGTTTAGACAATTATAGAGCCAAGTGGGCGAGTAAATATGCGCGCTGTCCTTGAGTAGTCTTGATATATTGTGGAAACGAATATTTGTAACTACAGTGGAAAGAACTTTCTTTGCGCCTTTCACGGCTTAAGCAACTTCGAGATATTTCAGCCCATACTTCAGCTCAGGGAATTGTTGCATTCGTTGCTTGCGGACATGTTTCGGGTATGTCGGCTTGAACCAGCTCACGAAGCCTTGCAACATCATCACCATCAAATTCTTTCTCAGCCGCTAAGATCTCTCGCGAAACCTGTCGCCCAGTGAAACGAGAACTTCGCATGGGTTACATAAGAGCAAGCCCTCGAAACGCAAAGTTCAATCGACTACATTGTCTATCAGCCGCATACTCAGCAAGTGCGCTACAGCGGAGCAAATTCTGCATATTTCATGCCTGCGGAACACTTAGATGCCCCAGCAGGAGCAGACACAAATGAAGCTGCACTACCCAGGTTCATTTTAGAGAGCTAGCCAACCACCGCGAAGGAAACGTGGTGACGATTCTCAAAGGATTTCTTGAATATGCACTCATACCATATTTATGCTTTACTTTAGTAAAGAGGTGTTGTACTGACAGAAACACAACTCGCACGTCAATCCACGCACCACAAATGTAGAAAAAACGAAGTCGTTCATATCTGTTCGAAGTATTTCGTAACAAGAACACCTGCCACTCGGTACATCCCTCTGTAAAGATGGAATTCATAGGCAGTTTCTTGTAAGAAAATGTCATAGCGATTTTACTACTCAGCATATCATAATCGTTGAAACCTAAAGGCACCGGCGCAACCAGACGACACAGAAGGAGAGACAAGGACACACGAGCGCGGACTATCAACTGGCTTTATTTGGAAAAATGACGTGGTTTTATAAGTGCCTCAAAGAAGCGTGGGAAATGGAGGGGGAGAAAAAAAAGAATAAAAGGGGGGGGGGGGATGGTGACATGTCAACAACGCAGGCGCAAGAAAAAAAACCAGGAAAGTACAAGAAACCAATCCAATATATTGCTTAGCAATGTAACCCCCCGATAGCCGCATCAAGAAGATTAAATTCCGCGTCAAACAGAGCGATAGACGGGGTGCTTATGCACTTGCTGCCAAGTTTTCTAATATAGTAGGCTTCCAGACTTAGACGTGCACTTTTGTCACTGCTCTTCCCTAGGATCGTCGTCTCCTTTAACCGCGCCACACAACCAGGACACTTGATGACATGCGCAACCAAATGGGCGTACTTGTCATGTAGTTTGTTCAGATTTAGAGCGTGTTCCCCCAATCGGTCATTGACGCAGCGGCCAGTTTCGCCGACGTAGAACATACCACATGACATGGGGATGCAATAGACCACTCCAGTGGAACATTTTACTAACGGCGTTTGATGGTTCTTCCAGCATCCACGTTTATTTGCATTGCAAATACGTGGGCACAACTTTCCCAGCTTGTTTGGGGCAGAGAAACGAATAGGAGTTGTGTGCCTATTAGTTTCTCTGCCCCAAACAAGCTGGGAAAGTTGTGCCCACGTATTTGCAATGCAAATAAACGTGGATGCTGGAAGAACCATCAAACGCCGTTAGTAAAATGTTCCACTGGAGTGGTCTATTGCATCCCCATGCATGTGGTATGTTCTACGTCGGCGAAACTGGCCGCTGCGTCAATGACCGATTGGGGGAACACGCTCTAAATCTGAACAAACTACATGACAAGTACGCCCATTTGGTTGCGCATGTCATCAAGTGTCCTGGTTGTGTGGCGCGGTTAAAGGAGACGACGATCCTAGGGAAGAGCAGTGACAAAAGTGCACGTCTAAGTCTGGAAGCCTACTATATTGGAAAACTTGGCAGCAAGTGCATAAGCACCCCGTCTATCGCTCTGTTTGACGCGGAATTTAATCTTCTTGATGCGGCTATCGGGGGGTTACATTGCTAAGCAATATATTGGATTGGTTTCTTGTACTTTCCTGGTTTTTTTTCTTGCGCCTGCGTTGTTAACATGTCACCATCCCCCCCCCCCCCCCTTTTATTCTTTTTTTTCTCCCCCTCCATTTCCCATGCTTCTTTGAGGCACTTATAAAACCACGTCATTTTTCCAAATAAAGCCAGTTGATAGTCCGCGCTCGTGTGTCCTTGTCTCTCCTTCTGTGTCGTCTGGTTGCGCCGGTGCCTTTAGGTTTCAAGAATGTACCAACTCGCCCAACAAGAGGTTTTGATATTATAATCGAGAGAAGCTCAAGAATATCAATGATCTTACTTCCTTAAAGTGAGTCAGTAAAGCGCAGTGCCGAAGGCCGCACTGGAAAAGTTCTTTCCGCTCTGAGTGCTCCTTGACATTGCTCGACCGCCTTTACCGGCACCTCCAGATTCACGTTCAGGTGAACACTTATCGTATTGTTGTTGTTGTTTTGTAGAGTTTAACGTCCCAAAACCAGCTATGATTATGAGTGACGCCGTAGTGGAGGGCTCCGGAAATTTCGACCACCTGGGGTTCTTTAACCTGCACTGACATCGCACAGCACACGGGCCTCAACATTTCGCCTCCACCGAAATGCAGCCGCCGCGGCAGGGATTCGATCCCGCGACCCTCGGGTCAGCAGCCGGGTACCATAGCCACTAGACCACCGTGGCGGGGCAACACTTATCCTATGGACAATTGTACCGTTAGATGCCTTTGTTGACTCGATCCTGCGTTGTTTTCAAAAACGGCACTAACTGGTGGGACAGAAAGTGTCGATGTGTCGGTTGATACAGTAAAAGCACATTAATCGCGCTCGTTCTCTGCACCGTTGTTATCCAAAGAAGTGAGAGATTTTGCTCATACTGAAACGCCCGGCGAAGTACAACGAGAACGATCAATGTCCTTGTGGAAATGGAAATGGTGGTAGTGATGTGGTTGCATTGGTATTAAGCTTCTGATCCAAAGGTCGCGGGACGAATCCGCGGTCCCGGCGGCTGCATTTTGATCGAGGCGAAATGTCGAGGCCCGTGTACTGTGCGATGTCAGTGCACGTTAAAGAATCCGAGGTGGTCGCAACTTCTGAAACCCTCCACCATGGCGTCGTGGTTTCTGCACTTCGTGGTTCTCCGGCGTAAAAGCCCAAGGAATCCATCTATTAGCCTTTGTGGCAATTAAGTGGTTGCGTGCGTAATCTGGGCTTATCAGGCAATCCGAAGGTACTACGATCGCTAAACGGCAGGGTCATGTAAAGACGTAATATCGTCGCTCACGTTAGTGCATATACGCCTGTGCGCGCTGACGTAAGCACTGATGTGCTTATCATGAGCTTCGTTTGTCGTTGTGTTCCTGTTGGATTGAGTAAAGCTAGGCAAAATCTTGCCGAATGATAGTACCCTCTATGCGTTGTTTCGTTTCTCTAAGACCTATTGAACCTCAGCTGACGTCAGCAACATAAAGTCAGCCCAAGTTCAGTGCTGATGCAATATGTTGATCTCCAATGAGCTACGCGTGAAATAGACTGCCGTCGAGCTTGCGTTTTACAGCACAAGCTGCTATGCGCTCGTTACAGTGACCGAAATTGGTGGCGAAGGTATTTCCCGCCACAGCCACTGCTGCTTCTCGTGTCCTTAACCGCTCTCATCATCAGAGTAAAGGAAAAACCGAACGCCTGCGTGGACTTTAACGTAACTCAATCGGGTTGGTACCACTGCAACCTGTCCAGACTCTCACCACTTGGTTAGGCATCTCGGCTCTCAGCCACGGCTCTGATGTGTTGGGAGAGGTAGCGTCATCTACCCATGGCTCTCATTTCATGGTCGAGAGTTTCGTGTTGTCAGTCGCAACTCTGTAATAGCGTCTTTCAGGTCGATATATGTTGCCATCGCCGGCCATGCATTCATAAACTAGGATGAGGAAAAGACGGCGATGAAGAACAGAAACAAGACGGCGAATGAGAACCACAAGAAGGCGACGAAAGAGAACGAGGAGTGTATGACAACGAAAATGAAGAGGAAGCAGAAAGTGCACCTAATGTTATAGGAAAAAAAGAGAGGAGAGAAAAGGTGAACAGAGTAAGACCGAAAGAAAAGAATGTAAAAGCACGCAGTAATATCTATCGTACGCTGCTACTATTCTGCATTCCCTGTTCAACCGTGAGAGCTTTTTTGTCCGCATTCAGTGCCCAAGTTTCATTCATTCGGCGCGGTACGGGAGGTCGGTTTTTATTCCATTCTTCTTAAGAGCCAAGCTGTTTCAGTCCACCGTTAAAAATTTTGTGTGCACCGAAAATCGCCTCGGAGCGTTTCGGTTGCCTAGCAACCGCTAATGACAGAGCTGTGCCGCAGGCTGTGCGATACCAAAAGAAAACTCCGCGTAAGTACCGCAAGCTGCGCATGCGCCGTGATATCGCTTCGTTGTACCTGCGCTTAACTCCGCCCACATACCACAATGTAGGGCATCATCAGTCTTGTACAGTTAGTGTAGCAAGGACCGTGAAAGAGAGGTGACAGTGTGGATGAGGGAGAGGTAAGGAGGAGGAAATTGATGTGAGGTTGAGGAAGAGAATACATGGTAGAGCATAGCGTAATCATGTAACGTTATGTGTAGCAAAGAACATGAAAATAAAGTGAGGGTGAACGAGCACAAGAGATACTAGAGCATAGCATTGCCTTTATTTATTTATTTATTTATTTATTTATTTATTTATTTATTTATTTATTTATTTATTTATAGATACTGCGGTTTAACTTAGACCATAGCAGGGTGGTACATAAACATAAACACGCACAACGTACATTTGGGCAAAAAGAACAACGACCAATGGCAAAGCAATCAGAACAGGTTACAGCACACTTCAGGTGAAATACTCTTCAAACGATACCAAAGATTTTGGGATTACGGCCTCGTTAGACAGGTTATTCCAATCGTTTATCGTGCAACGAAGGAAAGAATATTTAAAGGAATTGACTCTTTGCATCAAAGGCTTAATTGTTTGTGAATGTCGGATTCTGGTTGCGTAACCTGTAGATGGAATCAAGATATGTGATGTGTTAATTTTGTAATGACCATTTACCAACTGATAAAGGAACTTCAGTCTGCAAACACGGTTTCTTTCAGTAACCGGGGGCAAATTACCTTTTTTTATCAGTTCGCTAATAGAGCTGCCTCCTGCCGTATAGTGTGGCAATGAGAGAGACAGGGAAGTGAACGTGAGGAGGAAGAAAAATTGAGGGTTGGAGAGGGGAGTCATGAAGATAAACGTGAAAGTGAGGAAGACAGAAACGAGGATGAGAGATCGTACAGCACAGAATAGTCTTGCACAGTTTAGTGGAGAAAGGAGCAAGAAAGAGTAGAAAGGGTGCGGAGAACGGAACGGAGGAGGCGAATGCCGCCAGCTAGGCTGTATCCTCAGTGTTGTTACCACTGGTGTAGAGGTCCCCAAAGTATTTTGAGTCAAGGTACTTGTTATGTCCACATTCCAATCCCAAAATGCAGCAAATGGTATGTCTCTTAAGACGATACTGTTTTACGCAAAGGTCCACCGCGGAATCCCTGACGTGCTTCCATCCCGGAAATGGATGTCTGAAAAATTAACACACATTTGACAATAAAAAAATTACACAATGCTAGCGAAACTGATGGACACATGGCTGGTTGGGGTTAGGCTTCGCCGTGGTCCCAGCGAGCACTTCTGAAAGTTTTCCACCGAGCTCCGGAGATTCTGTTCTTTTGCATCAACGGCTTTGTCATTCAAGTAGGCTGGATCGTCACCGCCGGCCTCGTTCAGCAACACGTCGATCCTGGCGGAATGGAGCTTCTTCCTCGGCTGTTTGTAACTTCCTCCGTGGAATCATGACTAGAAAGCGGCACGCATCTTGACGAGACGTCACTCCAGCTACCACAGTAGTGAAGTCCGCGGAGAGAAGGTGCTGCGCAGCTGTGTCGTCGACGGTTGATGGACAACTATAGTTGCGGGGAACGGACGTTTTTCCAGTTTGAATAAAAGCTTCGCTCTTAAGTACGACCCGCTAAGATGTGAACCCACAACCGCTCGGGACATGACGATAGAAGCTAGAAGTTCTACCGATCACACCACTGACACACCGACGCCACTGGGAACAAACGGGATTTATATCTTCACTACACTGCTTTACAATTTGGATCTAACTATCGTACCGTTAAAGCAAGGTTGTTTCGCAAGCGAACTTACTCTTATATTAACATCGCCTCCCTTTCATTGCACTCTTGTTTCCCAAAAGTGGTACCGCTGAAGCGGAACGATGAAGCGAACGATGAAGCGAAGCAGCGGCAGATTGCCGTGCAAATGCGCGCCGGCAGCTAGGTATTCGGCAGTCTCAGCGCGTCGATCGCAGCAGGTTAGTGGCGTCAAGCAGGCGCGTAGCTTGGACAAAGTACAACCACGAATCATACAAAATCTGTCGTTTCATGAAGCGAGTTGTCGTACGACGCGCTCTGCTCCACGAACGTAAAAGCGTCCGTCGACAAATGATGCTGCACTGCACCGTGTTTACAAAACAACAGTCCGTTTAGTTGCGCTTGCACGCTTTGAACGTTTGCGGATGCTTCTCGTTCAAGGCAGGTTTCCGCTTGGCTCTGGCGCGCTCGGTGCCTTGTCTCCGGAAAAATGTGCGTCGTTCGAAAACTTTCGATTGTGTGCAACTGTCGAAGAATCACCTACCGTGTCGAGGTGCCGCTGATTTCTGCATGCAGTGAGTCCACATGGCAGGATTACTCAACCCATCTCTGACCCCCCCGAATCGCCAGGTTGCCCCTTATGCATTCTTCAGATTCACGAAGAAACGTTTACCTTTCGTGCTATACCGATTCCCTTGAAAAAGGGATGAACCACATTTTTAGATAGATAGATAGATAGATAGATAGATAGATAGATAGATAGATAGATAGATAGATAGATAGATAGATAGATAGATAGATAGATAGATAGATAGATAGATAGATAGATAGATAGATAGATAGATAGATCCCGTGACCCCGTGACCTTCGGATCAGCAGTCGAGACTCATAGCAACTAGACCACCGTGGCAGGGCATTACAGCAGCCTAAGAATGAATACCGAGATATATTCTATAGAAAAGAGAATACCATCAGCGAAATATACACCACTACTCTCGTTCGTAGGAAAAACTGTTCATACGTACCCAATATATATATAAGCGCTGTCGCAGCAGACATTTCACGATCCTCGTGCATACGAGATATTTCTGTAAACAAAGGCATGTAGTATGTGGTCATTATCAGTTATCAGTCGCACACAGGTACTTTTGTGTAAAAAAAGTATGGTGTTGGAACGCTTCGCATAAATATCCGGTGACCTTAACGCCTGAGAGTGCAGATGAGAGCCTTTTCTTTCAGTAACTACTTGAAGCGATTGAAAACCGATTTTTAATGACACTGTATGTAAGCGCACACCACAAAGCTCACTCTCAGCACTGTTTGCTGCTGCTTCGTTTCCTTCAAAAAAACACCTGGATATTTTGCGAGCACTATATTTCCATCTGAGAATTCTCTCGAATACCGCTGAGTCCGCCATCTAGCAACGTTGATAAGTGGTTGCTGTGCCGAAAGCCCGCCTCGCAAACGCCAGTCGTTTTGATTTCACATGAATGCGTGCAGTTCTTATTACCCTACTACACCATCTTCTTTTTCAAATATATACTATGAAAATAAAATCTTGGCACACAATGTTTGCGTAGTTTTTCATACCGCTTTCACATTACCACTATATTTCCACCTCATCCTAGGTTGGTGGTTGTCGGCGCCTTTACTTCGCCGATACCCCTGCGAAGCCACATTAGCTATATCCGAATCCATACTTTTGTAAGTTTGGGCAGGCGAACAGCAGGCTTATCTCTCTGGTGTAAGTTACAGTGAGACATCAAACATCAGAGGTGCATCGCACTGCAACAGTTAAAAAAATGACGAGGAACGGGGTACACATGTTATATATATATATATATAGATCTAATTGAAAGAGAAGCTGGGCGTGCACTTCTTCGTCATGGGATATACATCTTGCTCACCCCTTGCGTTGTACGCTCGGGTTACCAGAGGTCAGCTTCGCGACTATGAGTCAGGCATAGAAACGCATGTACAAACGCACGTTTAATCAGCACGACGGGGAGCGATTGAGCTAGTATGCTAATCATTCTTTCCGTCAATGAAACAGCTACAGAGAGACAAGAAAGTTTAGTGAGGTCCAGCGAAACTTCTAAGGGTTACGGGCCGCAACGCATGCTGGCGTCGGAAGACCATGGCCTTCCGCCCATTCGCGAGCCCTTTGGACAGCCCTACGTTGGTCCCAGACATCGCAGCTTCTAAGGGCTGCCTCTTGTCTTTTTGTTTATTACAAGAGGCGTTTTGTAGCGCTGAATATGGTCAGAGCATGTGTGCTAAAATAAATATCCGAAATTGCAGTCGGGGCAGCGTGGATCTATGTCCGGAGAAAAGCGGCCAAGGTTGCCTCTCGATGGGACGATCCCGTGTGTAACGTTCTCATTTCAAGTTCTTTGTGGTTGTCTGTCCATTAAGTATAACAATGCGTCCAATCAGCCGTTGCGTGGCACCTCACATGAGGCCGTTTTTGCGGCCATCAATAGCTAAATATAGGTTTTCTCATAAGTTCGAATAGACATGCCCAGAATGGAAGCCCTTGAAACTAGCGCTACTAGTTTCTACTTCTAGTTTACTGGATGTCGTCAACCTCCTTCGAAGATATTAACGTGGGTTGAAACTTCCCGAGTTCCACCAGTGGTCTGCTAAATGCTATCGAACCTCTTGGAAAATGGTATGGTGAGTTAAAAGGACATAGAGGCAAGCATTTATTTGATGTGCACTGTTAAAATACCATTCAAAATCTTCGTACTGCTTGTTTTGTTCCCAGCAAACGGCTAGTTTGAAAGAAAATCGCAGGAGTACTTACGCGGTCAGCATGCCATTCAAATTGTTCAGACCGCCCGCCCGGCGAGTTCTGTTGACATAGGCTCGCCCTTTTCTCTCTTTATTGACCGACAGTGCAGCCAGCTGTGCGAAAGGTAGAAATAGTCAGAAAACAGTATTGATTGATTGATTGATTGATTGATTCACTGATTGTTTGTGGCGTTTTACGTGCCAAGACAACTGCAGAGAAGGTTAGGGTGTCTGGGTGGTCCTCCTCGCCGGTAGAGGAGCACATCCAGGCACTCTGCAGCCCTGGAGAAACCTATTTCTATAATGGCGGAGACGGCCGGCTGCGTAATCCTAAGGTCCCTAGATCATTTTAAACGGAAAAAATATCTAGGGACTTTACGTAATGCCGCCTGGGCTACCGTCACCACACCAAGTTCGCGGAATATCCTGCAGGTGGCGCAAGCCTTTTTGTATATTTACCTAAATTGCTTGGTGAAAGAAGCGGTCTTGACGATAATATTGACGTTTCAGGCGTTCTAAAGCCGTCAACCCTCGTTATAACAAAAAAAGAAAAAAAATTACAGCATATCCACGGAGTGAATGATGATGAGTGGGCGAAGCTCGGGATGTTCATCGCAGATCGTGCCGAGTTCCGAATTAATTTAGTTAACGCTCACGCTACGAATCCTCATGGTTGAACTATGCACAAGTGAAATCTTCCACCGGCACTTCATTGCAAGTCAAGATCCAGTGCCTGTATATACATATATATATATATATATATATATATATATATATATATATATGGGTTGCCGGTGAACGCTTCAACAACGCGAGCAGTCGGTATTTCTCAATCAAGAAACTCGCTAGGAGACGCTGCCTGCGCCAACGTTGTCTCTCGCGGGTGAGAGCGCGTTCTCCTTCTTTGCGAGCTGGTACAGCGTTCCTCTAAGAGCGTTTCCATAGCCAACGCGCGCCTTTCGCTCTCTCTCTGGCTCTCACATGACAGCAGAGGCACGCGCCGGGAGAGAGAGAGAGAGGCACGCGCCGAGGCGAACGCCGAGGGCGAGCGCGTGCCTCCCAGCACGCGGGTTACGCCTGACGCCTGACGACTGACGCGTGACAAGGTTAGACTAAGAGGAGCTTCGCCCCTAAAAAGCACTTCTTTGCCCTTAGTGTCGCTTTAAAACGTCATCTATTACGTCCCATACAAAGTGATTTCCCGTTCATCGTGCGCTGTAACGAGCCGGGGGAAGAGAAGGAAGGACAAAACTCTCTCTTAATTAAGACGAGACGCTCGTGTTCTTGTGCACCATCGGTGACCTAGCAGTCATAAGGGCAATAACGAAGCCGTTTATGCATTTAAACAAACAGTCTATTTACACACAAAGTAAAATGATCCAATAATTAAATTAACTAGAACAAACATTGCATGCCAACAGAATAAAGAAATCTATGAATCTAATAAAGGACAGCAGGGCAGAACAAAACTGGGAAATGTTCACCGGTGAGCAATGGTGGCGATGAGTCACTGTGCCAACGTCAATGCAGAGAGAGGACAGTCGAAGTTGAGGCAGAACTTAGGACGCTATGTCCGACGCCGCGGTCAGGAACGCTGCTGACAATTGAGGCCGTTGACCTGGAGCGCGTTCGGCGACTGTGCTGCTGAACTCGGCGGGTGGCGTGCGCTCGCTGAAGTGGCAGCCCCATTTGCCTGGCGGGAACGTTTTGGCGAAGTTCCACCCACGCCAGGCACGAAGTGAGGGGTGGTACGGCCCCAGGCGGGAGCCTGGTGAGACCTCAGGTCCGCAACCCGACGGGACTCTACTCCCGCGCCCTGGTTCCTCGATGACCCAGCCACGTCTGCCTGGTTCTTCGCCTGAACCCTTGGCGGTCTCTTCTCTGCCGTGGCGCCTCCTGATTCGTCGGGCGGTTCGCGCCACCACCACACGCGATGACGCATTGCTTCGTCGTCGCCTTCGTTGATGGCAGCGGTGGCGCGCACTCTAGACATATTGTTTTCTAGGGCCAGTTCGCTTCATCACATGCACAAAGCTATTTTCACAACGTACCCTAGCGATGACATATCATACCGAACTCTGGTGAATCAACGTGGTAACCCAAGTCGGAACGCCGATGCCGCACGTGCAGACGCTCAGAGTTTTGGGGCTGCACCTCCAGGACCTGAAGCGCAACAACGTGACGGTACAGAACCTCCACGCAAAGCTCTCGCTGGCCACCCGCCTACTCAAGAAGGTGGCCACGCGGTACCAGGGCATGAGAGAAGACAGTCTACTACGACTCACCCAGTCGTTTGCAGTCAGCCACATCTCTTACGTAGCGTCGTTCCACAGTTGGAAAGCGGCGGAGATCAAGATTGACGCGATGCTCAGAAAGGCGTACAAGACGGCCCTGGGCCTATACTCCCACACCAACACGGAACGCATGCTCGCGTTGGGCGTTCACAACACGCTGGAAGAAATCGCAGAAGCCCAGCAAACGGCGCAGTATCACCGCCTGTCCCAGACCAGGACGGGAAGAACGATACTACAACGCATCGGAATCAACGCGCCAGCGACGACCCCGGAGGTAGGAAAGCAGCTACCCCGGGACGTTCTCCAAAGACTGAGGGTACCACCCTTACCGAGGCACATGCATCCGGAAGTACACGAAGAAAGAAGAATGGCGAGAGCCACGGCCGTCACAAAGGGTCACGCCAGCGATCCGCGCGCGTACTACGTGGACGTGGCGAAGTATCCCCACCGGCCAAACACGTACGCAGCAGCAGTCATCGCTGGAGACACCGGAGTACTCACAACGTCGGGAAGCATACGGTGCGAGTCGTCCACGCAAGCCCAGAATTTTGCAATCAGACTGGCACTAGCGATCCCGGATTGCCGCACGGTCCTCAGCGACTCGAAGCCGGC
The DNA here is from genome assembly GCA_013339685.2 of Hyalomma asiaticum. Taxonomy (NCBI): domain Eukaryota; kingdom Metazoa; phylum Arthropoda; class Arachnida; order Ixodida; family Ixodidae; genus Hyalomma; species Hyalomma asiaticum. Next base: position 56,506,413 of record CM023487.1, on the reverse strand, counting down.
AATAGTCAACTTTGGTACAAACAACGTCCATGGAACTACTGCAAGAGTATGTCCAACGATAGCAAGACCGGAAACCAACATTACCGTCAAGTGGTTCCCTGCGCACGCCGGGGAGCTGGAAGCACAAGCCGCGGGTCTCCGTCAACGCATTCCTCGGAGCCGCAACGACTCGATGCCGAAGACGAAGAGTATTCCATCACAACCTAAGGCGACGTTCTGCACTGGTACAGAATGAGCAGACGCCTCTACCGGTGGGTAGAGGCCACGGCCTCACCGAGACCTACAACGCAGCGAAGCAGCCACGCTACGGCAGTTGCAAGTACAAGCCATATGGACCCCCGTCTGGGCAAAGCACGTTTGCCCGGAGGTATACTCCACGGATATATGCCAACACTGCAAGAAGGCGCGAGCCACCCAGAGACACCGCCGGGTAACCAAGAAGAAGCAATGCCAACCGCCATCAGCAGCAAGATCATCAGCCGAGAGCCAGGCAACCAAAGAGACTAGGTCCAGCACGTGCTTAGCACCCTGGCACGCCAGGGGCCGAAAGCGGCACCCCCACGGGTTTGACGCGAGTAGGTTGCTGCTCCGGGATGTCCCAGCACGCTAGTGTCTCGCTTTAATTCCCCTACCCCTTCCCCCTTTATGCCGCATCGTCAATAAAGTTGTTTCACTCACTCACTCATCTTTATACGGCTGCAACGCCGAAGTTTGATGATAGAAGAAAACCACCTTCGCCCGTCTATAACACGAGGCTGAACCAACGCAGCTTCAGCTTCCAGAAATCTTTGCAGTCGGAGAACAATTGCTGCTGTTCCTGAAATATGGAGTGCGACGACCGCCTTTTCGATGTCGTTCACCTGCAATGTGAGCCAATGTACTGGGAAATCTAAGGTCGACAATCCCTGAGATGCACAACAGGAACCGGGAGACACGTTGGCGCGAACCTGTAAAAGCATACCGTGATCGCAGAAGTCAGTGAAACAGTGACTGCAGATTTTCTTGGTGATAAGTGCAAATGATAGTTAACTACATGTTCTCGGACGATTCTGCTTTTGAGCTCTTGTGTGAAGGAGAGTCAAGTATCGTTACCCATTGGTGGGCAACGATACTTGACTCTTCTTTAACACTACAACACCCATGACGTGGGTGTTCTAGAGTTATTGCGGGAAGTTGCACATGCGATCGGTGCTGTGCAATAATGTTACGTGCGGAGCAACACGACTGCTGCAGTAGCAAATATCTAACTTAGGAGTATGTCTCTTTTACGGTAATTATTCATACATTCGCCCGCTTAGCCCCAACGCGATGCGGCTGGGTGATTACAAACTCAGAAGAAACACGCACTCATTAATGGTGAAACATTGGCAAACACTGTAGCCCTTACAAATTGTAACTTGAATAAAGGTTCGACTGTAAGGGAAATCCCAGTGTTTAGTGGAGCTCTTGGTTTGTGGCACGTTGCGGCGCCTTGCGTGTGGCACAATTACGCGTGCGCTTTGGCAATCAACGAACCCAAACGATGCTTATGCCGAGTTATCTATGTACAGGCGCACGAGCTGAATTTTTCTACAAGATGATGAATGTACGAGTCCAGTAACATACACATATTGCGCTACCTAACCGAATATGCTTAAACTGGCTACGTAAACTGGATGAGTGATAGGATCGTCAGCTACATGGACAAATCTGCTCATGGTCACGCAGGTTTTTTTAACCATGGCCGTGCAAGGGTGCCCACATTACATAATGAAATTCCTTCTAATTGCTACCTGCCTCATTTCTTACATTCTGAGACGTAAAGAAACACTGCTTCTTGTAAAATAATGACCCGAGAGTGAATCCGCACTTTGATTTTTACATACGATCTTCTGCTTCCTCTCTTCCCACTTCTGTCGACGGGGAGATTACATCTTCCGTGTCTCTTACTACCATTCTTCCGCGGAGAGTAAGGCATTACGTTACCTACAGTGGCAACTTCTGGCTTGCCTGTTTTTCCCTGAATATGCACCGACGTCAGTGTACCTTGCTGTTTCACCTTATTTAGGACCACATTAGGGCTCGTAAAGGGCTTCCTTGAACTGTCAAAACTGCCGCGCTAGCACCATGTCTCCGGGCGGTATATTGGGCATGCAAGCTGCGTGGGGCAAGTCGCAATATTTTATTCATCATTGAACTTTAGTACCTGTTCTGTTAAAGTCCTCCTGCGTTCTTTTATCTGGATCTTTCCTACTACTACGAATTCGTAATCTTCTGTGACCACGTTGTTTTCTGGAAGGTAGCAAACTCTGGACTACAGACAAGTCCAACTGTATGCGATTAATTGTGATGCCTAACTGCTGCCTCAAGAGTACACTTACATCTTCGACGGAAGTCCACGTTACAGAAATAAAGGCCTTCAAGTCAACTTTGAAAGACGACTGAAAGGCCACATGAATGACGTGAGGAAGAAAAACGTGGTATCGAACGCACTTGCGGAACATGTGGCCACATCTAATCACGATATTGACTGGGCCAAGGCAACCGTAATCGCCAAGGAAAGAAACTGGTGTTCGCGTCAATACCTGGAATCCCTCTTTATCCAAAGCACGAAAAAAACGCTGAATAGAAATGATGGCAATCTGCCACCAGCCTACGCCAGGTGTCTCGGCAGCGTTCTAAAACGGACATGAGCCCGCTTCGCTGGGCCATTTTACTGTGAATAAGGCTACCGTATGGTAGCCTAAACGTCATTTTAAACTTTTTAACTTTTTAAACTTTTAGGCTTTTCATTTTGGTCGGCGCTCTTTGTTTTTGTTTGTTCATGCTTATTCCCGACCAGACGATGCTTCGTCAAACTATCGACTTAAGTCAAGTATGAGTTGCTCCGCTTGGGCGTTTCCTTCCGGGTGGTATGGCATCGAGAATCCCAAAGTGATTCCTTTTTCTGGTGCCCCATGCCAGAGCCTCTGGCTTCGGAATGCAGGTCCGTTATCAGACACAATCACCTTGGCTTTTCTAAATGCATCTTTTTCCACTAACGCAATGATTGTCTGCGTCTTCTCTTCCGGGTTTGGCAGCCGCCATACACGTACACTAGTCAACCGCCACTAAAACAGACCGAGTCCAACGGACCACCCGCGCCTTCTTTTTGATTTCAGCGAAGTCGAGATGCACGACTTCGACAGGGACTTCTGAATACCATTGAATGACCTTCTGTTTCCATTTATGGGTGGAACTTGGCTTCGATATTCTCATGCTGATGACAGATCTTCACGTAAGTCTCCACATCGGTTTTCATGTTTTTCCACGTAAAACGTTTCCGAACCTTCCAGTAGGTCCAAGAAAATCTATCATGTCGGCCTGAATGTGGACTGTCGTGCTAATACCGCAACATTTTTTTATGTAGCTTTGAGGGACAAGGAGACTTTCCATCGATTAATTTTAACTCTTGTGTATCTTCCCATACACATGTGACGTTTGCTCCTTGACAGTCGTTTGCTGGTGGCATGCGTAATCTGGACAACGCGTCCGCACTTGGTAGGTGTTCACCAGGCCTGCGGCTAGCATCATAATGAACCTCTTAATTTCGTTAATGCACCATGCGACCCTTGCCTTCGGTTGTATAAGGCTCAGAAGGCATGCCAAAGCTTGACTGCCTGTGAAAAGCTTAAACTGAAGGCAATGCAAATAACTCCTGAAGTGTCCGTAACGCTAGCACCACTGCTAGGGCCGCCTGTTCCATGGTCATGTAGTTGACTTCGGTTCTTCAAGAAGTGTACGGATAATAACCATTGACAATGAGCCAGCGGGTTCATCATTGACTGAATCTGGTTGGTTTAACACCGTTCCAGTGCCATAATTAGAAGCGTCAGTGCAGAGTTCGTATGGTTTGGCGAAGTTTGGCAATATCAGCATTGGGTCCGATAGTATAGCGCTCTCTAAAATGTTCCACCAGTCCTAAGAACACACGCATGGAGTGAACATCTCAGGGCTCGTTCATTTCTTTCATTCGTTGTACGGACTGTTCCTTTGTTCTCTTTGTAAAGCTGTCCAAGACTACCAAGGAACACTGCCCCTCTCTGAAACAATTCATTTTTACTGGTTTATCTTTAGGTACGACTTATTCAGCAGTTCTAGTGCTGGAGAGACGTGGGAACAGCGGTTTTCCTCCGTGCGAGAGTAATACCCTGTCACAGCGGCGCATGTAAACGTCATTCACAGCAAATGACATTTACAACTAATGTCATTCTGTTTTCGTGTTCCTCGTCTGCATGGTCATGCAAAATGACATTCGCCAGTGATGTCGATGTTTACCAGCCGGATACTAGGATAACAAAATGTGTCTTTTATTTGCATATTTTCTCTTTATTGTTAGAAACACAGTGGTAAACATCGGCAGGCTATGTGAAAATATATCCCAATACGATACGGCAGCATTAACAGGGAAGAAATCCGCACACGTATCCAAAGCAAGACTAGCCCAAAGCCGTTCAATTTCTTCCGTAGCCGGCGATATCGTGGACCGTGCCTGCGTTCCTGTGACCGCGATGGACGACTATCAGTGCAAACGAACATTAATTGCCCTCCAGGTATTCACTACAAATCGCCGAAACCGGCTGAAGCAGCTCAAGCAACAAACGCGCGTTTGTAAACATGGCCGATAGCTAGGAAGCGTCCATGGAGGTGTAAACTCGGAGCCCGGGAACAAGAATATAGTTGCACGGATTGCATCAAATGTCTTACTGTACGTCAGAAAGTTATCAAAGAGGAACTAACAAGAACCGTAACGTTGTGTACATTTTGCTTTTCCTTACCAATTTTACATCTTATTGCGAAGCCCCTGTCGTCGAGAATACGCATGTAGCGACTGAATGAGTTCGGCAAACGCATTCAGTGGGCGAATGCCATTAGGTGTGAATGTCATTCGCTATGTCAGTGTAGCAGCAACAAAAATGACATTTACACATAATGACATGCGCTGCGAATGTCATTACACGTGCCGTGTGAGAGCGGTATAAATGATGATGTCATTGACATACATATTGCACCGAAACTCCTCTAACGTATTTAAGCACACCCTTCATCATGCGTTCAAACCAACAGGCCGTCTTCTTCCAACCGAATAGGAAGCGATAGTATTCATATATATCAAATTGCTTTATAAATGCAGTGTACTTTTCTTATTTTTCCTGGAGGAGCACCTTCCAGCATTTTGCACAGATCAATTCGCGACAATGATTGGCAGCCTTCAGTATAATAAATCATGTCATTCAATGGCAACAGAAACGAATAAAGCTCAGTTTGGGAGTTGCTTTCCCGACAATCTGCAGAGTCGCAGTGAGGCATCGGCTTTAGGCACAATTGTTCTAGGAGACGCAAACGCTGACGTTGAGGGCCTTATTTATTTATGATTCCAGCGTTCAGCATTTTTGTGGCCCTTTTTTGTAGCCATTCCATCTTTTCATGAGACCCTGTAGGCCCTCTTACGTACAATAGTTGTGCAAGGAAATTCTTCCAAATGTACTCAGTGTACAGAAGCTGCAGGTGAATACGCATCGCTCAAGAAAAATTGTCCATACATCATTTGCGCATTTGGCTGTCCTCAGTTGAGGTGGCGTAAGGATAGTTGAACTAGTAGAGTCTATAGCTAATTCAAATTTCCAAGAAATGTTCATTCTTGGCCATCTCATGTCGAGTCTTGACAGTATGAACAAGAATTCGACATCGCACATAACCAGCGCTTCTAACAAATTCCTCCCCAGAAAAACACATATGGACTCTTGTCCAGGTGTACATATTATCAACTTATGAACCAACGAACAGTGAAGCCTAGGAAGCATAGAGGAAGTTATTGAAATTCCTAATTGTGGTATTCTAACTTGGGCTAAGGTGAAAGGATTCAAAGTGGATGAAAAGGAAAACCTGCCTGCGGTAGGAACCGAATCCGCGACCTTTGGATAACGCGTCCGATGTGCTACCGCTGAGTTAAGAAGGCGGTCGTCGCCCCGTCCACTTTATTGGATATTTAAGTATGCAGTTCCACAAGTAGCCATGGCGGCGAGTGTGGAACGGCCTTAGTGCTGGGAAGCGTCACGTCTCCCGGCATTTGCCGGTACTTGACCGCTCCCGTCAATTTCGACTTGTTAACTCCTCTATTATTTTACCTTCAAAAAATACTACGTGAGTTGCAGTAGCACGGTTTATTAGTAGGGTGAAATATCACATATTTTATATTGGAAGTATTCATTTTTAAATTGCTCTGTCGTAACCAGCAAGAGAGCTGCTTCATATAGTTGTTCGCGTTTAACTCAACATGTGAGCATTTCTACAAGGCTTACGGATCCTCCTCTTCCTTTGATCGCATGATTTTAACCGGAACGTCTGATCGTAATAGACGATCATTTTGTCAAAGAACGATTTTTGTGCCGCATTCGGGTCTTGCTTTTCAAACACGCAAGCGGTCTGTTGATTGGATCAAGGAGCGAAATTTTTCCAATGCTGCTACATGAAAACTACGTGTCAGCGTTTCCTTTCTCCCGTCTCATTCCTTGTGCACGCACGTATGGAATGAAGCAGAACAAAGGCAGATGATCGCTTGTCTGATCGGGTAACAGTTCCGAAATGCACTCAGTTGGTTGTATGCTGGTTACACTTATGTAAAGTGATGTAACAGCGCAGTGAGCCTAGTCGCTTCGGAAATGATCATTATGCGCATGAACGAATGAATTAGAGCAGAAAGTTGTTGAGATAATATGTCGTCACGTGATATATTTATGCTGACATCGCCGAGTATAACACAGGAAGAAGACGAATGCTACATGAAATCTGAAACCTGTCCCAAGAAATAAAATAGGCGACGTTGTTTCCCAACGGAGGACGATCAACAAGCACAACTGTGACATATTCTAAGCGTACCATTATACTTTCTACATAATTCGTTCCACGATAGAATTCTTGAGGTACCTCGCTTGCAAAATATTTTTAGCATAGCCTGCCACATCACCGCCTGTGCTCTTATTTTTAATAAACCGTGGTATTCGTATTTTTCACACTACGGCGCGTTCTCGTCCATAGTAAGCCACGTTTCAGAGTACAATAAGACATAAAAATTGTGCACGATTGACCCGAACAGGCAATTCATTTTCGCCTCTTTGTTTTTAATGTTCCGTGCGTTAAGGTAGAAAGCTTTAGGTAGATTTTTCTTAGAAACTATTTTAATAAACTGTGGAATATCGTAATATGTACAGGTCATGGGACCGAGCCAGCTGTGCTGCAGAAAAAAGGCCGTAACACTCCCGCTGGCATTTTATATACGTCTGTATACTGGCGATTCGAACAACTGGTGAGTTTTCGTCCTTTCGTACGAATACCTTGCCGCCACGCGTCCAAGCGAACCGCCATCGCAATTCCTTGTCGTTTTCACGGCGGCAGCGAGAAATCGTTCATCATACCGATAGAGGTTTTAATTTACGAATACCCTTGAGGTTGGTGGAAATCCCGGTGCTCTTGTGTCTAGTTTTGATTCTTTAGCATAGTTGAGGAAGGCATTCCTATTGGTTCAGCAGAAAAGCCGAACGAATATTTGCATGATCGTGTCTAGCAGTAGGTACTCGGTATTAGAAGTCGATTTCGGCCTCACACACTTCTTACCTCATCAACTGCCCTATTTGCGACACTATGGTTAGTGGTTCGTTTTCAAACAGGATGCCCCTTACCTCGAGGTTCTTTGAGCGTTGATATTGTTCCAATTCCTCAAACCTACGTGACAGCTTAGCGTTCTCGCTGCTACGTTACTGGTTTATTTTAAGACTTGTTCTATTTCTGTTTTTAGCTCTGCGAAATGTGCAAACTTATCTTTTATACATCTTCATTCTGCTCCCTTCACAGATCTTCAATGGCCATATTCCCCTTAGACATTGCAAATACACAGGTAACCCAAGCAAACAAGACTACAACGAGTACAATGAACTTCACAGCTGCGGAAGCAGCGCACACATTGTACGACTTCTTCGCTTAGTAGGAGTTTACTGCTCACCTGTAAGAAATAGAGCCAATCTTCAGATGCTGTTCCGTAGTTCAACACTGTCAAACTATCAGACGCACGTTCCGTTGGCAGTTTTGTACTGTGGTTTGCCGCTTGTCCAGTCACCGTGTCTCCGCGGGAGTGTAGCTCTGGCCCGTTACGACCTCTCACTTGCGGTGCAGACACACGTTGAACTGCAGACGACCAAGCGGAGGTAGCAAGCAGGTTGAGTCGTATGGCCACGAGCGGCAAGAAACAGCGGCAATATTTAGATGCTGCTCCGTAGTACAACACTGCTGAACTGTCAAATCAAGTAGACAGCCTCTTTTTCGCTATTCGGGCGGGGTGTGCACACAGGTTTATTTGTTTGTTCGCTCCTTAATATCTCTGTTGCTACCGGAATAGTCCGAAGCTGCAGCGGTTCTGGTTTTCTTTATCATCGCTGTCGCGGTGTTTTCGAAATGAACTCTTAGCTGAGTCAGTCCAATTATGCTGTGCAAAGGCTACGAGCGCTTCATGACGAACGTCCTTAGTACCCCAGTAGGTCTGCAAAGGTCTTCGCCAACCTTACTTGCAGTTCCCTTCGGTATTCCTTTGTCATCCGTGGATTGTTAACGGCACAATGGACCAATCTCGCAATGCAAAATCTGCTAATTGTAACAGCCGTCTCTTCCCGCAGCAATAGCCATTAATTAACGTGAGCGTTGTTTGAAAAAACATAGCTCTATTTCAGTTAACCGACAGGGTTTCGTTCATATGCCAAGATAAAACTTGCTCTCCAGTGATCCCAAGCGTCAATCCAGGTGGTCTGTCATTCGGAGCTCATACGATTTCTTGTCATGGTGCACAAGCAACAACCGCACATTTCACATTTTACAGCCAAATGGGTGCCGATGCGGATGCCTCATCGAACATGTCCGGCTTCACTAATTCAGGTTTAGGACTGGCGTTATCACGCAGAATGTCTGTTAGCATAGCAACTAGTTGCCCACGTTGCTCGATGTGTAGCGCCTTCATTTTCAACATCTCCTGAACTCGTACTTCTATCCACACCCTGTCAGGGACGTGGAAAATGTGAAACAACTATCTGAGACTGAATCCACTGTAGATTAGATGTGTCTTTTACTTCATGGGCGTCATATAAGAGCTGACTACCCCGGGCGACGCACCAACGGAAGTGTTTTACTACACTGACGCGCTGCAACATTGAACACAAAGCCGAAGGCACTTACACCAAAGTGCAACTCCGGTGTTTTTTCATTGTACACTGATCTCAATCAAATTTTCAGTATATGTTCTTTACGGTGCTGCAGTAATGTATGCTAAGCCAGGACGGTTTCAAGTCTCTCAGTTTTCCGGAAAGTGAGGTTTAAATATTTTTAGCGGATCCCCACGCTTCCCGCCCTGTGTTTGAGGCGTCATTACCTGCAACGTTGCCTACCCTATCAGTCGGGCCGTCTAAACCAAAACGACGACACTTCCCCACTCGAAGCGTCTTTGTCAAGTTCAGAAGAAATACATCGTTTGATGACATCGCCACTTTTATATTTCTGGCACCATCTCCATATTTGTGATAGCGGAGAGGTTGTGACGTCATCGCATACGCTGCACGAAGCCTGTACACGCTTTGGCTTTCATTTGAACACGTCGTTCATTAGGTTATTTAAGATTATTGATGAGTTTCTGGTCAAATTTAGCGATCCTGGCTGCTTCAGGATTCTCAATACTATGTCAAAACAGAGATATCAGAATATGATGGAACGGCCACCGGAGTTACCCTTTAACCTGATGGAAGCCGCAGCGTGCACGCAGCTACAGACTAATTCACTCCCATGTTATTTCATCCTTCACGTCTTTCATCCCACATAATATCACTCATAGTGTCCCTACTGCGGACCGCATCCCACCATATAGCGCTGCAACAGGGAGTGTTCATGTCCACCTGGCTATTCTCTTCTTCATTCTTCCCTTACTCCAGTAGATAGCGCTGACAAGCTCAGCGACGCAGGAGTAAATGCTACATGATCTGATGTCAGAGCACCTGAAAGCATATGTGACATAAACTCATGTGTCTCTAACAACATCAGCACGAGTACTTCGCCACGATTCATTCATATCTCACCGCCCTCGTTATCACCGTCAGCAATGCGCATCTTAGGGCTGTCATATTAGCTTTGAAGCAGAGGTCGGCAATATTTTTGAGGCTCACTCCGACTCACTAAAAAAAAAACACAGTTCTTACTTCGCACTCACTTAGGCTCACACTCGTCAGAATTCTACTAGTCCAAGCTCAATGATACTCAGACTCACGAGATCTAGCCTCAGCCGGACTGACTCGTACTCATATTCACCAAGTATATTCCTGAACCGAACTCACTCGGACTCAGACTCACCAAATATTTCCTTAGGCGGACAGACTCAGGCTCTTGGAGCTCTGTCTTCCCAAGATTTCCCGTCTGCCGCACTACTACGGATTCGCGCTCAACATAATTTTCCCGAGGTGGTCTCACTCAAACTTACCTGATTTTTCCTAATCCAAAGACATCCTGAGTCCAGCTTTCCAGTACTTTAGATCACTAGGCCTGAAACCTGTCAAAATTCTACTGAAATAGCCTCACTCGGACTCACCAGGATCACACAGATGCAACTTAATTTTGTCGTTCTGTTGCAAAAATCACGATGTCATTACTAGGCATACTGTAATGGGAGTCTGCCCATTATTTCCTACCACTTCGAGTTCCTTATTGTGCACCTAAATTAAATACACAGGCATCCTTGCACTTGCCATCATGAAAATGTGGCAAACAGCTTTTGATGTAGTTGCAGATGGCTGTCTTGGCGCCACTAATGATCAGAAAATCCGTTTTTTTACCGTAGGGTATGGCTAGGACGATTGCCATTTCTTCCGCCGCTTCGGAAGTTTTCACTCCTAAGCTTCGGAAGTTTACGCGCGTATGCTGTTTTGGGTGTCGAGCACCGCCATAGAGAAGGCAGGTAGGATGCTACGTCATTGTTGCGAGGTATTTTTGTGGTACCTGGCTACATCGACAAAAAAGACCCCGTCTTGCCTACCTTGGCTCCGTAGAATGGCCTCTGCCCGGCATCTTCTCATCCGGCGTCGTGCACAGGGTACACGTTCTTTGGTATGTTCTCCGCCATTATGGCGTTTCGAACGGCTGGGAGTAGTGCCTCCTTCGATCCTCGTATTTCGTGGTTTGATCCCTATTCTTAGCATAACTTCTCTGCCGGCATAGGTGCCAGATAGCCTCTCAAACTGCGCCGTTCGCTGTGCTTCTATGATCTGCACAAGCGCGTTATGTACTTCCAACCCGAAGAGGCGTTGATTGGCCGTGTGTTGGGGTAGACCTAAGGCCATCTTATAGGTCCACCGAATTAGTGTGCCTAGTTGGGGTAGTCCTAAGGCCATCTTATAGGTCCTCGGAATTAGAGTGCCTAGTTTTTCTGTCTCAGATCTACTCCAATCAACAAAAGCAGCGACATATGACATGTGACTGAGGGCGTATGCTTGGATTATTCTTCCATATGGCTTTTCATATGTCAGCGAGAGAAATGCAAAAAAAAAGCAAATAAGAATAGGTAACATCGCAATTTGTGTGATACGAGGCATGTCTGACAGCTTGTACGTGGCACTGAATGCATCTAGTTATGTCACTGAGTGACATAGGATCCATAATTCAGGTTGAGTGTTGTTGCTCTTCAGTCGGTGCAATAATTCAAGCTCACTTGAATTCGCTGTTTTTGCATTCAGCTCACTTGTATTGAAATTAACCTATGTGCACCTTGGTCGGGCTCACTTCGGTTCAGACTCACGAATATCAAATACACTGCTTCACAGAGGTCACTAAGATTCACATTCATCAAAATTTTCCTCAGCCGGGATCACTCGGACTCCAAATCTCCATTACTGAGCTCGCCTGGGCTCACTCGGACTCAAAATCCCATTAAACTTGCGTGGCCAGAACTGACTTGAGTTCAAAGCCTCCAATCTCTGCTGGGCTGGGCTTCCTCAAACTCGCACAGGTTCGTCTGAGTTTGAGTGAGTCTGAGTGAGTGCAATGATGAGCAAGTTTCCGTACCTGAGTTTTTAGGGCGCCAAAATACACGAACCACGAGAGACTACACAGGTCGGAGCGTCGTTCTCTCGTGGTTCGTGTCTTCTGACGTCTTAAAAGCTAATATAATACGTACAAACTCGTCCAGACAACAGTTCTCTTAATCCGGGATTTCACACTTGTCATATGCCACATCCCTTTACATCCAGTTGTTCCTTCAGGCAATCATGGCGTCATGCTCTTATGCGACCTCTCTTTCCTCGAACACCACCTGGACACGCCTCTCTCAATGGCAATAAATGAGCTCATGTGCATGCTCTATTTAACGTGGTACGTCAAGTGGGTTATCAATATTGTTGCAGCGGCCAGGCCCCTTCAGGCGCATGTGATGCGTCGCAGTCAGGCACTTTTGCGGGAGCGTCACGCAAAATGAAAGCAATGCATTGCAAGATCTATAAGTCCCCTCGAACTCGCGTGTTGAACAAATACTAAATGCCATTTCCTTACCAAGTTATGCGAAACAAAATTAGGTTTGAGAGTTCTTGCAGAAGAGGTGCTGCTGGTTCGTGAGCATTTCTGTAGCACCAGTGCACAGTGGACGCCGTGAAATCAACTTCGCAGTTCTTTGCGACGACTACCACATGGACAGTTTCTCAAAACGAGTGTATGTGGTGTATTCAAAATCTTGTTATTTCTAGTAACTACTTTACCACTCTCTTATTTATAAGGCAGTAGTATCTGTAAGTCAACCAGACAAATAAATAAGCAATAAATAAATAAATAAATAAATAAATAAATAAATAGACAGGATGTCGCTTCAACCACGTAATCCTAATATTTACGCTTTTACCGGGAAAGCGCGCGTGCGATCCACCAGATGTCTGCTAAAGAGCGCAAAGGCAACAAGCAACCCTTTCAGTATGCCTAATAAACAAAAACGCTCTTGTTCAGTGAACGTTTCAAACACGTCGCGGACCTAGTTTATGTTGCAATATCTCCCTGACTAGAATGCCGCTTCCATGTTTCATTCCAACCAATACGGCAGATTGGCAAGCATAAGCTACCAAGAATTTTCTACCCTTCGTGATAACCCACAAACAGGGAGTTGCTGCCTAAAATATGCCAGCTCCGATGTTTAGGGGCGAGGTTGATTCGTAGTAGCTGTCCCTGTCCGTTTGGCTCGATGTTTACCGCGTACAGCATGAAAGACAGGAAGCTTTCTTGGCCAGGCGGGAATCAAACCCGGGTGCCCGCGGTCTGAATTCGAGCGTGATAACGTTCAGGCTATACACCCGCGTTGGCAGAACGTGCATATATGGGAGCCATATCATTGCGTTGTACGGACAATTGCAATTATTGTCTGCTATGCACGAGAGAATGCAAAATCGGGGTGAGGGAGAGGTAAAGAAACACGCAGCCCTCATGCCTTTTCTTCCTATGACCAAGATACCTCTGAGATCCAGTGCTGTACCCTCTCGTTTCACCGCCGATGGGTAGTTGGGGCCTTGTCAAGCTGTCATTGGACAGCTTTTTTCCCGGCCACCTTTTTTCACCGTAAATGTTTGGTTTTTTGGTGAAAATAAATTTCTTTTGATTGATTGATTGATTGATTGATTGATAAGTGCCCCGTTGCGCTGAAGCCAAAGCGAACCTACGCTTGGCCTCAGCCTCCTTCTGCATGATAGCGATAGCGATAATACTGGTGCTGCATAATAGCGATATCATATCAGGATAGTTATGGTGCAGCTGGAGTAGAGAGAAGACGAAGGAGCTGGTGTGGTGGCAAGGCGATACCACCAGCTCATATGCTTGACCACTTCACGTTAGCTCAGTGAAGTGAAACTCCTTCAGTTTATACAGTGATTAAAAGAATGTCACGGCCAGCGTCCCTTCATGCGGTGGCCAACCTAAGAACTTCATTCAACAGTCATGACCAAGATAGCTTTATTAGCACTAGGTAAGGGCACGGAGCTTGAGGAGGGAAACCGCTCGCTCGGGAGGACTGGTAAAGTCATGCCGTAGGGCACGGCGCCTATGCGCCCTCTCTCCGGCGAAAGGAGATACGTGCGCCGCGCCGTGGCCTCCGCGATCGGCTGCGGCGGCACGAGGTCGCGCTGCGGAAGCGCGTGAGATTTCTGGAGTCAGCAAATGACAAAGAATACGACAAAGTATACGCGGGCAGCCCTCATGCCTTTTCTTCCTATGGCCATTTACACATGCGTGCTCAAAACACGCAGCGAATGACTTCCAGCGGCATGCGTCGTCTGCTCTGGAGTGAGTGCAAGCAGCTCGTTCCAGGCGCTGTACAGCACGTAATTAATTCAGCGTTTATTACTCGTGGCAGCTAAAATGTCCACCGCCCCTATTTATTGACGGCAAAGTGAAATCTGAGAAAAATTGCAATGTACGAGACGGTGACGCTATTATTACGCGTAGCGCCCATAGGATGACATGTAAACGATGGGAACATGCCGGCAGCGTCATCTGTCGTGATACCGAGAAAACTCAAATTCCTTCTCATCCAAGCGTTACATTACGAGCGCCGCCGCGCGCTGCCGTGGCCTAGCTGTTCCCTCTCCTCAAATACTTATTTCTCCGTGGGTTAGGGACACCGTGTGATCTTTACATGTAAGCTCCAGTCGCCAATACGACACTATACACGTGCATTGTCTGGAAGTCGTATGCTTGTAGGGTCATGAACCTAAGACTCGAGCCAGCTAGCGTTAGAATCTGCGGACACTAAATTAGTCACACCACCTACACAAGGAACTGAGACTTGCCACGCGTAGTGAATGACGTCATCAACGGCGTATACATGCCGTTCTACGCTTATAATGAGGTACATATGCTTGAACAACATATATTATTTAAAATGACAACAAAATACATGTATACTCTGTCGGCGGTTGCCTTCAACTTCGCTCTTTTCAGCACATCGTATTATTTATCATCTATCCAAGACTCGTTATTGGTGGCTGTACCATTCGTTGTGATGATGTATGCCCGCTGCAAGATTTACGGTCTCGGTGAGTGAAATCTTTGGTGGTAGGTTAACGCCACGCTAACATATACGTGAGGTAGTTGGTTTTACTGTTCTCAGAGAAATCTTCTTGAATGTCATGAATAGAGGAATCATAGGAATTGTCCTTGCGGAATTTCGCAGCGGCGTCTTCGTGCAGAGGATGGTATTAAAGGTAGCATTTTTACATACAACCTTACTGTTCAGATAAAGGTAGCATTTTTTCATACATCCTTACTTCAAATCTGATTTCTGCGCTAGCTCGGCTTGGAAAGTTTCTCTGCATTTATATAACCTCAATTCTATGCTTCCGAGACACTTAACTGCGGCACTATTTATCCACTTAAGTCGCGGAACACAGCTTTTTACCCGTAATAAATTAAATTAAGATGAAGCCGTCGTTGACCTGATAAACAGACTGCAACCTATGATTTGATATCATCTAGGTATGGATAGCCTATGTTGTCTTAGTCATTTGCAATCCGAAACTATTACAACTTTCCGGCTGTTCCGCCTCGTAAGTATTTTGCCAGTCTCTGACCCCTCCCGCAAAGTGCAATAAAAATATAAGAAATGAAAAGGCTTCTGCTGCATGCAGAATATCATTAACCTACTACAGCAACGAAGAAGCTGCTAACCTTGTCAAGCAAATTGCAATGAATATTTTCCATTTTAAAAACGTAGTAACCGCAGGAGCAAGCAGGAAAACCTCCAGCCACTCAAGTGAACTGTGCAAGTCAATGGCATACGACGCATTCGGGAAGCATCGTCCGCTGGAGCGTTTTGAGGTGTAGCCAAGTGCTGTATGCCGATTCAAGTGTTTGTAGACTCCGAGTTGACTTGTAGGCTTGATCGTGCCGGTCGACTAATATTTCATGGTAAATATGGGCTTGTAATTCAGTCTCTTTAGAGCGCTCATGTTCGTGCACAGACGCCAATTTCATTCGGTAGAGATGCGATCTTCGGCTATACTTATGTGCGGATAGGCCTACCGCAACCGCCGGTTGGCCTATTTCTGCGGCTGTAACAGCGGTTGCCAATAACGCTCAGACTGGTAGCCGAGTACGATGCGAGAGCATGGCGATCATATTGCTGTAGCCCACGTTAGACAGCACGAGCGCATACTTGCTGAGACTAAAACGTATCCGTTGCTTCACCAGCTCGCAAGGAACGAGAACACGCCCTCGCCCGTGAGAGACAACGCTGACGCAGGCAGCGTCTGCTAGCGAGTTTCTTGATTGAAAAAACAGACTGCTCGCGCGCACAACCGTTCCCCCGGCCACCGCTTATATATATTAGTCTGTTTCAGAAGTTCCGTGCAGCAGTGTGGAAGCTGCAGCCCTTTTCAGCCAATCCGGAGGGCGAACGCACGTTAAACGTGCGTTCGCCCGTGTCCGTCCGTCTCCTTCCGTTTCTTGTCGTCCTTCCGTTTCCTTCCGTTCGTGTCCTTCCGTGTCTTGTCATCTGCCAATGGCGGGCGCTGCAGTAGCAACTGGAGCCCTGCACGGAGGAAGATGAAGCGGGTTGTGCGTGTCTGACAACGTGAGACAACAGCAACGTGAGACAACAGCAACAGCAATGTCTGACAACGTGAGACAACAGCATTTCGTTTCGCTTCGGAAGAATTCTTGCGCTCGATAGCCTCGTTGCCTTGGCTCTACTGCATGGTACTCTTAAAACAGACTCTAGGCACTGGATCTTGACCTGCTATGTAGTGGTTGTGGGCGATTTCTCTTGTCCGTAGTTGAACCATAAGGATGCGCAGCGTGCGCGTTAACTAAAAGTTATCCGGAACTCGGCACGATCTACGACGTGGGAGCGCAGGAACCTCATAAAAACCAGGAGAATAAACGCGTGTGTAAATGTAGTACATACGCGTTGTCACTCATTTACAAGCATTAGTGGGAAATGTCACGGATGATTTACGGCAACATCGAACGTTCCCCAGTGCTTCGGCCGCTCGTCATGATTCACTTCTTGGAGGAGAATGAATTTTTTTCTGTTTCTTAAGCAGCGATCACCCCCTTCCCCGACCGTCAAGACAGATGGTGCTTAGTCTACGCATAACCTCAGGAATAGAAAACAGAAATACACAGAAAGGGCGGCGAGTTTATCGTGGGGGCGAGTGTTGTAGCGCAGAATGAAAGAATGAAATATCTTTATTTTCACGACTCAAAGCAACATTCAATTTTCAAATCGCGCGTGACTGTGCTTACGTAGGTGACGTTTTTGATGGCATATACAGAATCTAGCTTTCGGGAACGTTGATTCACGGTGCAGCGTCAAGAATCTGCGTCGCAGTTTATTGCGATAATAATTAACGTGATGTTCTTAGAAATGCATGTCTCACAACTTTCCGGAGAGGCCCACCATACGCACACTTCATTGAAAAAAATATATATACGCTCCAACCACGCCAACTACTTATGCACATTTATTCCCTCGAACACTCTTCTTCGTCTGCCAAAAGCAATACAGCGTACCATCATGTTCTCTCGATCGTGAGGGCGTGATGTACTAGATCACTGAAAATCTCTTAAATATGCGCGTGCCTACAATCCGGCAGTGCCTGTCGCTGGGAAGCAACCCATATTCACAGGAAAATAGAAGCGAGGCTAAACGACGATTTTGCGCACGTCGACCACAGTTCCGAACAAGCACAATGCTAATATCTTCGATGAGACCGCCTGCGTGGCAGTGGGAGTTATGTTGCTCCCAGCGCTTCAAGGATAGACGTTGCATGCACAGCGGCAGGTAGCAGTGGGACAGCATCGCGGAGCAACTGCAAAAAAAAAAGAAAAGAAAAAAAGCAGCAGGTGCAGCCGATACAGGCCGAGGCACGACAAGTTTCAGTTTCCGGCTCCCTGAAGAACATGGCGGATGACGCTTGTGGCGTTGTCGGCAGATGGCGCTCTACATTTTGGATATTTCCTATTACTCCTCATTTCTTTCCGACCACTGCCTCGTTTTCTAACGAAAGAAAATGCATGCGCTTTCATAAAAATACGGACAAAACTGAGCAAAATTTTCGAAAATGCATTGTTTATTTTTCGAACGACAGACACTTCTACACTACCGTATTTATTACCGATACGTCCCCATTCTAGTTCATTAAGCAACAGCTGTATTTGCTCTACGTTGGCGCTGACCACAGAGGTAAGCGAAAAAGCTAGCAGAAGGCGTCACTTCACAATCTTGAAGCCTAGTCATATGACACTTAAAGAAGAGAATCATGGGAAGTGGGCCCAGGTCACGTGGTAGGAATGTGGCAGTTATACTGCACTGTTAAGCGCTACTAAATGTTACCACTTCCAAAAAACATGGACCGTTCCGGGAAATATGAAGGGCCTAATGGTATAGAGAACAAGCTCCTCATAGGGCCCGTGCCCGTGCATAAGAAACCGGAGGTACTGCACGCCTAAGAGCGGCACACGCTACCTCAGCACTCAGTGGCACACACCAGCGATCGTGTTTCCTTCTTTTTCTTCTCAGGACAGCCATTAGCGTTACTACAATAATGTAACGCGTGCGGGTTTGTTTTCTGTCGGCCAGGCTCTGCCGCTCAAGCCTCCAATTGGCTTTGGCAGGCCTAGCCATATTTACTGCTTTATTTGAAGAAATAAAAGGCAATATTATTATTATTATTATTATTATTATTATTATTATTATTATTATTATTATTATTATTATTATTATTAAATTGCCTCGAACAAGCTTCTCCAAACATCACCCTTCACTCCAACCACGCCCACTTCGAAACCTATCTCGGTTCGCGTCAACTCAGCTTCTTTGAACTAAGGAGTTCTCTAAGTGCTGAGCAATTTAGAGGCCGGGTTGCCTGCGCCTGATGTCACTCTTGGCCTCAGCGCACTTCTACATTATGGCGATCACGCCAAGGGAAATATTGAAAGAAAGAAAGAAAGAAAGAAAGAAAGAAAGAAAGAAAGAAAGAAAGAAAGAAAGAAAGAAAGGAAGCAAGAGCTTCGTTCCTCTTGTTTGGTGTTTGAGACAAGCGAAAATGGAGCCCGCTGTTACCCTCGATCCGCTACACGCACCCTTGCCCTCAACCCACGGCTAGTTCTCAGAACCAATAATCACAAGAAGCGAACAGTTCGACATAATAGCACATAGTTCGTACACAGCATCAGCAGCACCCCTCTTTAGCTCTCTCGAAATTCTACCGTTCATTTCCATCTTTCAACTAAAACTTTGTATTTTATTATTCAGAAGTAGTATCGGTGACATTCCCACTGATATCCTTCCCCTAACACATCTTCACAATTCTAATAACACACGGTTTTCTGAAAATAGTAACCTTTTGCTTCCGAAAGTAAACACCAACTGCGGAAAAATGACAGCCTTCTTTTCTGCAATTTCATCCTGGAATTCATCCTTGACCACTTGTTATTAAATCAAGCCCTTCATTACATTGTTTTCGGCGGAATCTCAGACACTTCTTACTAACCACATGCGCCACCTAAATACATACATGTGCCCATATATGTCTGTCTGTTCAAATGTAAATATGTGCATTTAAGTGTATGCATATGTGTACGTATGTATATGCGTGTATCTATATATATATATGCATACGCAGCTTATGAAGTGACAAACTGTGTTGGTTAGTGATGTGTATGTGTTACGTTGTTATAATCACCTTATTCAATTATTTCTGTTCTATCACTGATGTACTTTTATTTGGATTTATATATTCTGAACTACCGTAGGTTTGACTAACTTTCATTACATTCGCTTCATTTTATTTGCTTGCTGTTTTTTCCTTAGTTGCCAATCTTTGTTCTGAATTTTTATAGATGTATTAACTGGAGGTCCCCCTGACAGTTTTTACTTTGGGACCTTCTTCTGTATTTTATCAATTTCATATTGTATTGTATTATTTTATTGAATATTGAATAGCCCCGCCACGGTGGTCTAGTGGCTAAGGTACTCGGCTGCAGATCCGAGGGTCGCGGGATCGAATCCCGGCTGCGGCGGCTGCATTTCGATGGAGGCGAAATGTTGAGGCCCGTGTGCTGTGCGATGTCAGTGCACGTTAAAGAACCCCAGGTGGTCGAAATTTCCGGAGCCCTCCACTACGGCGTCTCTCATAATCAGAGCTGGTTTTGGGACGTTAAACCCCACAAATCCTCATCATCATTGAATATTGAATAAACTTAAACTTAAACATATATTGCAGGTACATCCCGATAACGACATTTACAAGAAAATAACAAGAGATCTATAACATAACATTACCAACCCGCACCTAAACTAAAGATATATGATAATGTATATCTTACTCTCAGAACTGTGTAATAACAAAATACGCAGAGAGCATAACACCAACAGAACCTCATATAAACGGTAAGGACACCAAACGTAAACATAACAAAGATAGCTGCATCATGGCAAAAGCACAACAGAAGCGAAACACGGGCGTATTATTCTTCCGTACTTTCTATACCTTTCACGTTCGGTGGAATTGGTTTACCGCTCGTTTTACCGCTGAGCTGATCGCTGGGTTTACCATTGCGTTTATCGTTGGACTTCATTCTTCAACAACACCTGATGCAAGGGACTGTGCACAGGGTTGTACAGCTACATTTAAGGAATGTGTTTAGGAATAAATAAGATGCAAATTACCATTTTAGGGGAAATAATTTAGATAAAAAAGCACGTATTCGGGAGTGTTACTGTGTCACAATTGTTCCTGGAATGCCCATGTAGATTACATGGTTTGCAAGGCCGGGTAGCATTGAATTATATATAAAAGAATTTGAGAAGTGCAGATTGTCACCTGAGAAGCACGGCTTACCTCACTTGTGTTCGACCAAATTTAGAATGTGTTTGTGCTCTTTGGGGCCATTCATAAGCAGATTTGATTAATCAATCAAAAAATTTTAAGACAGAGCAGTTAGGTTGGCCTTGGGTTGGTATGGAAAGAATTACAGTTGTACCGAAATGAAAAAGGATTTAAACTGGGATTCACTGTCATCCCATCGTAAAAAAATGCGTTTCAATATGTGATATCTCACATCTTATAAAAAAAGGGAATTGACAGTGACGTTTACCTAAAACAGCCAGATTAATATCTCAACAAACCTGTCACAAATCTAAGGCCATGCCAGGCCAGGACGAAGCTGTATGCAAATTCGTTTTTTGTGAAAGCTATTAGTCAGTTGAATTTTTTGACATCTGTGGAATTGTGTAGCGTCACTGATGATGTATTTTTTTTTAACTTTGTTACTCCCCTGCCGCAACGCCTCTGGAAAAGCGTGGTCATGTATGAATAAAGAATAAATAACAAAAACAACATAGAAGCTGAAAAATTGCGTATTATTTAGTTCGCCGGTGTTTTATATGGACTTACGAATTTTCCTTCTACATTTTAGATAGGAGATCATAGCTCTAGCATATTTGTACGGCGTTACAAGCGCTAATTTTTGTGCTGTTCTTCTCCAACTTGCAAACTCAACTCTGATCCAGGACATGTAGCTGCTGCCGGTTACGTTGCACGGCCGGTCAAATCTCCTGCAAAACGAATGCAATCACAAATGTTATCCGAAGCATTTTATTAGCCTCTCCGCTAGATTCCTCGATTTTCAATGCTGTGTTTTTTGCATTTTTACGCAAAAAGTACGGGTTAGGTGTCATCTAGTAGATCCTGCGCCACTGGCTGGAGTGCAACAATTAGCGCCGTCAACACCAGTCGTACCTGTGGTCTAAGTGCTCGTTCACACAGCCGTCAAACGGTCCGTCACGTCACCGTCACGGCGCCCGTTTTCGTCAGGGGAGAGGGTTTCCGTGACGTTTTCTCCTCAAAAACGGGTTGACGGCGACGTAGAGCAATGCTCTACGTCGCCGTCAACCCGTTACGTCTCGGAAACCCTCTCCCCTGACGAAAACCGGCGCCGTGACGGTGACGTGACGGGCCGTTTGACGGCTGTGTGAACGAGCACTAAGCCTGCGCCAGCTCACGTCGTTATCGTTGGAGGCGTCTTCTCGGTCACTGTTTCTGCGATTGCACCTTGTCCTGGCGCTACCATATGTCGAGGATGCCGAGCCTGCTGCGCCTGTGCGTTCGCCGAAACCACCACTGTAGTCTTCAGCCACTGACATAGGAGGACTTGCACGTTTAAGTGCCTCGAGGAGCTTGTTACGCATGCGCTTCTCAACCTCTGCCTCATCATGTATAACCGGTTCCAGTCCCAGTACTTCTATTTGACCTAGCAGAAACTCAACAGTAGACAATTGGCCCATGTGGATGAAGCCGCTTAAGAGTTTGACCGTTTGTGGCGATAAGGTCAGCCTCGTGGCGGCTTCCATTTCCGTTAAGTTTGACCACTTCATGATAATTATATCTCTCAAAATTACTTCGGGCTCTTCTTCCTTTTGGCCTATTGCGAGCAACATTAGCAAGAACAACTCTTTGGCGCACATCTTCTCGATATTTGTGCTGTTAATGTCTTTCATCTTCGCGGTGACGGCATCCAATTTCTTGGGAGTGCTTCGGTATTGTTCGCATCCTTGATGCTTAGCGTTTGCAAATGTTCACCCAGCGCAGTGCATGAGCCGTTAGAATTATTCACATAAAGGAGACTTGATATCGTTGCGTTCGGCAGCAGTTCGTTCAAATAGGCGTATCGCAAATTGTCGTTCGACACGTGGTTCTCGCTAAGAAACTTCTTTAGAGTCTTCAAGGATTGGGACGTCACGCCCACGTCTAGTTTGCCCGAAAGGAGCTTTTCTATTTCTTTTTCGTGCGAGGCGTTCCATCCGAGCATGGTCAGCTTCAGCATTATCAGCTGCTCAAGCTGCATTGAGTACCAAGCGTCCATGAGCGTTTGCGCGTGGTCGGCGATCAGCAAAGATTGCACATCTCGGCTGACGATCGGGACAGTAGCGATGGTGAACCTTTGCAATTCCATTACCATCCATTTCTCGTAGTCGGCGGAGCCGTTTAATGCCACGAGGCCCTGGATTATCATGAGGTTTAAGACTTCCTGCAATTTGATGCTATGCGTGGACACTGGCAGCTTATGAACGACGTTTTTCATCTGCTCTTCCGTGATGTGGGTCTCGTTTCTGAGCATTTTAAATCCCAGTGTGAGCAGCTGCCATCCGAACTCCGATTCCGCCGTGCTGAGACTCACCGTCTCCGCGAAAAGAAGAGGTCGCCTTGACGAGGTTCCGAACATTCTTATGTTTTCCAATAAAACGAGCATTTCTTTAGAATCTACTACATACTGCTTTATAACGTCTTTTCTGGATCGAACTGGCACATCGCCGTGTCCAATGTACGACCAACTGTCATCCGTATTCTCTATCCCCACGATAGGCAGCGCCGCGGTTGTCTCCTTGGTGACAAGCAACTGACAACCCGTCTTGAGTGCTTTCCACTTCTTATCGGTAGTCCAGTTGGCAACGTCCAGAAGCTCGTGAAGGAGCAATATGTCATTTACAGCTTGCTGGGTTACGGCGTTTTCTGGAGGCTGTTGAAGCGCTTCCTTCAGTTTCCCGTAAGCAGTTGCATCAGTGTCTATTCCTGTGGAGTTCACGACACTTTCCCAGCGAACCTTGCGCCAATGAGTGAGGTTTCTAAATATGAGCACATCCATCGTCTTCTTCAGAAATTGCGGTTTAGTGTAGTTTTTTTCGGTGTCTCGCTTTCTTGGCCCAAAGGCTTCCATCAAGGCATCCTGCATACATGAATAGAACGTACAGTTAAAACGCTGCATCACGTTTTAGAATAACTTGTTGGCCGATTCAGAATCTAGTTCACACTTCTTTAAAGTGTACGTCATTATTTAAGTCGAGAGTTTTATTACTATTGACTAACGTGTGGTCGATCGACTTTCGCACATCTCTATCTCGTAAGTGGACGCTGCTTATACACGCTTGCGACATATACGGAAGTCGTACTGACTTAGGCACCGGCGTGGTGAGCGCAGTGGAAGATCAGAGAGAGATATAGGTTGAATACTTTACTGCAGTGGAAGATCAAAGATGCCAATATTGAAGAGAGCGTGAGGAAGCTTTTAGACGTGCCATTACTTTCCCCGTACAAAAAACAGTATCGCCGCAGCTGCAGCTCATTGTTAAATTACGGTTATTGTATTAACCGGCAAACTTTGTTTTCCCTTTTTTTTATTTCCCTAATTGATGTACGGTGTTCCTTGCTGTTGCAGTCAAAAACATATGCTGTGTTCATTCTTTTGCCAGTCCAAGACAATGTGAATAGCTGTACCAGCGCAGGCGTTCTCACCAAAGTCATCTGCAATTACACCACCATATCCGGCCATGCCACCACATTCGTTGAGCAAAAGTTCGTAGTTTGTATGGCATAGACACGGACAACTGACATAAAAATCGACAGCACTGGAGAGCAACAGGTATTCCTGCACATATAAAGCAGGAATGTTGACGCAAATAGGCGCTGGTGTATGCTATCGTAGTGCTCTATGTGCAAACATTCATCCTAGACAAATGCATTGTTCGAATCACGACATTAAGAACGCGTTCACCTCATGTCCCTGCAATGTTTTTATCTCACAAATGCAGAGCTTTTATTAATGTTGGCTGAGAACTGGTTTTTCCAATGCGCATTAATTTCATAAAACTTCTTCAAAAGGTATCCAGTTTGTGTGCTTTGTGTTTCCGTGCATGTCGTTCATCAGACACAGAGCAGAGCACACTGATCGCGATGCTCGCTTGGAAGCACAAATTTCGTGTCCCATCTGCAAGTACATGACACGCCCAACCGGACTGACTCGAGGTCGGTCCGTCAGGATGCTCGAGCGCTGCTAGAGTAACCATGCAAGCTTCAAGTGCTTTACTGATATACCTTACCTACATCTCTGATCCACAACCTCTCTACGCCCACTGCAGGGCAAGGGCTTCTGCCATAGATCTTCAGTTATTCTCCTTCAGTGCTAATTCTGATCACGCTATGCGCGCAAACTTCTCGATCTCATTTGCCAAACTAGCATTCTGTCGCCCCCCTGCCACGCCTGCTTTCTCCAAGGATCCACTCTGCTACCCTTAATGGCCAACGTTATCTTGCCTTCTCGCTACATGCCCATACCACACCCAATTCTCCTTTATCTTTAGTAAGGTATGATTGGCACTTTGTTCCTTGAGCCATCCCGTTCTCTTTCTTTTCAGTAAAGTTCAACGAATCATATTTCCGAAGACAATTTCTCGTTGAGTTGTTTTAGGGGCGAAGCTCCTTAAGGTTTGGGTCTGTCCGTCCGTTGTAGTAGCGCGTTACCTACTAGGAACGCGCTACTAAGACGGTGCGTGTGGGAACGCGCTGCTAGGAGGGCGCGTGTGGGAGGCGCACCCTCGGCGCGTGCCTCCCGGCGCGCGAGCTCTCTCACTCTTCCATGTGCTGTCTTGTGAGAGAGAGAGAGACAGAGAGAGCGAAAGGCGCGCGTTGACTAGGGAAACGCTCTTTCTTCGATGAACGCGCTACCAGCTCGCAAAGAAGGAGGACGCGCCCTCACCCGCGAGAGACAAGCTTGACGCAGGCAGCGTCTTCTAGCGAGTTTCTTGATTGAAAAATACCCACAGCTCGCGCTGGAGTACCGTTCACCGGCCACCCATATATATATATATATATATATATATATATATATATATATATATATATATATATATATATATATATATATATATAGGCACGGGATCTTGACTTGCAATGAACTGCCGGTGCGAGATTTCACTTGTGCCTAGTTGAACCATAAGGATTCGTAGCGTGCGCGTTAACTAAATTAATCCGGAACTCGGCTCGATCTACGATGGACCTCTGGAGCTTCGCCCACTCATCATCATTCACTCCGTGGATATGCTGTGAATTTTTTTTCTTTTACGTTTTACACTTTTAATGAGCTTCCAAATGTCTGCCCCGTAGTTAAGTGCCGGCCCGTACAACCTACACCTTTATCTGATTTTTATTCTACTTCCCTCGGCACAGGTCTCTTAATAAGATGATTTAATCTTTAGTATTAATTCCCACTTCACTTTTTTCTCGCGAAATGACTCCTCGCTTCATGAGTAAAGCGACACTTGTGTGTAACACTGCCGGTGGCCTTAGACTGATAAGCTCTTCTCAGCTACCTAATATAGCTCAATTGCACTGTAACCTTCAACAATTACAAGCGCAGGCGAAGAAAAAAAATTCACACTTGCATCTCTCGCCGATCCTTTCACACATAAATGTTAAACGGACACGCGGAAGGGGTAACATTTCCATGGTTAAGAGAATATATCGAGTTCAAAAAATACACGTGACACACCAGAGGCGCACGTGCCTCTCCTGTTTCTGTCCTTTCCCTCTGTTTCCCGCTTTCTTTTTCTCCTTCTAGACGTCTCTGTTAGAGCACACGACGTCGAGAATTCCTCTCCTGAAGTTAGTGGCTAATTCAGATTTTCCGTGAGGCAGTCAGCATCTCGCCATAAAGTAACTGTGTCAGCATCGGTCTGGATACTTGATGTCTCATCTGCCCTAACGGCGACACGGATTACTGTGTTCTTCCAGGATTGATTTGCTTTTGTTCAGCATTCATAACAGTACTGTATTATTCGTTCCCGTCATGCACTCAGTCAAATAAACTATTATGCTAACACCTTTCTTCGACGGCAGTATGTCCAGGTCACGAATTTTCATAGAGCAGGCCCTCAGACTAACTCGTAGGAGTCGCCTGTGTCGGTAACTACCAACGTGCCCAAACAGACAATTCCTCTCATTCACTATGGAATGCCACCGTGTGGGACATAAATGCAAGGGCTAAATATTTTTAAAGCAAGCTCGATAAACCTTCTTGTGTTTTCCTTAGTTTTTCTTTACACCTGGATTTCACAAAGATGGCGCTACTGTCCATTTTTTTCACGACTTTCAAGTAGAGGTAGATAAGTACTATTATTCCATCCCTTCCTGGGGGTAAGCATGCTCGTTTCTCTCATTGTAAGAAGCGACCTTCCAATCTTCACCGCGACCGAAATAGATTTTTCGAGCAGCAGACAGCAAGTCTTAATGCAACTAATTCTTTCCATTTAGCCATTTTGCTTGTCTTAGCAGATATCCCTCAAAATTTATGGTGCCTGAGCGGCGTCGCCGCCTGGGAGCATCACAGAGGAATTACCACCTATATTGCTTACGTGATTTCTAGCCTCCCGACACTTTTCCTCGACAGCGTGCTGTCAGTGTGATTACGTAAAGGTAATTTATGGCATGACAGAAGTTTTCTTCTTCAAAGTCTTTGTGAAGAAATACGATTACGTTATTGGTGTTATGTAAATTGTTGCCGTATATTTTTATTTCACCCTGTGCACTTTTTTTCGGGTGTTTGCAGGCTTCATACTTATTACCCGACCGCGTTGGCACCGCATATTTAATGGAAAGTTTTCATGAAATCCTCTCTTTTATTTTGCAATTCCTCAGTTATTGCCCACGACATGGAGCTCCACATTAACATATAGCAATCCCTTCAGTGTCGGGATCTCTTTATCGCTCACTTGAATATGCCACCTTGTCGAGCATAAATACGAGCATGAATATGTCGAGCATGTATATTAAGAGGTAATCGAAACAACGGATTCAGCTCATTAAGGCACCTTAATTGAACACGTCCTCACACTACGTA
Source organism: Hyalomma asiaticum (assembly GCA_013339685.2). Classification (NCBI taxonomy): domain Eukaryota; kingdom Metazoa; phylum Arthropoda; class Arachnida; order Ixodida; family Ixodidae; genus Hyalomma; species Hyalomma asiaticum. The sequence goes on along the minus strand of CM023487.1, from coordinate 56,478,672 downwards.
TGTCTTGAGGTTAAGTAGTGCGCCGTGCCGCTGTGCGCTGACTTCTTTGCGAATAATTTGGACGCCGAGTGGTTGCCTCCTTAACAGGAACCATGGACGCACGGCTAGGCAGAATTTGTTGTCTATTAAATGTCGAATAATTTACAAATAATGAATTCCACAATACCTCGCGTAAGTTATTTTGGCAGCTTTTATTAAAACCACAAGAAACGACTCGAAAGAAGCATACACTGCTCCGTCTATTCCTGTACGCCGTGCTTTACAGCTGGATGCTAATGTTGGCTCTGCAATGAAGTAACAGGGATAAATCGGTAAAGTATTTTGGCTTTACTTTGGTTTCGCAATGGTAGACTCGCGTAAGTGTCTTAGGAACTACGCTTTGAACTTAACAGGTATTACACCAGCAAGGCGGCTTTTGATTAAGATTAGCTTTTAAAACAGAACACTAAGGCTTCTTTACCCCACAGGCTTATTTGCTCGTTCTTGTACATTTTGAAACGTTAACGGGTGCAAGCTCTCGCCCTAGCTGTTTACGGCCTACTTTTCTTTCCCTTGTCTCAAAACTTTGTCTTCCTTCGTCAGAATGAGATAGCAAGCGATAATTAGCAATGCATGGGAAGCTTATATTACTGATAATCATAGAGACCAGGGCCCGCTAATATACTTCCACAAAACCCTATTGCCTTTTACCTTAAGTTTCATCGATTCCCCCAATGCCTAGACGTTTATCCTGAATGATACGATGTATCGTTCAATGTGATCAAAGTATTGCAGTGAAACAGAGCTGAGCGAATTCGTAATGTATTCCTGATGAAATTTCAGCGCGCACAGCAAACACAAATCCCCACCATGGTGGTCTAGCGACTATAGCACTCGGTTGCTGATCCGAAGATCACGGGATCGAATCCTGGCCGCGGCGGCTGTATTTCTATGAAGGCGAGATCTTGAAGCCCCTGTACTGTGTGATGTCAGTGCACGTTAAAGAACCCCAGGTGACCGAAATTTCCGGAGATCTCACTAAGGCGTTTCTGATAATCACTCGTGCAATCTCTGATAATCACTCTGATAATCAGTCGTGCAACACCACGTATCAGTAAGCAGAGACACCGAGAGACAAACGGATGTTCGTTTGTCTATCTTCTCTGTGCTTCTGTTTATCTTGCGCGCTACAGATTTCATCATCATCAAAGTATGTCTACGCACGTACCTTCCACGACCGGTGAGCTTTGCGATGCCTCCTGCGTTTCTTCCGTGATCGCAGTTTCGTTCTCCTTCCTCTCGCATCTCTCAGGCTTCTCGCCTGTGCAGTCACCCTTCCCGCAGCCAAATCTGTGCGCACACACATTTCCGTGCCAGCAGCGGTAAAGCAGAAGACTGCATCTCGCACTCCGTCTGTTCTCCCATTGACACCACTGCCTAAGCCGTACGACTGAGCCGACATTTCTTGGAGCATGCGCAAATCTACAAGCACTGGAACGAGGATCACCTGTTCCCGCTGGTTCAGTCCTTTGCTAAGCTGCGGGGTTGCGTGCGGCTTCGATACCGGACCGGTGTAGTTGCTTCTATTTTTCATTATCAATGGCACAATTGACTTGAACTTTCCGTTCGATTGCACAGGGATGACGTAGGTGACATTGCTCCGAGATGGGACGAAGGCAGGAGTTCCTGTAATCGGAATCGAATGACACTGCTTATAACAACACGCATGGTAGGAAACTCTTACTCTTCGTGCGCTGGGGCATATCAGCGTGATATAATGTTTCGCTATGAGAAAGCAAGGAAGGCGAAGGGACAGCCAGAATTTTTTTTACTATGAAGAAATAGACGTCATGCTACCGTATGTAGTGAAAACCGCAGGATGAAATGTAACATAGTTGGACGGACAGATCAACGTAAGAACGCACACTAATGCAGTTTCTCAGAATGGCCACTAACACTCACAGAGAAATATGATTTCGCCCTAATTTAAGCTATAATACCGCTTGCACATGGGTCAGGTCTTTAAAACCTGCTAGGCTTACTAGGCTGACCTCTTGTTCTTTCGTTTTATGGGAAAGGGGGGGGGGGGGGCACGACGACAACGAGATGAACGAATTGCACTGCTGCGACTACAGTTCCAGTGGTCGTTCATTTCATTTTCATATGAAGGTTGTGTTCGAGACGCCGAAAGTGATGTACGAGAAAACCTGGCGCATCGTTTTTTACACGAAAGTGTTTTACGGCGGGGGTCACCAAGAAATATGTGATGTACTTCCGTAACGGAAGTAGATATCTGCAAAATAGACACGTATTTTAGATTGAAAAAAAACCACCCGTTGGGATTCGAACCAACAACCAGCCTGAGTGCGACGGTAGCAGCTGGAAGCGCTACCGACCAACCCACCAACAGACATGTATTAGTAAGAAAAGACGGGCCTTATATATTTCCTGGACCCCTTTACACTTTGCACGTAATTGATGTCCGGTAAATTCAAAAGTATTTAGTAACCAAATCACTCTTAATTAACATCGCCTCTCTTTCACTGCACTCTTGGTTTTCAGCGGTGGTGCCGCCACCTAGGAACGATGCAGCGGAGTCGCAAATTGTCGCTTTAATATGCGCGCCGGCAGGTAGCGTTTCAGTAGTTTCGAAGCAAGGCGCCAGCGTCACGCCGGCCCGTTGCTTCAGCCACGGCCGCTACATAATTTGTCTTGTGTGACATTTATGACAGCCAGTTTCGTTGTGACCCGCTTTACTCTAGGAACGAACAGACGGCCGCCGACAAGCAAATGATGCGTCTTTCGCACAGCGATGTGTGCGTTCACAAATCGATCCGCTGACAAACGGTTCCGTTTCGCTTCCGAGGTTTCACCGTTTTCAGACGTTCTTGGTTTATAGCAGATCTGCGCAGGGCGCTGGCGCGTTTAACGCTGTGTCTCGGGAGAAGTCTGAGTAGTTCGAGAGCTTTCGCTTGTGTGCAGTTGTCGAAGATCCCTGTGCATGAAGTGTCTAGGTGCCGATGATGTGCACATGCGACGGGTTCACATGTCCAGAGTAGCTAACGTATCTCCCGCCCCTTGATTCGCCAGATTGCCGCTTATGTGCGACGACAGGTTTCACTTGCGTGTTATACGGATTCCTATGACAGAGGGATCACCCACATTATTTTACGTCGCGCTCGTTGCATTACAGTTATGACGTGCACGTTTCATCGCTTGAGTGATGCGACTGTTCTCTGATTGTGCACCTTAAAGCTTTCAGAGTGTATTTTGCTGCAAACGTACCGCTGAAGGACGCTACCACGCGGAATTAGACGCCTCCTTCTGCAAGGAAGGCAAAAAGATAATAATCTAGGCTAAGCTGGACACGATCTACCTCAGTGCAGCGTGTTTCATTAGGTGTTCACGTAAAGAAATTTCTTTTATTGATCCATCATCATCCGTTAACCATTATAACTTGAGCGCCAACCAAACCCCGGAGGCAAAGTTCTCAGTGCACTGGCAACGTCATTCGTATAGTGCGTCATCATTAGCTTCGTCAGTGGATCCATGTTTTGTTTTTGTTTTCTAGCATTTACAAGGAAGCGATCGCGAAGATTCATTTTTGATTCTTTATATGGCTAATGTCTGCGCTTCCTCCCAAGCAACGGTATCTTAAATGCAATAAACCTAAATGAAGAAGATCTCGCCGGTTTGTCGTCATTGAAATCGGTCCGCACCATAATATCTGGGGCAGCAATGCATATCTCGTAGTTTCTTTATCTGCCTGAGCTGCTGCAACGTCATCGTCGACCTCCTGATAGGCTTCACTGGCCGACATGAGCTATTGCCTCGAAGGAATTGCGTGGGGTGTAGCTGTCACACCTTGTGTGCGCAAACTGTGGCTCCACTGAAACGACTGCGATCTGGCTGTTCCGTCATAGGCCAGTGCGGGAAGCCTCCTTAAATTGTTTGTTACGGGCATGCTCCCGTCTAGAGGAGCCTCGTCGAGAGCACAGAGGTCATGTGGCAGTCCGACGTAAAGGATTTGACCTATTTAGCACCATAGGTCCTTCCTGGAAACTGTGTTGCTCAAGTATGTGTAATGTGCAGTGGCGGCTTACGCAAAACTTACACGATAATAAATTACTCACGACCACCGCAATATTCCAAAACAAAGCACTTAGCGTGAGTGTGAGCCTTATGAGTTCGCAGTGCAATAGTGCATCATAACGCTAACGCGTAATCTGGATAATCCTTCCGAAAGGTGTCTTGTTCACAGGGTATTTTCAATGTCTCATATGTCAATGCTGACTACTTGCTTGCTTTTTGTGAAGAAAGATATTTGGCACAAGCGAGACAGATATCTACATAAAGAACGACGTTAAAGCTTTCGTAGCTCACCATGGCCGCTTCTTCGAACGCTTCCGCTATTAACGAAGGCCCACAAGAGCGAGAGCCAGAAGACAATGGTCATGTTAGTAATATTCGTCATCCTTTGCGCTGACTTTCATATGGCACAAGACCTGGAAATAATCATAGCGGAGGTTCGCACCGTTTTCGAAGCTGAGTGACGGCGCGATTGTAAGGACTCACAGATGTGCTGCGTCATTTATTACGTAGCTCCATATGAGTTATGAAGCGCTCTTCAGCTGTAGTCACAATCGGCAGCTCTTGGACAGCAGTGACCGTAGCTAAGGAGACTCATAGAGAGTCGTTACAAGGCTAACGTGCCAGGACATCTCTCTGTGACTTTATTAGTCTAAGGTTACGCCAAAGTTACTCCACTGAGAGCAGCAGTCACGATACCAAAAAACAAAAAATCGGCGCCTAATGAATGGACAGGTTCACCTTTGCCTTGGCAGTCAGGTGGCTACAACCAAGGAACCGAAATTCGCGTGTGTATTATGATACATATAAGGTCTCAGGTTTTTCTCTTGTGTTTTTCCATAGTACGTGGCATTCAGTTTTGCACTAGCTGTGAGATATTATTGAGTGTTAAGTGGGCCTGGAGTTACAAACTGGCAGCACCGACGCCATCTGCTTCAAAGTGGGTCTGGCCTGCAGGTGCGCTTTCCTCTGCGACAAAAAAGTAAAGAAAAGAATGTATTTAAGCTAGTTTTCGCCTACTATCGTCACTCTTTAAGGGGCAACTACTGATGACCTGTTTCTTTTTCTTCTGACTCCTGAGATCCGCCGTGTTTTGTGACGCGACCATGCCTAACAACAGACGCCGACTATGCTGTAACTGTAGTTCTGCGCGATACAGAGAGCTAAGCTAGGAAAGCTTCAATGGCCGTTTGGTGAACCCTTTTGAATGTTTCCTAAAATTGTCAGCTAATACTCGTCCGTAGGCCATTTGCGCAGACAACCGCAAATGTCCGTTTAACCATTTGCGGGTGTGTGCACAGATGGCTGAGCCACTGTTGCAGAGTTATTTACTGACAGGAAACTGACTCGCTCTTTAGCAAGGGATCTGCACGTTTGGCGGTGCATCCAATTATCAACGAGTGGAAAATTGTGGCACCCAGCACCTACCGAAATCGCTCGTTTTAGTTCTACTCAGGCAATCTAAAGCGCTCGCTTCTGGCTCTTGCATTAGGATTTTCTTTGTTTCTGCCGACAGTGCGAATGTTCGTTGCGAAGTATAGGCGTTGTCCTAAACAAGAATTCAGTTTTCAACCAAACGACACAAGAGTGTGGGGAACGCATTTTCATGAACACTCGCTGTATACATTGAAAAGCGATGTTCACACTGATAATTAAAGGCTATTTTGTCTATCTCTCTGCATGCATCATGCAAATTTACTACTTACGTAAGCTGCCTTCCGCTGTAAGCACAGGGCGTTTTCCACGTGTCTCTACGTCGGAAGGCTTAACCAGATGGCGGGCCTTTCTTTAGCAGTAATGAAAAGTTTAAAGCGTCGTTTTTTTATTATCACAGATAAAGTTCTCTAAAAACATCTGTTGTAAAACAATTAACACCTGCTACGTTTGCTTGTAAGTGCGTCACGCTGCAAGGCATAAACCGAGCCAACACAAGCACTTTAAACGCGGCATTCAGTCGTGGACACGTTTTCTAGACCTTACTTGTACAACTGTTATGTGCCGGGCTATTATAAGCTAGCGATGTATATAAGACGTGGGCCGCACAACACTCAGATAGCCATATTGTCATGTAATTTTGTATCCCGCCTCACGAGGAAGATAGGTCACCACAAATGCAAGCACGCGAGGAGAGCCACGTGCTTGCGTTGTGCAGTACAATAAAGCTCTCTTCCTGTTCACAGAGATTCTATTTAAAATGCGAAGCATTTCTTGGCGAACTTGAGCAACTTTGGCAATATCTATCTATCTATCTATCTATCTATCTATCTATCTATCTATCTATCTATCTATCTATCTATCTATCTATCTATCTATCTATCTATCCGCGTACGCATCGGTGCGCTCCAGATCGTCTCCCTCATCCGATGTGCAAAGAAATTTTGGTGGTAGAGTATGAATGTATGACAAACATGAATGATCGATCTGCACACCGCTAACATGGTATGCTCGTTATGTACTTCACGATTAAAGATACTGCAATGACGTGTGGCGCATGCCCGTAGTGCTTGGTAATCCCACATTCGATTATGTGCCGCAGGTGCTTGAATTTTATACAGCCCATGTGAACTCGGGCCAAATAAAATAGACATTTAATACATCACTACAACACACATAAAAACAACAAATTCAGGTGGTTTGTCGTATCGTGATATTCATATACGAATTCGGGCCTCCGAGGATCCAAGCAAGCACGCTTCCACAAGGTTACGGTGGCTCCCGGAGCTCCCACAAGGTATGTATAGTGCATAAACCTAATGCACCAGCAGTTTTGCTGATGGTGCTTGTGTAACATGAATTGTGCTTATAATGTGTGCTGAGCGCTATTTTTGCGATGGCATAAATGATACGTATGTTCTACCATCACTCGGCATGCATTTGTCCTATTTCGATCAATCCTATAGGTATACAGCGAACGGCGCTCGTGATGCTCACGTCAGCGCACCGTAGCTTGCATTTCTCTATACGTTTAAACAGGCGTCTGTGCTGTGCACAAGTGCGACTGTCAACGCTATGTCGTACCATGAGCTACTATTCTCTCGCCACGGTACTGTCGACGTTCCTGTTTAGGCCGCGTTTATCATACGCTCCCTCATGCACTTGATACACAGAAGTTCCTCCTATTAGCAACGCTTCGTAGAAGCCGCATGCTTTCTCATAGGCAACTTCCTCACCTACTTCTTAGTATCACGTTGATTCCCGCAGTGCGTAGGATCTCTAGAATCTTTTTATTCTTTTGGCAAACAGATAGCATTATCTGCCTTTACACTCGTCCCACGTGTGCCTTACTGACATCAACCCATAAGCGCGTAGAAATTTAGAGGATATTTGTTCGGGTAAGCTGGCAACACTGAAGGGAAACACAGATCGCTTGCATCAGAACTTCCGCTGACCCTCGGATCGGCTGCCATTCTCTGGCCTGCAACAGTCACGCTTCCTAGCAACGAACCATTAAATAAAAGTCATTAGGGGCCAAGAAGATTTTTCAGACGAACGCTCAAAACGCTAAACAACGACGCGGCCTCCTGCACTACCACCACACTGAATATATTGGCCTCATTTGCATGTAAATACATCCTTATCATAACATAGAGGTCCCTATGGTGAAAATAAAAAGAATCAAACAGGTCGCACGCATTGTGAGAGTCGGAGTCATGCGAAGCAGTCAGTGAGGAAATTTCCTGTAACAAATTCTTTCGCAGCCAGAAAAGTCTTGCGACCAGGAACAAGGTCTTTGCGCAAGGCCCATGAGTACGCACTCATGTCTATGCTTAACATTAGCTAACCAGGAACGCCGACAGCACCATGGCGACTAAATCGTAGCTCATGGTACGACGTAACGTTGTCACGCACCTTAGTGCAAAGCACAGACGTCTGTTTTGTCAAGAAAAAAAAAAAACACTGTGCGTTGATGTGCTGTCATAATCCTCGTTCGTTGAAGTGTTCCTCCTGATTCGAGCGAAGTTACCAGAACATCATAGCACGTTATTCAACCACCATCAATACAACTGCTGGCACAATACCTCTATTTACTCTATATGCCGTGTAGCCGCCGTAACCTAGTGGTGTCTGCTTGGCACCTCGAAGGCCCGTGTTCAATGCCCCTTTAACGTTTGCCAGGTTGCACGCGTGTGTGGGTGCTTACTATGTGCACATTTTAGTCGCAGGAGAGGACAAGCGGTGCTCCTTCTTTGTTCTAAGAGCGGAGCTCTTTAAGCCGACCGTCCGTTGTGCGGACCGATCTTGGAGCCAGGGCACCGTTCGAGCTGTAGAAAACAGCGCGTGTTTGCAGTATTGTTAATCGTGACATACATGACGAGTATATCGTCTTAGTGCTGTAAAGGTCAGTCATTCATGTTGGTCATACCTTTATACCCCACCTCCCGAATATTTGGGTATGGCAAAACGCTAATTGTTCGCATCGTTCTCCTGGATATACCAGGAGAACGATGCGACCAGGGGAGCACGCAGACTTCGGCGGATAGATAGATAGATAGATAGATAGATAGATAGATAGATAGATAGATAGATAGATAGATAGATAGATAGATAGATAGATAGATAGATAGATAGATAGATAGATAGATAGATTCAAAGTGGCTTCAGTTTACCAATAAATGCTTCGCATTTAATAACAAGCACCAGTTGTTTCTCCTGCTCTAAACTGGATAATCCGGATATTCCGTAAGAGTTCAGGTCTTGCTCGGCGTATTGCAGCGTCACGTCGTGTGTTTCCTAGTTTTGCGAGATCACGCGACGGCCAGGCAATTTTGCCGCCAGCGAAACATTTCCGCTCGACAGCAAAAGGCTAGTGCGCTTATAAGAGAACTTGCTGCTGGACTAGTTAGTTGATAGTCTTCAACAAAACTGGTAAGCGTAATTCAAAGACGGCGCAGAGAATGACACACTGAATACAGGAACTGCGCGTGTTCTGTGTCCCGTGCTTTCTTTACTGTCCCACCTCTTACCATATACATTCAAGACAGGTGCTGTGGTTGATGCGTGGCACAGAAGAAATGCGTCACTTAAGTGAGCATGTTCATGGGAACGTCTATATCGCGTTTTTGGGACGCGAACACCCAAGCAGTGTACTGCGTAATATGTATCGCACGTGTTTCTAAAGCGAGTCTGTTGAAGCCTCGCTAGGTTTGTCTTGCTGTCATTTGCAGTCCCGAGCCAAGTGGAAAGAGTGCGAAATTAGGAAAGGATCGAGGTGCAGGCACGGGAAGAAAGAGGGGCGTGTGGAGGGTGAGAGAACTGAATTAATAAATACATCCCGTTGCACAGGCCGGATTCGAGTGCGTGTACCTAGTGTCGAAGCGAGCGCCATACTCACTAGGAACTGTACGATTGATTTTCAGCGACTATTGTAATACAACTTGCTCTGCGCATGAGCAACAGAAAATTCCAAGAGCGAGAAAGAAATCGAAGTAGGGAGAGTGAGGGAAAGTGCCCCCAGGAAAGGAGGAGGAAATATAAAAAGACAGAAACAGAGAAGATAGTGCAATGAGGGAAGACGATGATTAGCTTGGGTAGACAAACGACTTTATTTGCATGTAAAATGATGCTTTAATGGCTTCCTGTGCGTCTTTGTGGCTTTGCAGTGTAAAAATCGTTAGGTGCGGTTTACTAAAAATCACTTCTGTTTAGCTTAACTTATGAATGTTTTGTTAAGACCCCACAGCTCTTCTGCTCCTTGGTATTAATGAGGCAAGAGCCCGTTTGTTTTTGTTTTTTGTTTCTTGTATGAAGTATTCTGCTAGTTTTCTGTGAAGTTTTCACTCCTCATGTACAGTACTAGATAAGTGGAACTGGAACGGGAAGTTTTCCGGTCAGAGTACCCAGTCAAAGCGATTACAGTGGAGAAAGCTCCGTGGAACAATTTTTATCAACTGCTTTGCCTATGGAGTTTTATACACAACATGCGTTTCAAACAGAGGCCGATAGCCGTCGGGTGTGTTTGCGCTTGTTTGTACCGCGAAGAGACCAAGCGCGCAACGCCGCATACATGTGCCGCGGTTGAAAACAAGTGTTCCGTTGCCGCGAAGGCAGTGCCGCGTCTCCCTGTCAGCTCCTGTTACTTAAACAGAGAGCAAAGAGCAGGGCGAGCATACGTTTTCACATACCGACTGTAATTTTATGTACGAGTTATAGTTGTATGAGGAGCACCAACCGTCGTACAGCTAATTTAAAGACTGGACACCGCTGTACCAAGGCTTCACCACCAGGCGACGCCACGTTGCGGTTGCCGCTATCTTGAAACTCCATTCAAGCATAGAAATTCCCCTCAAATCGGGAGAGGGTGGTGGATTCCATTCCTATAATCCGGAGTCTTTCCTAATGCTGTTAACGCGTTCTGGACAGTTAGTCGGTCGCTTTAATAATATGAATTATTTATCTCGCTGTGTCGTTGTGAAGTACTATCCAGTTGCAGGCGACCTTCCTGGTAACTCCTCTTTTATATGCACATAAGAGATACCGATTTATTACATATGATATTGCAACATCATGGGTGCCTGAAGCACTCAAGGGACCTCTCACGATGAAAAACAGGTCGTGTTCCGGGAGCCCACATTCCATGAAGTGGACACGTATCCGTAAAGGCAACAGCACTTACTCTAAACAAATTATTTTGCTTCGATCGTTTTTCGAATCGTATATTCACCATAATTTATTACAGGTTATTAAGGTTATCTGTACATTCCTCAGTCGGCTCAAATTTCTTCATCACGTACTGCACTAAATACGTACCTTCAAACGTAAAACAATGCTTTCGGGATGTTGTGCGTCTGCATTATTATCTAATCAGTGTAATGTTCATCAAGTTGATTTTCGCAATAGAGCGCTTCGCTACGCCGCAGTATCATGGCCTGCCCAAATAAAACCTAAATAAAGAAGCACTAAGCACTGTAAGCGCCCGACCAACTCAATGGGAATGTTCTGCGAGCGTGAGCTAACCCTTCTGCCGCTAAAACTTCTGAAATCTTAAATACGCCCTTTCTCGTAATGTGTGAAGAGTGGACATGGGTGTTTGCAGTTGTGAGACGAGTTTAGCGTGCATAGGCGAAGCCGACTCGTCCGTAGCCGGAGCCGTTCGTGGGCCACTCAAGAACCGTGTAGACGCGCCTCAGGAACACGTGACCGAGATGCCACGTCACGTCTCCTTTTTCGACGGCTTCGATGAAACCGCTGTAGCAGCGCTTGCCGTTGGGGGTCTCGCGCTGCATGAGAGACAAAGAAAAATAAATGGTTAATGCGCCAGGGTTAGCTCAACACCGCTAGCTAGCTCCCACAAAGAGCTCACGCGCAGGGCAAGAGTATCATCGTCATCTTCATCATCATCGCTATCGTCTTCGTGGCTGTTGCCATCATCATCAGCCTCATTGCATCATTGCAGAGTGAAGGTATCTCCAGTAGTTCTGCGGTAAACCTGGTTCTGTACTCGCGTTACCCCCCCAAACTTTGCGTTTTATATGCGCACGCAATTCCCTCATTCTTTTTTCCATGCTTGCCTTCTCTTGGGCTCTAGTGTGTCATCATCAGTAACGGTCCTTTATCCTGTTTCTTTAACATATAAAATGCCCGTACCTATTTCTAGTTTCTGCTTTCCACGAAGATGTCAAGAACATATTCACTCTGACCTTACTGCGAGTTATTTTTCTCCCTTAACCTTGCACCAACAACTTTCATTTACCTTGTTCTCTGCGTCGTTCTCAATTTATGCTGAAAACTCTTCGAAAGTCTCCCAAATACAGGCCTCTTGAATTCTGCCTCAAGTTTATTTAGTTTCTTTCATAGGTTCACCCGAGTTCAGGATTCCGCCAGGAGCAAGACCTCCTGGCTGTTCTAGGCGAGGCCTTAGGCATGTCCCGTCAGCACGCAGCTCTCGTAGCAAAGTTATCTTAAGCTGCAATGTTCAACGGTGCATTTCACGTGTATTGCAGCTTAAGTGAAAGCTAATGAATCACTACGCGCAATGAAGGCTTTGTAACGAGGAGAAAATTAGTCCACTAGGCCTATATATGTTTGATGGGGTCCGTGCGGATATTTCTCACTGCATCCAGTCTTATTTTTTTTCGCTTTACTTTATGTATGGCGGTGACCACTCGAGTCTAGTGTTTATTAGTATGTTTAACGTTGCAAGTATTGTAATGCATATGTGCTCCGCTAATGATGCTTTATTTTTAGTACATGCTTTACATTATTATATTTTATTTATTAATTTCCGGTTGGTATTATTTGTATTTCTATAGTGTTTATGATGGTCTGCGCGCCTCACTGCATTTGGAGGAAGGGCCCATTGTCAGGCTTCTAGCCTTTTGCCTTTGCTCCAGTTTCTGTTCTTGTACACAAGGAACCAAATGAAGAATGAGAAAGAAAGAGAGTGGGAAAGCCACAATACGATTATGCGAGACGCCATAGCGGAAGGTTCCGGAAATTTCAACTACCTGTGGTTCTTTAACGTGCACGTGGCATCGCGAACTGCATGGGCCTCTATTATTTCGCCTCGATCGAAATGCAACCGCCTCTACAGGGATTCGGTCCCGCGAAATTTGGATTAGTATCCCAGTGTCATAGCAGCTCTATCACCTGAAATAAAGCTATAGAATGCGTGTCTTTATCATCACCGAGTACTGAAGTAATAGCGGCTGCTTGCAGCGCTATATTCCTTGCTGCTCATTCATTCCTGCCCATAGAAACTATGGTATCATGTCTTTTCGAAATATCGACTGCGCCGAATCGAGCTAAGACAACTGTCAATATTGTATAGCACGAATAACATTTTCCATACAGGAATTTATTTGCTGTTTTCATTGTGAAACGTCTGTAGCATCCCGCATAGATATTAAATGCAGCAAGATTAATGTGCGTAGAGAGGCACACTTGCTCAAATATGTGTCCTTTTTGAGAAGATTGTGCTAAATACAGCGAGGTATTAAAAAAAACTTACCTGCACTACGTAGTCCTTTGGCTGCAAAACGAATGTCCGATTTCCGATGGTGAACTTAATGTCATTCAGCTGCCTGATATTGTCGCAGTTGAGCATCCACTGCGCAGATTTCAATCTCTTCAGCGCTCTACTCGTTTACCCGGAATTAAAGCAGCGTTCCTAGCACTTACCCTAGTAGAGACATATGAGGCAACGACTGCGACGTAAAAATGTTTAAAGTCGCGAACTACCGAGTTAAGCTGCTTCCTCAGCGGTACCTGACGTTCAGCTCCGACTTGCCTTACGAAATGCGTTCCCAAATTCGAACATAAAATATATAAACCGTACGAAAGAGGACACGTAACAGTGTATAGAGATATGGCATCAGAGCATAGATATTTTGTACTAAACCAGTATTTACGCAGCAGGATAACTGAAAAAATTCAGATATGAATAATAAAAGAACTTATGAATCATACCCGCCTTAACATGCTGGCAGGAGCCAGGGTATTCTTACATGTGTAAGAAACAGTTTGAAGGAGCTACTGACGCGATTTTGCGGCGGCGCAAAATATACATTTTTCGCTTTCTAGTCATGTATTGTTAACGCCCTTCGCACACGGAAGCCAGAAAAACGTACAAAATATTTTAGTTTGGTTTTAAAGTTTTCGTCGCCCAGCAGCTGCAAGTCAGCCGCAGCGCAATGGACACTACGATGACGTATGAGCACAGTCTCTTAAAAATCGCCAAAATCTCTGTCGAGTTGCTGGACGACCGTGAAAGTGTCGTTGTCACGTGTAAATTGCCACGTGTAATTGACCGTAGACGACAGAGTTGCAGCGACGCTATCACGAACTGATGCCCCTACATGACTCAGACGTACGTCCGACTATGTTGACACGTCACTAGGAAACCGCCCCACCGAAATCGAAACCAAAAGTGGGCTTTTATGGAAGCCGTATTAAAAATATATTCATTACCTTGCGACGCACCGTGACACTCTTTTTGGGGTTCTCCACGCCAGTGCTTTCATTTACAGCAATAATACGAGAGTGTAAAAAATTCGTGTCAATACTCCTTTAAGCAGTATGAAATCAAGGGTAGTAGACATCGCCACGAACGTGCAAGTGCCAATGACTGCAGATTAAGCTTAGGATTAGGACCGCCTACAGGTTTCTGGAGCTTTTTTAATAAAATCATTATGATATTTGCAACCTCCAAATTACTATCAAAAAGCAAGCCTCAAGCAAAAATTACAAATATGCTAATGATGTTAGCAATTTTGATGGTGACAACGCCGGTATATATATATATATATATATATATATATATATATATATATACCGGCGTGTTACACTGCAGTGTTACTAAGCATGAACAACAGTTGAAATGAAGACGAAGAATGCACCTTGAATGCCTGAGATGTGAACTGAAATTCCGCTGCATCGAACAGCGCTTCTTATTGCAATTAGAGAAATTCAAAATGAAACCATTAAAGCGTCCGGGAAATAATTCTACTTTTGAAAAATTCTAATTTCTACTATATATATATATATATATATATATGTATATATATATATATATCAAGCAATAATTCTACTTTTGCTATTGCAGTAACGTTTGACATTGCTGCATCATAACTGGCGACCGGATTAAAAGACCTCACTTTCCCGGACGCTTTAATGGATTCATTTTGAATTTCTCTAATTGCAATAAGAAGCGCTTTTCGATGCAGCGGAATTTCAGTTCACATCTCAGGCATTCGAGGTGCATTCTTCGTCTTCATTTCAACTGTTGTTCATGCTTAGTAACACTGCAGTGTATTTGAGAGCAGAGAGAGAAAAAAATGTTTATTTAGAGTGCGTGTCCAAGCCTTACCTCTCCGCTGTCCACTTTCATCGCTCCCATGTCGTTGTTCATTCGCTGTACCTCGATAGGTGGACCTCCTATGTAAGGGTCGGCGGTCGCTGGCCTGGCAATGCATCCCGCGAAGCAGTAGTGACCGTACGGCCCCATCTCTATACTTTACAGAAGGAAAAAGGAAAGATGTATGACGAAGTAATCAAGGCAGAAGTTACATGCCTAAGTTTACAAGCACCCTCACCAACCGAGGGTATCCCAGAATATAAGGTCTTTCAAAGTGAGTTCATTGAAAATTTATATAGATAGGCAGCGATATTTTTTATAGACTAACTGTCACGCGCGCAGTGTAACAGCACACATGGCAGTGCAATGCATGCATGCTTGGCACCACTTTTGAATGCAATGCACGTCGACCTTACCTAACCTAACCTCAAAGAAGGGGAAAGTGTGGTCTCAGCGTTTTCACGGTATTTGCACTCATTCGCGATCCCAACTGAATTCTCGTCGCGTAGCGGGTGAGCCTGGCGACAGGTGACCCAGGGTAGGCTTATAAACGCAACATGCTGTAGCGTTACCGCGTGTTAACAAGCAGCTGCATAATTATCTATTCTTCGTCATGCGGCCCAGCAACAGCCCGAAGACGATCCAAGTCAAGCCCACAGACTATACACCTGAATTTTGTGTGATTACGATGGAGAGGCCGTAACGCATTGTTCCTTGAGAGAAGTAGACAACGCGCTACGATCACCGATGGGGATAAGGAACTCATGCTTTGGCAAGAAATTGACCGACATTACGTTGGTTTGACCCGAACACTCCACTCGCATTGAGTTGTTTCTGCCCTCAAGCAATTCCTTTTGCCAGACTAATTGTTATGTGTATATGCAAAAGAACGTTCCCGGATGGCGTCTTCGTGATCGACGAAAACACCCTTGTCTCCTCAAATTAGTCAGCAAGAAATTTACTCTGGGTAATAATTTTGAAGTGTTACGGCAATTTCAACCTTGTTTAGCCACAGCGCCCACATGGTGCCGCCTTGATATTGTGCGGAAAGTTTACCACTCACCCGTCCAGCTGAAAATTCCAGTATTTGCCGAGGGCCGTGAAGAATGTCAGAGGCCCCTCGTACAGCCTGTAATTGGCGCTCCCGAACAGTGCCTCTCCGGTATCCGTGTCCACACGACTGAAGTACAAGCCAAGCCGTGGCTCGGCTATGAGCCGCTCACGCACTAGGGTGCCGAAGAAGGACAGGGGACCCTGTTCTAGTCCCAGAACGGCGCTGGATGGAGTGCCCCAGTAGATGTCCTTGCGGCCCTCAATGTCTCCGATGCGCAAAAATGGCATTCGTGGTACCGTTACGCCGGCCACTTGTTGGCGGTCCCATGACGCCTTCCCGATCACGGTGCCGTTCCCAAAAGGTGCCGAGGCGTTTTCCACTCCGTCGATATGGGTGGTGGAGACGCTCGGGTCGTACTTGTCGCGACCACCTGCGGTACAGGTAAAATATATGTGTACGCAAGAACGGTGTCCTGGTGTATTCCTGAATGCTACTGCTTAAACACAACTATGACGCAATAAAGCAACTTTATTAAGAGATTCGCCTCGATGTTAATAGGCGGCGAATTACAGCCCCTGCCTAGCCATGGCCACAGAGCCCCTGGCCTCGCCGAGTGGCTTGCTAGGCTAGCTGGGCTACCCAGATTTGGTCTTCAGACACGGAGCTCAGCAGAGCCACCTCCTAGTACGCCCTGCATTTCGGAGCTTCCCTCCTCATGATTTCTCTTTAGTTCGCTCTTTGAACACAAGCTAAACCATAGCAAATGTCCCAGGGTTGCCATCGACTCGCAGGCCTTACATTTATCGGGCGAATAATGACCAGCGTAAGGCACACAGAAGGGCAGTGGACTTGGAAATGGCCGTTTCTGCAGTTGTATCCGCGAGACTCTCTGCTTCCTAGCTCTTTAGCTCTGTGTTTCTTTAGCTCTGTGTTTACGGATGAAAGTCCAATGCCACCTAACCTACCTGCTATTTCTTTAACTTCCCACATGCAAGATGTTCTTATCACTCCGCGAGGCATCGCCGCAGCCATTGATCGCCTTTCTGCAAATTCTGCACCAGGTCCTGACGAGATATGCCCGAAAATGCTTAAGATAGTAAAGCTAGAATTATGTCCTATGTTACGTGCCGTTTTCCAACAGTCCCTCGATACAGGCTGTGTACCCGACGACTGGAAGCTACCCCGCGTAGTACCTATATTTAAATCCGGAGACCGTTTTAGCCCAACTAACTACAGGCCAATCTCTGTAACTAGTATCGGCAGAAAACTGCTCGAGCACATAATTTCATCGGCAGTCATGAATTACTTAGCGGAAAACAATTTGTTTTTTGCCAACCAACATGGCTTCCTGCGCGGCCGATCTTGCGAGACACAATTATTTGAGTTAATTACAGACATTCATATTGCTTTGCATGACCGATGCCAGATCGATGCCGTTTTTGTAGATTTTAAAAAAGCGTTCGATAAAGTCCCTCACGCAAGACTAATGAAAAAGCTTACCATCCTTAATTTAAAGACTCACGTTGTTAATTGGATATCGGAATTCCTAACTAACCGGTACCAATCCGTTGTAGTCAACGACAAACGCTCCCCTTTAGCGCACGTCAAATCGGGAGTGCCTCAGGGATGTGTGCTGGGGCCGATTCTATTTCTAATTTACATTAATGATATAGCTACTTCTATGATTTCCACGGTAAGGTTATTCGCCGATGACTGCGTGATATATAGAAAGGTGACTAACAGTGAAGATGCTAATAATTTGCAGAATGATCTTAATATATTAGGTAAATGGTGCCAGGACTGGCAGATGGAAGTCAACGTGAGCAAAACAAAGGTCGTTTCATTTACTACAAAACAAACATCAATAACTAATCACTACACACTGAATGAGAAAAAAAATTGAATATATATCCAATTTTAAGTATTTGGGTGTTCACTTAGCGAGTGACTTATCATGGAACCTACACATTGACACTGTCACTAGCAACGCTTATAAAACGCTCGGATTAATCAGACGTAACTTATATTTCGCCAATTGTGATACTAAACTTTTAGCTTACAATACACTAGTCCGCTCTAAGCTTGACTATGCTTCCCAAATATGGGATCCTCACCAGGCTTACCTCATAAATAAAATAGAGTCGCTTCAAAACAAAAGTGCCTGGTTCATAACAAAGATATAGTCTCGAACTTATAGCACAAATGAAATTAAAAAGTCTCTAAAGTGGCCGTCTCTGCAGTCACGCAGACTGTTCTCCCTTCTGTCTCTTTTTCACAATCTCTATCATAACAATTCGCAACTGTCTGCACTAATTAAACCTGCTCATCGAATATTCGCTCGTCTGGACCACGAATTCAAATTAGAACCTCTATTTGCCCGAACAAACCTGTTTTTACATTCACCATTATTTCTTGCTGTTAATCATTGGAATCAACTTCCTAACGATATTGTCTGTATAAAAACCACGAAGAATTTACTCACAAATTAAAGCTTCATCTTGGTGTTTGAATGATTTAGTAAAACCGACCCAGATGTGCATGTGCTTATATAGTGATTTATTTTAGCTCGCTGTATAACTCGCTTACTTGACAATGTTTAGCACTGTTTAGCATAGAAATGTTCAGCCTCGTTTGTTCTTGTGTTACGCCTTCCTTTTTAGTGTAGTTTTGTCTTTATAATTACTTTTCTACGATTTTATACATTATTTATACGTTGTTATTTATTTTTCATAGCTTTTATTACTTTATTGTTCGTGTTGGTTTTTATGTATGTATACTACTACTCCCCCTATGTAATGCCCTCGGGCCTTTAGGGTACATGAATAAATAAATAATTTCCTGTGTGGAAAGAAGATTCCTGGGACCCTTAACTATCACCTAAGTGACACAAATAGCAAAGTTTTGTCGCTTAACATTGGGTTTCGAGCTGATGACTTTGACCAACGAATGCGGCTTAGCGCCAGAAGGTTTATTATTATTATTATTATTATTATTATTATTATTATTATTATTATTATTATTATTATTATTATTAAACAAGACGTATACGGCAAACATTCATTTGTTGATGCAACGACCTGAAGGTCGGGTTGCCGTGCATTCATACCTTTTCTTGCCAATGTTGCTACGAACGAGACACGAGTTAGAAATTTTCGGTGCAACTGCCAATGAGAGGCGCAACCAAATTTACTTGTTTCGCTCTGACAGGGCAAGAATTAAAATTAAAGTATGCAGCCTCAGGTAATGTAATCTAAAAATTACTGCCTAGTGGTGAATTAGTTTTCCACGCTACATTTCATAAAACATTTTTTTTATTACGCCGGCACATATACGCACATGCAATGTCGCAAAAATTCTGAGGTTGCCGGTAAATCGAGTCGGACCTTCTCGAAAACAATGTTTTTCGTTAAGTTGCCCCATCCATAATTACCTTTTGTCCTTTCAGCGTGAAAAGCAAAGGAATGCTTGCCAGCAACAAAGGGCGTCTCTCGGCCGTGTACGTTCGCAGGTGTCGCACACGTTGGCTAGGCACTTTTAAGAACAAATGCTTCTCGTGGTGCGAGATTGAATCAGGTACTTCAAAATCATTAAACTGTGTAGAGTAAAGCTGTTTCAAAATGCATTCGCACTAATTGGTCTTTGAAGGAGTGTAAACATAAATATGGTGTCATGCATCATCCGAGCAAAAAGCCTTTGCGGTGAAATGACAGTTTTGTGAAGTCTATTGTCTCTCAAAGAAAAAAGCAGTACTGTTCCCTGTTCTGTAGCAAAAATACCGACTTGTACTACGAATGATCAGTACCATTAATATAACACTGCCGTGAACTACTGTCCACCAAATTAATATAACACTACTAAAGTACCACTACTGTCAGTTCTGCTGAAATTGAAACGTTTCTTCTTTTCGTGCGGCTTGATGTCTTTTTGCATCTAATTGCTTTTTCATAACAAATTCTACAAAATTCACTCTTTTCAGATATGTCTGATGAACCCCCGGACCAAGTAGAGCAGCGCCGAGAACATGACCAACAGGTAATGTCGAATTTCTCGCTCACCAGCAAACGTAGCGCAGTCTTGATTTTTCACATGCATAAGCGCATATAATATTTACTTCAGTAGCAAGACATAAGACAGGATCTTTATTGTTGTGTCACAATCATCAACAACCTAGCTTACGTCCACTGCAAGACAAAGGCCACAATCACGGGTCTCTATCCTTCCCTCTCCTGCACGAGCTTATTCGTTTAATGCCTTCCATTTCTTTTTAATTGCATCTTCCTATCTTGCTCTACCTGTCAGCGTTAGGCATGTCAGGCTGTTTTCTTTGCATCACCCGTTTCGTAGTCCTCAGCCTCCATTGGACTCATTTGTTATCTTCATTTTTCCTCTCCATAAATAATCACAGAAAAAGTGCAATGGTTCAATACTCACTGTTTTAAAGGTAGTGATAGGTTACCTTTCATGAGTCGGGAATGACTGCCATATGCGTGCCAACCCACCGTTATTTTTGTCTGAATTTTTTTAAACATGGATAGGCTTCTCTGTTAGCAATAGATCTAGGTATACATACTCTCTTGGAGATTCCAGTGCGTTGTTCCCTATCGGGGACTAACATGTTAACACCGTGCCTGTAAGCATCTGTTTTCTGCATGTTCTTCTTTAGTACTTCAGTGCTTTGTCACTAAAAAATGTTTCTTTTTTGAGGTTCGTTGTTATAACCCTAAATGAGTCAAGGAACAGCAAGTTTATTGGTTCCTTGGGCAATGCTAACTAGCCAAAAGATGGAGGTCGAAGACCTCCTACTCTGGACTACTTGCTGGCGGGCTGTTCTTCTAACGCAATATAACCACTGAAATTTATAGGCCTCCCTGAGGACTATGCATTACTCTTCATAATGTAGCTCAATGGCGGTTTGCTTTAAATATGTTTTTAATTTCTCGCGTGTTGCCCCTTGGTACTCTGTTCGAAAAATATCCTTAATTGTTACTCTGAGACACCTATATGAAATTTCGGAAGACCCTCGTGTATGTAATAATTTGGCTACCTTGCTATACGAGCATATATAAAGTGGTGCGTCACTGGGCGTCTGTGTGTCCGGTCGACCGCTGTGGAGGCTTAGTCTGGTGGCTGGTTTCCGATCAGAAAACGCCAGGTACTAGTTGCGCGCAAGGCGAGAGCGCGCGCGCGCGCGTGTTTGTGTGTGTGTGTGTGTAGCCTGATAAGAAATTCTGCATTGCAGGAAGCATATGCGATGCTTCTGTTTTGATATGGATCAAACGGAAGTTCGCATATGCTTCCGTTTGATCCATATGAAGGTCTACGGCAAATATACAACAAACATATGAAATGTGTGTGGACCTCACATGGAACGCATGAAGTTACGGATGTGCGGAAGGGAACGTTTCCAGTAGCGCACCCTTACGAGCGAATTTTTTGCGACTCTAGACAGCCAGACGGTTGTTGGCTTCGGCCGTGTCCGCCCAAGGGTGCGAAGCAGTCGCAGGTTCAAAGCTCCAAGGAGAGCATTTATTAGAAGCAAGACTTGAAGGTTAGATGCACAAAACTACAAAAAACTCACGGGCCGTGACCACACACTAGCCCTTCTGCCTACGCAGTGCATTGGCTGAGGCCTTTGACAGGAAAAGTAAGACCGCGTCCACCGTATTATCCACCACCTGGCGTCACCCCGCCAGGCTCGCGCCGCGCGCGATGCCCACAGGGAATAAAGTAAGTTATACTTACGGCACACTTCAAGGTCTGCTTTGCAGCTTGTGGAGAGCACCCAGCTTGCACCGGCTGTGTCGAATGCTGCTTTAAAGGATTGCCACGGAGAGCCGATGTTCAGGTCACAGTAGTATTGTAGCTGCACGGTGAAACTCAAACTGAGAGGTAGTCAAGTACAAGGGTGCCGTTTATCCTTAGTTTCGCAGGCGTAATCTCACATCAGGGAAAGTATTTTACTATCTCACATTTAGTGAGGGCTAACGAAAAAAAGAAAACTGAGAGTCTCTGCAACATGAGATTTGTACCATTGATTACACTAGTATAGTCATGGTATTCGCAAAAGGGTTTCCTTTAAAGTCTAAGGCGGTCATACACTTTAGCGAAAGCTGTATGATCAGCACAACAATGATTCGCCTGACTTTCCCTCACATATATGTTAACGTTATAGTTGGTGTTTTCTAATTAATTTCGCTTAATTTGACCCCACTATAAAAATAATTACCCTTAGTATGTATTTTTCCTTTCATTGTACTAATCTGCTCTACCAACCATTCTTAACCTGAATACGTTTAGCTTATTTTACGTGATTTTCAATTTCTAATCGACTACGACAGGGATTTTGTTACTCAATTCAGGTGGGCAACACGAACTTATTTTGGGGACTTACGTTATTGTAATTTGTAAGTGGCACAGCGAATACTCCGATGCCAGGAATTGCATTTCTTCCTCTTTCGTCGGCTCCACACGAGCAGGGTCTGCATGTTAAGAAAATTTTCTATTCAGTCTTAGTAACTAGTACCCACACAGCGCTGCATTAAATATGGCCACAAGAATAGCTTATCTCACTCCGACGCAGGAGTCTGATATTTTTTCTAATAAACGGAGTTTACCCAAACGAAGGTCGTGGGATGTAGTAATAAATGGTATATAGCGGATTTTGAGATTTGTCTGATGTGCATTGCACAGGAAGAGGGATGCATCTCGAAAAAAAAAAAAAAAGTAGCTGTACTGGATATCCTGGCAAACAAAAAGCACTCGCGAAAGATAACGTCAAAACCGACAAAACCGACACAGAGAGAGCTATGATGGGTTGTTTAAAAATTAACTTGCGGCTGTTTTTCATGCATACCTCAAGTACCTCACAGTAAAACAGTATTGCAGCGCAAGTAGTCTGACACAGCAATTTTTTAACCTAGTAGACTGCACTCACAGGGATTCGGTGGACAGATGTGAGCGCTTTCTCGTTTCGTGCTGATGTAAGTACCAGAAGCTGCGCAAGGTAGCTAGCACGGAGCACAGTTGATATGTCAGCTGTCTTTATCATTATGTATTACGTTCTCCACAGCGGAGCTCTTTAGCGGCCTGCCATGTGCGTCGTCTCCGATATCGGCTATCACGCAGAATGGGAGACAGGTCCAGCTTTCCACATTCACTCACTATCCACACCCTTGCCCTGAATCCGGACTCACCCATGCTTTAGCCCTCAGCTCAGTGCTACAACCAAGAGATTTGGGAGTGCCAATACGGAAGCAGATAAAGAAAAGAGCGAGAAGGGAGCAAGCAAATAGCTGAAACAAGAAATAAAGGAAAGTCTTGGGTTGCTAATTAAGGAAAAGTGGACCCACTCTTGCCTCCGACCAGCGACGCACACACTTGCTCTAAGCTCACTGCTACATGACAATCAAAGAGGTAGTGATAGTGTCACGTGAGCGTTATCGTCAACTTGACGCTGTTGCTCCAACTCCGCTGTTTACTCATATTTCAGAGGCCTGTAACTGTCTTTACGTCCTTTATGATTACAGTTTACATATAGCCTGTGCGATTACAAGTTCTCAGCTGGAGTCACTGGAAAATACGTGCCGCCAGGCCTCGGTGCGACACCTCATAGTGGCCTTGGTAACTGTATAGCACCAGAAGCACGAGTGTTGTACGGAAGCCTGACCGACACTCGAGCCTACTTAAAAAATGCGGCGTGCACCCGCGATTTCCATATCATCTATGCTCGTCGATGTTACACATGTAGTAAATGCACAGAAAGGTCCTCGGACAATTAACGCGAGGGTCGTGGTCAAAACCGTTGACCACCGCAGGTCGATGGCGCATTCGCGAACGGCATAGTTATTCACAGGCCTTTTTTACGTGGCTTTGTCTCGTTACAATTAAACCGGCTAATGGCACCGTGCCCAGGCTGTGACTAAAGAGGAGCCAGTCAGTGGTGCGGTGCACAGTAGTGGATCGGCTGGACAAAGCCCCCATATCGGAACAAAAACGTAGTAAACCAATTCTCATGATATAAGTTCACGTGTAACATTTTATTCCCGCTATTAAGGTTACCGAGATGGGTAGCACAGTAGGGCTGCGTGGCAGTCTTTAGTGCTGCCAGATAGCACCGCTGTTCAGTATGCGTGTTTACGTATTTTTTCTGGGGTGAGTGGGAGAGGAGGGGAGTGGCGCTCGTATCTCGTTTGCCTATCGTATGCTTGCCTAATTACTTACCTTTTTGTCCATCACACGATTTCCCCACGCTGGCGAGATGGCTGGAACTGGTTGTCGTTACCTGCTTCTCATGGGTTTCTTGACTCGCAATATATGAAACGTGTATCTCAAATCCGCCGGTTATCTTCGATCGTTCTCCACGTGCCCACAGCAGGCCTATTGTAGTCATCGGTATCAGAAAATCCAAAAGTGACCTTAATGTTCACTTCAGCGTGTTCAACCACGCAGGCCCCTAGAGCACGGTGCATTTTGGTGGACTTGAATGGCCTTTCGGTGAATCGAATGAGGCGTAGCTCGTAGTTTCATATCCGAATTTCAAATTTTTTAAAGTTCCTTGTACCCGCATATTCTTACAAGGGCTTCCTTAACGCCCATGACATTCATACTGAATCCTAAACGTTCGCTCGGCTGGTGAGAGAGAAGATGGGTTAATTTTGATGTAATTTCCATGAACAATGTAGTATAATAGGCATTAAAAGGTGACATTTCTGCGTTACCTACACATGCGCTTTTCTGCGGATTGTTACGGTTTCACAGAATATGTGCACATGTTTTCTATTTGTCGATGTGTGTAAACAACTGGTTAGTGCTTGGACATTGTTACGGAAGTCATAATACACAGTAAAAAAATGCAAAATACCATACACAAAGCCTGGACATAAGCGCGGTAGTACTTATCCTACGATTCCGCAAGAGATGATGTCAAACTTAACGTTTCAGACCACGGAGTCTAATGTTTAGTAAGCCTCTCCGACGCATAACTACGCGTCACCAAAGTGATGGTAACGGAAACGACGACTCAACATGCACTGACGACAACATTGAGCATCAGCGAACAACCACAGTTTCGGGATACGAGGAACATCTGCCAAAGGTTAAGATGTAGATACAAGTGCAACCATTAGATGCTACTACCGGAAAAGTCATTGCCACATACCTGGTCGCCTTTGATAAACACAAACAAAGCAGACCTACAAACGTTGTTGACAAGGGGTGGTTCGTCATGCCTGCACGTTTCGCTGTGCTCTTGCGTCCAGTTGCCGCGACTGCGCAACCTGTTTACTAGCGTTACTTACTGGTTCCTTGCCCTCGTCATGGTGTTGCTGTGCCACGCAAGAAAGAGCACACTGCCGCAAGCCGTATCGCCCTATCCGCGTGGAGTAAGCACACTTGGTTCGAAGTAAAGCTTTTTCTTGAGCACCCTCGGATTTGTCAGCTAAGATGACACTCGTAACGCGTTCGATTTTTCTACGATTTTATTGAAAAGGGGAATTCCTAGTTAAAATTAATGAAATGCATATGCACAACCATGTGTGCACATAATTAAATTGCTACATCTTTACAAAGAAGTGTTATCAAAAGGGCGTGAACGCATTTGCCGCGGTGATGAATTACAAAATACGTGATGGTACAGCAGCGCCACTGGGGAACTGCCCACTAAATGCAGCTTTCCCACAGACTGCGGTAGCTGAACGCGGAAACAATATGCATTTCGTACTGTGATCATGTACCACCACCACAAGTATCCTCGATCTAGGCGAGACACCATTCTACCATCTGAAACGGAAGCATCAAGCCGAAAACAGACATTTTTTCTGTTTTGTCATTTTTGTCGACACAGGAGGTGAACGAGCTCCTGTGTCGTTCACCTCAAGGCAGCTATTTTTACGTGCGCAGTTCTTTTCCTGCACGGCAGACCCTGTTTATCTCTGCTGCTGAGACAGGAACGGCTATCCCTCTGCGAAGCTTTGCCGTCGCGTAATCAGCGTTTCACACTAGCGCAGATGCCTCAGCCTGACCAGACAGCTGCTTGCGAAAGTATTGTCTTGCCCTAACCTGACCTCGTTGTGCCGTACCTGCGGTTTCTGCTCGTGTGTGCTGTCTAGTGTCAAGACAGTTTAGCAATTTCACGATGTCTATCGCTATCGATGACATTATAAGGCATTTCATGCAGCATGGTTAGTCTTATTCTTTCTGCTCTCTCTCACTCTACGCATGTATGTATGTATGTATGTATGTATGTATGTATGTATGTATGTATGTATGTATGTATGTATGTATGTATGTATGTATGTACTACGTACGTACGTACGTACGTACGTACGTATGTATGTATGTATGTATGTATGTATGTATGTATGTATGTATGTATGTATGTATGTACTACGTACGTACGTACGTACGTACGTACGTATGTATGTATGTATGTATGTATGTATGTATGTATGTATGTATGTATGTATGTATGTATGTATGTATGTATGTATGTATGTATGTGCCCGCATCAGCGTTGCAGCGGCTGTGGCTTGCGGCTGCTGATCCGAAGGTCAGCGGATCGCATGCCTGCCCTAGCAGCTGCATTCCAGTGGATGTGAAATGTTCAGGCCAATTTATTGCGCGATGTAAGTGTACTATCGTGAGCAATATGAAAGGGAACACGGGAACGCATGGCAAACAGACTCGAAATCGACTCACAGCGATAGGCGGATGGCGCTGTGAAAAACCGAATGGAAAGGAGGGCGCCCTTCCACTAACTGTCGGCACTCCCACCACGCTGGCGTTTTCTGCAAAGCAGCAACTTTTCGATCCCGGCCGTGGCGGTCGCATTTTCGATGGAGGCGAAAATGCCAGAGGCCCGTGTACTGTGCGTTGTCAGTGCAGGTTAAAGAACCCCAGGTGGTCTAAATTTCCGGAGCCCTCCACTACGGCCTTTCTCTCCTCCACGGACGCTTAGCCGTGCTCCCTACGTGGGCTGCAGAAATTAGCGTCCTTTCCTAACCGAACCACAATCAATCAATCAATCAATCAATCAATCAATCAAGCAGCAACTTATGCCATTTCACGGATAACGCGGTTTATTCTGATATGCGATAAAACGCGCTAATTGTCGCGTGCAGTGACATTCAGCGATTCCTTTCCTTCTCCTTCAGTCTTGTTTTTTCCTTCACACAAGCGCTTGATTCAATGCCAGGTCCTGCAGTTTGTACAGACAAATGCATGGCAGGAGTGCCAAAAGTTGTTAGAACACCTTCCTCTCCCCGCTATGTTTCCGACGGCTGCCGTCACGTATCTGGGCTTCAGGCTCTTTGCCAACGCGCTCCAGTGTTCCCTTTCATATTGCTCGCGATAGTACGTTTAAGAACCCCAGGTGGTAGAAATTACCGGTGTCTTTCAGTACGGCGTCTCTCGTAATAATACCATGGTTTTGGGGCGTAAAACCAAGGCAATTATTCTATGCGCATCTGCACACATCTATGCATGCACAAAATTAGGCTCACTTCTGTTATACTCACAGCAAGGTATAGAGAGGGGTACGGAGCCTAATTTATTTATTCATCCTTACGTTCACTGCTGTCATCGGAGATGCCTAACAAGCCGACAATGCCTTTAGTGCACATCTCCTGAGGATGGCGGTAGGATCACGGGGTTACTATTTTTGTAGAGTGCTAGGCACCGACGGAGTTCCAGCGTCATGTCCATTTATAAGTCCACCTAGGATAGGCTGCAGGTGGTTTCATTTCGGGCCAAGTATCCTTTTTTTCTCTCTTTCGACTGCAGGTTCTCGATCAGCTTACGCTTAGCCAGCGTGGTACATTCATTTCCATGTAGTGGCGTGTCATTGACCTGAATAGCAAATCTGCGTTGAACAGCTATTGGGAACTGATCCATTGGGCCTTACGCCATTTCACCGTTACGCATCATTTGTACTCACCGGTATAATTATCAACGAGCATCAGGTCACCAGAGGAAGCCAGTATGGCAATGAAGACTCCCGTTTCTCACAAATACATATAAAAAAAAACGACTACCAAACTTTACGTACAAACCACGATATGATTATAAGGCGAACCAAAGTGGAGAGCTCTCTTGAAGATAGGAACTCCGGCTTTTTAGCGTGGATAGGCGTCGCACAGAATACTCTAGCCTGAGTATTTTCTCACTGTGATAGGGCGATCATCCAAGGAAGTCACATTTACTGTATGGACCGGACGCTATGACACTGCGCCTTCTTTGCACTTGTCTGCATGCCGAAACAACAGCCGCATCTTTCTAATACTCTAGCAGGTTTTTACCTTTTGTAATGCACGTGCCTCACTTCTCCTAGCTTTCGGATGTGTTATTGTGGGTCGACGGAATTATGTTCCAGAGCGCCCTTGTTTAAAGGGGTCCTGAACCACCACTCGGGCTTGGTTTTGAAAACTGCTGGGCGTGTATTGAATGCCTCTCAGAAATTCACAGCCGAAATTTTTCAAAACGGTTTGTTAGGAGCGAAGGTGTTGCGACCGGAAAACCTCCCTTTCCAGTCCTGTCTCAACTCTGCGGAATAGAGGGTACAGAGCTCCTTAAGGCTGTGTCGAAGGAGGTGCCCCGCCCACCGCTTTACGTCACCAGACTTCAGCGACGTGTCAGAGTGGCTGACGAAAAGCGCGCGACTACCGGGGGCTGTTTCTTCGCAGCGCGCTTGTGGCCGCCTGCTCGCTTCGTGCCTGGGCTCGGTCGCACGCTCTAGCGATCACCGCATTCTTTTTTTCGATCCTCCGAAGCTTTGTTTTCGTTCATCACATACGTTTAGGCTCGCAGGTGTGAGCGTTTACTTTGTCAGTGCGCTGCTTGTCGTCGATATTGCGCATAACCCGGCGTCAGGACAACAAGCGCAGCTACCAATGCTACTCCACCTTGTCCTGCATAACCCCAAATTAGTTAGTTGTTGATTAGTGATCGTAAACGGGATAATGATGCTGTCGGGCTCGAACGTGACTACTATGACTCGAAAGGAAGACCTTCACAACTCCGACCCTTGCCGACAGGTTAATGTGGAATAAGGTGCGTTGACATGCGGTAAGATGGATGGATTAATTTAATGTGTGAATACACTAGTTCAATTTTAACAGTGAAGCTGTTTAAGCTATTGGTGAAACTGGGAAATCTGCCGAAGACTCCACTAAGCTACGTAATGCTAGCATAACTCTACCACGCTGTAGTAAAGACAAAGCTCCCTAGGAATAGTTAGGTAAGGCTGTCTCATTCAAAGTAGCCTAATTAGGAATAATTAATTGAAGCCTACTTCAGACAGGACTAATCCAACTAAGCCAAACCAAGCCAAACTGAACTAATTCAACCTGAATTGAGCTATACAAGTAAGTCACATCTAATTAAGCGGATACTAATGATTAATAATTATTTAAGCCATGATACTAGTAATCCATGTCTAATTAAGGTAAATCTAATTATACGAAGCCTAATTTAGCTGATATCAACAAATCTAGTGTAAGCAAGCTTCTAATTAGACCGTGTTTATTTAGATTGTACTAATTAAATCACGCATAGCTAGGTTATTACTAGTTAAGTCAAACCTAAGCTAGCACTTATTAATCGAAGGTAAATTATGCTAAGGCTTCAAGGTCAAGCCTCATTAAGTAGAAACTAAACATTTCAGGACTAAATAGGCTAACACTGAATAAATCAGGCCTATTTCAGGTAGTATTCATCAAGCGATACCTAATTAAGATAATATGTCAAAGAACAGCGTAACTAGGCCTGTACTAATTAGGCCACGTATACTTAAGACATGACTAATTACCCCATGCATAATTATATCATGACTAACGAAGACCAGCGTATTAAACAACGTATCATTAGGAATACGTTAATTAGACCGTGTCTAATTAGTGTAACGCTAATTAGGTGCTGACTAATTAAGTTAAGACTAAGTCAAGTCTCAATAAGCTCAGATTATTAAGTTAGGCCAAATTAACCCAAACATTACAGACGTAATGATTTCATTCGAAACTAATTTACCTTAGTCAACGCTAATCTGCTGTAATCCTTAATTCACCCTAATCTAAGTATAGCGTAATCCGCTCTATAATATGCCATAGTCCACCTTAATGCACCTCAGTCTGTCTTAATCCACCCTAATGCGCCTTAATGAGCTCTAATCCACCCAAGTACACCCTAATCAGACCTAGTCCTTTAATCTATCTTATAGCAGAAATATTTTGGGTTCGACTCCAGCCATGTTATTGAGTATGAGTACTAGAAGGTGGCGCATTGGGGTACCATAGGGAATAAAACCATCTACAATCACTGATGAATTAAAGTTTGTGATTAATTTGTGATTTATTACAGGCTGCAGGCATGCATTTGTTGGCTTCATGGAAAACTATATTTATGGTGAGTTTTGCGCCGCACCGTTCGCATCCACGCCGAGGTAGTTTACGGACGCCTTCCAATGGCATCTATGAGGCTTGCGCATTAACAAATATATTTTTACATATTTCTAGCAATTATTTTGCCTATATAGGTGCTCACAACGCAAGGAGAAGCGAGCGCACGGCACGCACGGCACGCACGCGCTTACGGTTTTGAAAAAGGCGCGCTGCGAAGGGCCCGCACTCAGCCGAGGCGGGCGTGTCTGCCATCGGCCAATAACAGCGACGCTCCTTGTAAGTGCTCTATGACGAAATAGAGCATATTCAAGGAGCGTGAGGAGAAGCCGCTTTTTGAGTTGAGGGCTCCTGAAGAAGTGGAAGCTTTGTGCTCCGCTTGTGAACGATACGCTTCGCGGATGACGACAGCATTTGGCTGAGATGTTCGTTACAGCGTAGGCAAGCCGTAGAATATGTTTTTTCACCAAGCCCGGAGGGTGGTTCAGGACCACTTTAATGACATGAGGGGGCGCTGAACTGATGCTATGGAAGCGACGCCAACACTCAGACTTCAGTTTCTGGTCCTCCAGTATATGACTCGACTTTGTCGGTTGCCGCGGGTACTACTCCGGCTGACACACATTTCGTATTCACTTGGCAAAAGTAACTTCGCCTGTTGGAGGACAGACAACTGCGATGCCTCCTACTCCTCTATCGTGCAAATAAATGAAATGGTGCGTAAAAAGGTTAATCGTATGTCTGAAACACCAAGTATACACTTCACACAAACAGCGTTGATAATCAATGAAATTGACAATAGATCATTATTTAATGCCATTGATCGGTATATTGCTCAGCTTGATAATGTAATCCTGCTAGCAGAAACACACACACAAACACACGCGCATATATATATATATATATATATATATATATATATATATATATATATATATATATATATATATATATATATATATATATATATGGACTGCGAAGACCATGCGATTGTAGTAGCTGCAGCTCCGAACCTCCCTCCCCGATAAAATTGCCTAACCCACCTCCCGAAAGAAATTTCTGACTCGCCACGGCCATGTATATACATCACTGCTCCACGTCTACAGCATTATCGCAATCAATAATGGATGCCGCGTACCCGCACACACCTCGTCGAGGAATGAAGGCGTGCACCACACATCATTTCATCATCGCTAATCCGTGTGCGGGTCTTCGGCAGTCCGCGTCGTCACTGCTGCTCATCGGCACTCCTGACGACGTCGTCAATGTTACACGTGACAAAGGCGTACCTAAATTATACCGGTGTAGTCGCTTCTCCTGAAGCGCTGTATGTCCTTCGGGCTTGGGCGTGTCATCGTCCCTCCGCCATAGTCTAGCATCCATCACCTTTTGCCAGCTGTGCTGATGTCTTTGGTGGCATAGGCACAGAATTTACGTTTGCTCCGGCCGGAAAAAATGTCGGTTGCCTCGAACACCATCCTATGGCGCTTTACTCAGGTTTAGACTTGTCGCACGCAGACGCCACGGAACGCCGGATCTTAGGCATATACAACTCCGCTGTAGAACACGAATTCCGGAAATATGTGCCCAAAAAACACGGTGTGTACCCATAAGGTCAATTTTATTACCGTACTGCAAGTCGTAATGCGCATTTGTACTGCTGATCTGGCCTAGAGGCTCAGAATGGGGACGTGAAAATTTACTGCGCAAGGGCGAAGCCCACTCTTCCATGGCCTGAGGGTTCGAGAGGCGCCTCGAGCACGGTGTACACTCGTCTGAGGAACACGAGGCCCAAATGCCAACTCGCATCGGCCACTCGGTCCGCTTCAACGAAGCCGCTGTAGCATCTCGTTCCAGAGGTAGTTTCCTCCTGCAAATAAGAACACCTTGCTATTATTTTGCAGCAGGTTGGCGATTCTCCTATAGCTCAAGTTATTCCTGAGACACGCTTGCTTTCCCCCTCCATCTTGTTCATCCATGAAGAACATCCAAACCAATAGTCTAATTCTATCACCGTTTTTCGCTTACAGTTTTAGAACAGTTAAGGGCAGGGGATGGTAGTACAGCATGACGGCATACTTTTATAGACAGCGTAACAAGGTCCTGCCTGTTCGCTTAAGGCGCTTCTGTATAGTTTTTTTGTTTGTTTTCTTCACGTTGCAAGACTTCTTTTAGCTTATACGGAAGGGAGGTCATGTTATGCCGTTCACCAACGGAGGCGGATAGGCCAAGAATCGAACGGCAGTAGTGACAGTCAGTACGGGGCTGTGCCAAGAGGGAATTAGCCAAGAAGAAGAAGAAAAAGAACTACATAGAGAAAGCCAATTTCGTCTAATACATCTGCTAACTTCATTTTATTCACACCACCGCGTTCTCTTGCGCCATTCGTAACCACTCTTTCCTTCGCACCTGTTCCGTAATATTCTATTCCACTTATCTACCTTTTGCATGGTATGACATCCCTCTCCTACTCTTTTCTCTTTAGTCAATGAAAATATTGACTTCCTAGGCCAGATCGCTATCTTCCTTTCCTGTTCTCGTAATGCCTAATCAGACATGCACACGTTCCTGAAAAAAAGTTAACCGACTCGAATTACAATTATTTCGCCGAATTCCTGCTCACTATAATTACAATGCACCATCATAAAAATAACAATTACTCTAGCCTAGTCGATCACCTCCCACGTTACTATTCATGCCATTTATTGCTGGTTGCTCACATACACACATAGCGTGACCTAAATAGCGAGAGGACCAGTAAATCGAGTCGAAAAGAGCGGTTTCGGAAATTTACGTCACAGGTTATATTTGTGCAAAAAACAGCTTCAAGTTTCACGCCGTAATTTTAGGTACTTACCCCCACGTGCCGCTCTTTTTTATCGACTGGATTATCGATTTCTATCAAATAATGACTGACTTCATAATTTTCTAACGTAGCGCAAGAATGATTTATTAGCATCTCAACGCTTGTTATTCTGTAGGAGAGGTAACTGAATCTTTACAAAACTGCCGTAAGAATAATCGATTACAATAACCGAATACTTCTAGAGTCTTATGTAGAACCCAAGAACTAGCACTTTTGCCCTTTTGCACTACCGCTTGCTGCCGAGGTCCTCGGCTGGTTTGCAATATTTTTAAACACCCAACTTCCTGCTCCGCACCAAGAACTCACATTCAACGAGAGTTGCTAGGTGCGGTAGCATTATCCAGATGTGGGCAGCGTGAGGATGAACGGACATTGGTATTCTCGTAATTGCCTTCTGATGTCGAAGTTGCTCGCTTATCTAGTGTTGTCGGCTTTAATCATTGCGTCAAAAATCTCCACTTCATAATTGCCGCAGCATTTCGCGGTTCATAGGCGTTGTATGTCTGTTTTTTTAATTATTTGTATGCAAGATCCATTACACTTATGATTAACATAATGCTTTCGTTTGAGATAATATTCATACGTCTTTTAGTAAACTGTAGTTTTCCACTTTGTGCATCAATGGTAAGATTGCTCACTGGTAGCCTTTGCTCATCTGCTAGTCTGCCTTGTCGCGTAAATTATTTCACGAGAGCGTTCTGCAGCTATTGTATCCATACTTCGATCAAATGAACCCACGGTGTGGCACAGCTAAAAAAAGTTCTACGTACCTACCCACAAACTGTGCATGAATACATCTTGAGCGACATAGTGGCAAGGACTGGAATGCACATTTATCGTAGTGTAATATCTCATGCGCCCTCTGTAGAGTGGAGGCAGAGGCTGAATGCTTGAAAGTCATTGATAATCTGGGCGACTTTAGATTACGGGTTCCAAACAAGTTCCCAGGAGCGATTTAATTGCATCGCTCCTGGATATGAGCTTGGCAATTAAGTCTCGTTCCTTTTTGTCTTTTTGTGTGTGATTGAAAGTGCGTACCTTTATCATGTAGTCTTCTGGCTGAAGGACAAACTTCTGCTCACCAATCACGAAGGTGACGTCAGAAGGCCTCACGTTGCAGCGAAGTTCGTACTGCGTTCGGAAATACAGAGAGCGAACAGATGGCAGCAATTTTTACTTGCAGAAAACGTTTGGTAGATGAAGTGGGGATCTCACTAATACGATATCCATAAGAACAGTACAATAAAATTTATCAGACGAAGGTTGTATGAAACGTGTGAAGATACACTGAACGTATACGTAAGGTGTTGGGGTGAGCAAGGAAACACATTGTACAAAAAAAAATAGAAAGCGTAGTAAGTGGGACTGTGTTACCGAGGTCTCACTGCACTTTATTTACGGGCGGCTTGTTAGAAAGGGGAGCAAGTAGTTCGCATCGTTTTGCAGAAATATAAATTTGTTTTCTGCCGATATGTTTTGTGCCTATTTTCCGGTTTCCTTGTCTCGACAACAACTTAAACCAATATCGCTTACGGTTACACGATTCAGCACAGCGTACACTGGAGTGACTTTATCACACGTCATTGCTCAACTCACACTTTTCGGTAAAAAGTTAATGTCAGGAATCGGAACCCTTCGATTTCCTAGCTTAAGTTTGCCTTGCTTTTTTTTTTTGCCGTTGTTTGTGCACTTGAGATCACGGGTGCATCACGGCCTGCAAACGTACTAAATGGTGATTAGGTAACGAGCATTTAATTTGGGCCTTATAGAATAAACTGTGCCTTACGTCGAGCACAGATCACCTGCATATTTTTATAGTAACGCTTGTACAAGCCATTTAACATGCTTATCTCAATTCATACTGCACGTAACTTCATTCACAATTTGCACCGAGCAGATAGTTTTCTCTGCAGCAGGTACAGCTCACATTCGCGCAAACAAGCCAACCTCAGGAGATGTGCCATGATGGTAATCTTTTCTGTGCGTTTCTACATTCATTCCTAGCGATTTTTGTAAAAATTATTTTGACGTTTTGCGTGCCGTAAAAAGCTTTTACAATTTAGGAACGCTTTCAGAGCCAAGTGTAGTGATGACTGTTGTATGAGCAAATAAATTTTACAACCTTTTTTTTTCGCTACCGGTGTGATTGAGCGCTTACGGTGCTCGGCTGCTGGCCCGAAAAATTCAGGTTCGTCCATGGCCGCGGCGTTCACATATCGAGTGGGCCTTATGCCGGAGCCTGATCTACCGTGCGATATTAGTGCACGTTAGGCGGCCTCGGGTGGTCAGAATTTCCTAAACACTCCACTGTATGGTCTCTCATAAGCATAACATTGTTGTGCTACGCTGAACACCAGTAATTATCACTACACTTTTTCAGCGTCGTTCCAAATAATATGGCGTAGTTCTCGCGGTCGAGGCACACAGTGTGGGCGTTTCCTACGCATGTGTCCCTCATATCTGTCTAACCACCATCACCATACGCTTGCCTGTCTTTATCGCCTATGCATGTAATCATCCTCATCGTGTTTGCACCGCTCTGGTTACATACCTAGATACGGAGGCGAGTAAACGTCGTCCAAAACCGAGATGTTATACGTTGTGAAGGTGCGGGTGTCGATCCCAGTATTTTTCGTTTCTTTTACTTAACAGAGCGTTGCTTAAAATTGAGTAGTTGCGGCGCTCTCAAAAGAACCTATTGTGTGTCTTTTTAAAAAAATTCGAAATTATGCTCTTCACTTCTACATTGCTCGCTGCGCGCCCTGTTCGCTGAACTCATTTGTCAAACTTACTCTTCCGTTGTCTACCTTCCGGGCCGCAAGCAGAGTGTTTATCCTATTAATTTCGCTGGCGGGGCCTCCAATGAAAGGTTCCGTTGGAGCTGGCCTGGCCCACGATTCGGTCTGTGGTAACAGGTGCCTCTGGCCGGCTACTTTGTACCTGCATTTGTTATTCAGTTGACATTAGGAAATTGTTGCAAGACACATGATGGAAACCTTGGGCTACATGACACGTTATTAGAGATGTTTGATGAAGCGCCACTGGACATAGGCAAAGTAAACAGGAGCACACAGGATGTTTTGTTCTATGTGTATTTTTCAAACTAGGCAGGCTGCACCGTACCACTATACACGGCGCCCGAATACTGTAGTTCTAACCGGCTACCTTTACAGTCGGTATTGAACAACCTGTGATCATTACCCAATCCGTGACTGGCAGAACTAACAGATCAGGGAGGTCTAGCAAGCAACAATATGTCTGTGGTATTCTGTGGTGCGATATAGCCTCCTGTTTTTAGGAGCTTGCTCGGCAAGCTTCTTATGCTCGCCCCTTGTCCGACGGCGGCAACGGCGGCGGCGGCGTGTACACGCCGCTCAAGGCGCCGGCTTTCCGGTGATTTCAAGAATGCTCACTAGATGGCGGCGCCGCTCAAGGCGACGCACACCACTCTCAGCACGTGCGCTTCCTTTCTCTTCGCCGGGAGCTCACGCAGTGAACACTCTCTGTTACCGCTCGGGCGCATGAACAACGCACAAGCCAAGGCAGCAGCGCGGCGGGCTCGCAACGCAGCAGCAGCTCGGGCTCGCCATCAAGATCCTGCGCTGACATCCCGGGAAGCCGAAGCGAAGAGGGCTCGCCGTCAAGCAAACCCGGAGCTGCGGGCCAGCGAAGCAGAAGCGGCCCGCAGCTCCGGGTTTCATCATAAAGCAATGATCTTTTATGGGAAACGAGTGCTCAAGCTCATCGAGGGACGCCCTTCTTGTACTTTCCAAAAGAACATCTCTTGTGTATATGTAATCTATATAGTCCATGGAAATGTATATAGTGCATCCAAATGTAAATTAATAAACATTGTGTATGTCATGTATATATAACAGCGTTGTCACGCCTATATCGGGCCGTAGATGTGTACGGAGGATTCGCGGGTTACCCGATCATCCTCCAGCAAGCGCCTCTAACATCACTGACTTTGTGGATATGGCAGGTGATTTTTTTTTCCGTTTGCAAGTCATCGCACAAGCTCTGTGTTCTGTATCATTTTTTCTTCTGCGTCCTATACCGATGCATCAACCACGTTAAGGTGCCACTAGCACGAAAGGTACAATGATCTGTGTGCAGTGTACTGTTTATAATACGGGCAGGCCTTTTGAGCCCTTTATACTGTGCTTCTTTAAGTTCAGTGCTCCGCTAACCCGAAGGTGGCGGGATAAAATCCAGGTCGCGACAGGTGCATTTCGATGGAGAAGAAATATTGTAGCCTGGTGCGCACTGCGATGCCGGTATACATGAAGAAAACCCCACGTGGTCGAAATTTCTTTTGCTTTCATACGACGTCTCCCAGAATCGTACTGTGGTTTTCGAGGTAAAAACCATACATGTTAGTATTATTTTTACAATTAAGTTTCGTGTTTAGAGAAGCACAAATTTCCATCTTATACCAACCTGCTGTAGGTGTCGCCCGGATTCTACAAAGTAGTTGTATAGCAAAAGGGCTTTTCCCCTCACATTATCAAATGTCCCGTTTAGTTTTAATTTAAGGAACTCGAATTCAGTGCTCTATATAGGAACTAGCTCTAGACTCGACAGTGAACAGAGACAAGTAAACATAACGCTTTGGACGTGTAAGAAACACCGCGGTTTCTTTGATCGAGACCAACAGTAATCAACAGATGGGAAATTGTGGTTGACCTACAGCCATGTGCTTCGACGTGACTGACCAAAGCCACACATACGCGTTCGTTTACGGATGGGCTACTGCAGGTGCACGTACTTACCCATCAAGGCGGAACTGAAACGCACTACCGAGAGCGTCCACGTATGTCAGCGTATCCTGGTAATGCAGCTTGTTTGCACCTCCGAACAGCGCTTCTCCTGGAACGCTCTCATCGGCGCTGAAGTACAGCCCTACACAGGGTTTCGAGATGGCTCCCGATGTAGCCATTTCTTTAAGCGTGGAGTTCGGTCCAAGACGCAGGCCAAAAACTCCGTCGAATGGCTCGTTGACAAAGCTGGGTACGTTGTGGAAGCCAATGCCATTTACAAAATAGAGATTACCGACGACCACGCCGCCGAGTTCGTGCTTGTCTCTAAACATGTAGCCGGTGACATTGCCCCTGCGGAAAGAAGGAAAAAAATTATTTGCGTTCACGCTGAGATGCAACTGCACCTAGCCTGTTACAATGACATAATCATGTCACAGTAAATCTCTATTAGGCCTATTGCATGCAGTGCGTCTTAACAACAACACAGATGGTTTGATTTCGCAGCCTATTTTTGTCCTAAAACGTTCTGGGAATCTGTTACTTGATGTGTCGTCTAAGAATTCATGTATATATTACAAGTACTTTATATATTTATTTGATTTCTGATGCTTTACGCCCCGAAAGCACTGCATGATTGTGCGAGGCGCCGCAGTGGAAGGCTTCGCAAATTTCGACCTCCTGCGGTTTGTATAACGCGCCCTGACGGGGCACAGTACACCGGCCTCAACATTTCGCTTGCGTGGAAATGCAGCCGCCACGGCCGGGATTCGATCCCGCGACCTTCAGATCAGCAGTCGAGTTACGTAACCACAGACCGCCGCTGCGGCTCTATCTCAAGTAGTTTAGTGCATCTTAGTAGAACGCAGATGCACAATAATGTGGCCCGGGTGAGCATCCCGCAATGATATGAAGCAAATAGAGAAACTTGACGTGGTAGTATATATTGTGGAAAATGGGCTATAGCATCGATGTACTGGAAAGATTTGCGGTTAATCAGGCGAATGGGCGTCGAAGTCGCCGTGAACGCAACATGAATCAGCGCAGCTAAGATTGAAGGGGTTTGACCACGCCTCTTAAACAACAGCGTTTCATCTAGCTGTCCGTTCTTTTTTCGAAGGCATAGCATCGCGTAAAGCAGTTCAGTCTCATTGCCTCACTGAACCTGTCAGAAGCGCTGGTCGTAGTGCCTTGCGTTACATTGTGGCCGTACTTCTTCAATTATAAAATTGGAAGTGTTATATTCCCAGATGGAGGAAAATTTCGCATGAATACGGTGCACATTTCGCATGAATACAGTATGCTCACCACTCACCCTCCTCGTAAATAGCTATCTTGGGCTCTTACCCTAAAAATGCAAAGAAATGAAAAGTGTTGGTGGCCTAGGCGCATCAGTAAATGATTCTAGACATTGCTAGATTTGCAGTATAAATCTTGCGAAATACCAGACGGGTGATACCGCCACATTTTCTTGAAATTGTGGGAACATTATTTCATTGCATTCAAAAGAATCGTTTTCCTAGTTGGCTTCGACTGGGAACCATCCAGTCGCCAAATAACCTCATCTTGGCGCTTCCAGCTGGGGGCCTTCTAGACGTGCATGGTCCATGGATGAGGACGCTCATTATTCGCAAAGCCAAACTAACGATGATGGTGATTTAAGACGAAGGAAACAAATGAAAATCAGGCAGAAACAGGAGTACACACTAACTTGCCGAAATCGGTGCCACCGTCCTCCCAGTCACTGGTCTGAGTTGTCGATTCGCTCCAGTCGTACATCGTGTGGCCAACTACAGGGCGTACAAAGTGAAATTAGCTTAGATTTGGGACTACATTTTCATGTGCGTGGAAGGAAGGAAGGAAGGAAGAGGAAAGGAGGAAAGACAGGTATGTTAGCCAGTGCTGAGACCGGCCGGCTACCCTGTGCAGGGGAAGAGGGGTAAGGGGAATGAAAGATGGCAGAAAGGAGGCACGACAAGAAAAAAGAAAAAGAGAGAAAAAAAGAACACACACGCACACAAACGCGACACTGCTTAAAGTCTGTCCCTTAGACCGCTTGTCCGTAAAAATCGCAACCACGCGTGCGTGGTGCGTGGTGTACTAAGCGCGCTATTAGGGGCTTACAGGAGGGGCTCTTCGCCATGAGTCCGCGGCAGGAGTAACGAAATGCAGTACTGAGATTTTTGTTTCTCTCTGTCTGCCTTTAAATATTTCTTTGAAACTTAACTACCGCAGTCACCACTGGGGGTCCCATACGAAATGTTCGCCTGCGGTTGACCCTCCCCCCTTTTCTCTTTCCTCTGTCCGACAGACTGTCCCTTTTTTACTTCACCCTAACAATCGGCGTGGAGCAACCTCTAGGGATCCTACATTGTCATTCAGGTAGTGAGCTGCAGTTATAAATGCTGCCTCTTGTAAAGGAAAGAAACACAGAGGGAGCCTCTTTGCTGCAGTCCAGCTGTTCTATTTATGTGAACGTCGTTTTCTCCCGCTTCGCTGTCCTCAAATGCGAGCGTACGATCCCCTCTGCAGATTTTTGTCTTTACACTAGGTACACTTCTATAAACACTACAAAATACTGAGGACACTGACGTCATTTATTAATTTTTGAACAGGCTTCCGCGGTCATGTTATCACTTTAAGGCACCAGAAGACACGAACCATAAGGGAGTACGTAGACTAGAATAGAAGCTCAGCGGCAGGTGGATGCTTGAGTCGAAGAACAGATCGCTAAAAACGACGGAGAACTGGTATGTCGCTGTAGTCAACGTTTCGACAGGTGGGCTTGTCGAAGACAAGAAAGACAAGGGGATACCCAGGTAGTTCGTGTCCGTTGGTGCCCCAAAGATAATGTGAATACATACCAATTTGCTCAGCAAAAAGTCCTGCTGAACACGTTATCCGAACCAATTTCAGCTGTACAGATATTCAGTTATTTTTAATCTCAATGTCAACCACTCAACGTGTTTCTCGCGGATATTACCGCTGTGTTCCTTTTTGCTCTCTGTCCAGTGTGAACTAATAAAATGGACAAAGGTAGCCGGGCTGTACATAAAGAATAAGGCTTTTAAAATCAATAGGTTCACAAGGCATTTAGGAATGCGCAAGTGCGAATCTTCGGAGTTTCGCCATACCTGGAATATACATACTATCTCTTTTGGAGGGGTCTTTTAGTTTAGTAGTTGATCAGATTGTTAATTGAGTGCTCATATGCGAATGTACATGGTATTTCTGAATGTAGAAGGAACGGAAAGCACGATTCTAAGAAAAATAGTAAACTTGAACCGTATGGAGTTTCGGTCAACACTTCGAAAATGCACCATATTGGAAGCAAAGCAGCCCATGAGAACGCCCACGAGTGAATAATCAATCTACTTTTACGGAAAGCTACAGTGCGTTTGTCATCTACCTATCTCTTCAACCCTACAAAATCACTTATGAAATTGCATTTTTCCGGTCCTTATTGTGTTATGTTATCTCGTGTTTCCTCTTTTTTATTCTGCTCAGGCGCGAACGTAGCTGTTTTCTTTAAAATGCTATTATTTAAACACCATGCAGGTGATCAGCATGCCTTGCTTTGGTTTCAAGCCAACGTATTTTCTGTTGCTGTTGGCATTTCAAACGATATGCACAGCTTCTTCACGGCCGATGCTCACTACGTGTTTACGTTGCTTGAACTGTGTGATAACAGCTTTTCTTTGGCGCCGTTCTTTCGCTGAGGAAATGTCTCTTGGTAGGTTTGCTATTGTTCCTTTCCCCTCTGCTTTGGTTCAAGTGTGCTTGCCGGTGCTACATATCCACTTCTTGGGCCATTGTACTTCGGTGCCCTGTACGGTTATCCAATTCCGCGGCGTAGACAACATTTCCGAAGGAGACACTGGGGAAAGGGGTTAAGCAGGGGTTACAAGCAGGGGTTATTTATGATGTTGGGATTACATGGAATGGCAAATAATTTCAGTTTCACGTTCAACTCGAGCATGTTACAGCGCCCTTCTCGCGTTTGTTCCTCATGCAAGCTGCGGAAATCAAATTTCGAAATCAGCTCAGAAGTCTTGTTAACAGCGAGAGACTAAAACGCGCCCAATACTGCGCAAAAATAAAAAAAACGAAAGAAATGCGTAACACTAGGGCACTTGATGCTCAGTACGGCTGAATCAGTACGGCTCAGTACGGCAATTCCTTATAACATTTCCGAGTTCGCAGCCTCCTGCTTCAAGTTTCTCTCGTTCGGCTGTTTGGCTGCTATAAGGACAGGATTAACCGACGCATTATGTCAGCCGTAGGTCCGCCTCTGTCGAGCGCGATGATCCACGTCGACCAACACGCCATTTTCGGGTGTGATCGTGTAACAATTCGGAAAGTGGACATGCCAGCTTATCCTCGGGTGACTGAGTCGCGCTCTCATCAGCAACACATCCGATTCTGACCAACCACGCGATGCCACGTGGAGCGCTCTATTTTTGGAACCGCTGTAAAATGATTGCGCCCCTGAACCATGTAGTCAATCTCCCAAGCGCTGCGACACGACTTGTTACGCTATGCTGAGCTATCTGTGAAGTGATGATAAGCTTGGGCAGGGTTTTCAATAAGCGGCCACAGGTTTCACCAGGGGTGACTTACAACTGGCTGCGCTCTCAGGGAGCGAGTGCTCCGACTGGCTACTCCATTTGAAACTAGAGCGAGTCAATAGCTCCGTGGTGCTATTTTCATGCAAGGCCACATGTGCCGCTGTCGTGTTTATATGAAATCAGACGAGTGAGTGTTTGGCTTGTGACCTGTGGCGGGTGTTTAGAGCGCTGCAAGTTTACACCAAGATAAACCACGACCACCTTTTACGCAAGGTGTTCCTGGCCAGAATGTCTCAAGTTCGAAAGGCAACAACCGTTTTAGGCTACCTCTCCAGCTGAAAGGTTCTTCTTTCCACCAATAGTTAGACGGATGTGTTACCTCCCTGGGCCACTGGCCAGCGCTCTAAGTAACCGCCGCAGGGCACAAGCGACGTTATCGCACGTTCACTTTAATAAAGATGACAGCTGTATATAATACTTGCTCCGCTCTGCCACGCAACCCTCCTGGTGGCCCTCCATGTGAACAGCGCACGAACAGTAAACTGTATTCTGCGGGACCTGAAGCAATAGCGCTATTCCATTTAACCAGGCGTAGTATCTCTACTTGCTCAAAGTCGACGCCGAGCAAGAGAACCGCTCAAAGTGTAGAAATGTCACGAGGACAAGCCAGCAACAACAAGCGCTTCTCAGTTGTTCTGAACCAATATATGCTGATTTGCTGCCTTTGACATATTGGCGAAAATCACCACACATTGATAGTTCTTTTTTTTTTTGTTCGAACCCTACGCTGCGCAGTGGTATCACTCCCCAGCATGAAGAATACGGCTCCTTAGATCACTGTTGGTGACTACTGCTCAAACGTTTGAACTTCAAAGCCGCGAGCTTAATAAGTTAGGTCGCGGTGTCCTCTGAAATTTCCAAACCATTAATGAAATGCCTTTTCTAGACAAACTGTTAAATGTATACTTTTCTGCCTCACACCGCAAGAAACAGAAATAAAACATAACATGCAGTTAAGAGCATACTGCTGGCTGACGTGAGTGATCCCGTGAGTGATCGAACAAAAATATTAACTGAATCAGCTTGGAAACAAAGTGTCACTCGTGTACGTACAGCATGGCTCTCCTTCTGTGCAGTAGTAGGCAGGGACCCACGTTGTGCCCGCGGGGTCAAGCATCACCTTAAATTCCTTCGGTGGCGTTCCGATCTTGAGCACCGCTGTGTATGTGAGCTGCAATACATATAATCGAAACCGCTTATTGTGCATCTTTATATAGTAACCCCTGCGCGAAACGTTACTACAGCAGTGTCAGTCTCTTCGTAAGTTACTGACAGAGCTCGTACTAGAACGTTCTTTACGCGTCCTTGACCCCTGGTTACCAAAATGTCTGTGAATATCTTACGTCAAGCATTTCGCTTGCATTT
Source organism: Hyalomma asiaticum (assembly GCA_013339685.2). NCBI lineage: Eukaryota > Metazoa > Arthropoda > Arachnida > Ixodida > Ixodidae > Hyalomma > Hyalomma asiaticum. The sequence goes on along the minus strand of CM023487.1, from coordinate 56,434,752 downwards.
TGTTTCGTTCATTGTCACGATGAGAGCTGAGCGCCAGGAGATCTTTTATGAGATGACGGAAGTATTTAGCCAACGGCTGTTGTACGTGGATTCTTTGTTTAATGCGCCTAGGGTACTCTAGAAGTACAGTTGTAACATTATCTACGTCACTTTCAACATTTTTCTAACATATCGCAATAAAATGACAGTACCGACCAGCCACTCACTGCTTCCCTATATGGATCACTGTTTTCGTGAACTTAGCACGGAGCTGTGACGCCTACTTTATTGAAGAACATTGATATAATAGTCGTATCCATGTCACTATAAATATGACTGCTACTCTTGCTCGTGTGTCATAACCAACCTACCTTATGGTTTAAAAGAAGAGGAACAATGTGTCATATGGAGCGTTATCGTTTGCTTACATTTTTGTGGTTGACCAACGGAACGGACACTGTCTGGCCAGTTTCACCAGGAGGGCCATTGCTTGTAAGAAAAGAACATGAAATAATTGTCATTACGTCATTCAGCTTCTTCGTTGCTCTGACTGCAGTGTCTAGAAAATACGATTGCAAAACCCTTTATGTTTACTACGTTTGCCGATGGAGACAAACATTCTTGAAAGCAAATCCGTGGGTTGGAGTCGTTATATGCGAATTTGCATAACGGGAAACCGTTCTTTTATAAATAAGATAGTCGAGAGCGCGAAATGCGTACTTGTTGATGAATGAAAAAATAGCATTTGGTTCCTCAAGGTGATGCATATAGGCCATTATATTCCACTTCACTCTTCAATATAATAATAAATAGTCACATCTCCCTGCGCATGATTTCACTTCATCTTGTTCTCGTGAAGCTTTTGAAGAAACTATCTCTAATACCTTCAACGCAGCCACTACTCATGGCGACAGGTCGCCAAATTCATTTGCAGTATTTTAGTGCAATAAAGCACAAGATTAACAGTCTTTTATCATTAGTTCTCATGAGTTCGTGTACTACTACACCTGGCACTCTTTTATCAAGGGTGCCGGAAACAATACCGTCTGTACCCAGAAGCGCTAGACGCATTAGCGTCATAATTCTTCGCAACCTATTGTGCTCTCGTGTTCTCGTCACAAAACACATTCGTAATTGCCAGCTGTGCCCGAGGCGCACGCATGTCCTTGCAGAGCGTGCAAGGCAATCACCATCTAGACGAGCCTTCTAACAATATTTTTCTGAGACGCCACTAATGGCTGGAGGCTAGTCATATGCACCTAAGCTGTAAAAGTAATAGACACGCGCAACAAATTAACTGTCGTAGAAATACAGCAAAAAAAACTTTGTACCACACCTTGCGGGATGGGCCAAAGAACGTCCTGTGGATACCAGGAAGAAGAAGAGGCTTAGCGTGAATGCCCGCATCTTCGCCAATGCGTGTATCTGGCTCGTCGGCACTAGTCCACTGTTGCTAGGGGTACGAGGGAGCATATATACGTCAGGCCTCAGCGGGTAGACGGTGCCTCGTAGTCTTCAATGACATCCAGACTCTTGGAGTCGGTTATCGACGGATGTTTTTGCATATGCACTGTATCGCTTACGCGTCGTCGCTGATACAAAGTAGATGATAACTGGCCTTTTGCAGCGTAAGCCTATTGCACTATTTTTGTGCCGCTCTCAGCGGCAAGGCCGTGTGAGATAAAAAACTCAGTTTCGCCTGAAGTACCTAAGGCGGCTTTTTCACTGCACGAGCGGACACCCTGTTCTTCGATGCACGGAGAAAATTTTCAGTGCGCAAAACGAGGGGAAGAGGCACATGAAAACAGGACCAGTTTTGACTCTTTAGCGCTCGTCTACCTTTCTGTGACTGTTGTGCATGTCCGCTCTCTCTGAATAATTTATTTGCCGTGAAACAACTAGTCGCTTCCCGGATTCTTCCGCAGAAAGAGAACTCAGTTTGCCAACTCTGTCTTTCGCGGTGCATGTTTCTACTTGCAAATGGTTGTGTGAAGATGTGACATTCTTCTGTTTTGTCGTAGGTAGCACACTAGAAGTGATGAAATAAAAAAAGAGATAAACACAAAGTATGCGTGCGTACACGGTGTAGAAGAAATTCTTCATTTCTCAGGCGGTAAAAAAGCTTTGTGTATTGCACAACTGCAAAGAATATAATCGTGACGTACGGACACGTTTTCAACACAAGTTGAGAGGCGAGTACAGGGTTGTAACGCCTTGTCTCGCTTTCGCCGTAGGCTCAAAGCCTTCATTGTCATGCGAAAAGCTGGCTGATCGTTTCCTACTTAGGTCTACACACTTTGAGTGTATGAGATGTGAGCTGAAAAGTCAGATAGTTATGGGCTCAAAATAATACCAAAAGTAACAAGTCATAGCAAGGCAAATCATAAAAGTACGCTTAATATATTATATATTCGGGGTAAGAACAAACGACTTGTAATGAGGAATTTTCCATCATGACGAACTTAGGGTAGCTGGTGAATTGATTAAAAAACAGCGTGAGAAAGCAGGCTGTTAAGTGGCTGAAATGTTAAAACTAAAACGGCATGCAGATGAGAGGGTAGTAACGGCTAGTCCATACGCGGCGAAGTTGACGGCAGAGCTTCCCCGGACTATGCTAGGGAGTCGTCTTGAGGTGAATGCGATGGCCGGTCTTGTTATTCCTGTAGTCTAAATGTGAATATTAGCATTGATATAATTTAAATTAACTTGGAAGCAATTGGCGCGTAGTTCTCAGTAAACGAGAATCTGTCGTCTCTGGCGTGTAGTGCTCATTCCCAGTTCAGACGACGTTAATCATCTCCTGGAGTATTTTGTTTTGTCCTCAAGCGAGATTCTTGACAAGATTGATTCACCGGGCTATGGCCTAGTGTTTTGAGTGGTTTGTCTTTTATCTAGCTCACTCGACTACAGAAGGGCAGCTCTTAGCGTAGCTTCATTGAGGACGAACGAAAACGCCTCAACACGTTTCCACAAATATCCATTATGCTTAAGGAAGGGGGTAGGTGGAACGGATAGGCTCCCGTGACGTGTATGTCCTTCACAGCAGGAGCACATAAGGTGATTTGCGCCAGGGCAGCCCTTACTCCATAGCCTACAAGACACCATCGCCCTTTTATTCTCGAACCTATCCACAGTATACTGATTGAGAAGGAAACGCCATGTCACTTATTCTGTACTAGCAGGAGCAACTAGGACTTCTATTCGAAAACTATCCAGTGCCACTGAAGGACTCGCTACTGAAACGGGGGAGCCGTATATTGCTATCATGAGCATAAGTATTTTTAGTGCGAATGGAACGCAACAAGAAGATTTGTTGCGTTAAGCGTAATGACTTCAATACCAGTTCGCTCTGCAGCGCAACCTTGCAACGCACATCACATCCGTCGTAAAGCGGACGGTTCCAGGAGCCCTCGGCAATAGAGATTTTCTGTATGTAGAGGGGAAGAGCATCAGCGACGCACCAGAAGTGGATGGAGAATTGCTAAGATAAGAGCAGCTAAGCCTGCCTTAAGCAGCAGCTGGCCCGGCGATCTTGCAGCTATGCGACAAAAGTAAAAGGCATCCTGACATGGTCGCGCTAGAAAACTAGCGCTACCTAATGGACCTTAATAAGTCTTTCAATTCATCTATCCATCCATCTTGATATGAGACGTTACGCAAAACGTTGCTGTCGGGAGTGCTAATTGGAAATGAGTGTTGTGTTCTCTGCTGGCCATCATTGTTTTCAACTACGGGTGCAGTGACATCTCTGCCGCGATAAATTTTTGTCAGATTCACGCATTGTACTTCACCGCGTACAACACAGACACCGATGGTAGTGCAGAAAAAAAACAGGCAGTCGTCAATCTCTTTTGCAGGTAAGTGACCTGCCGCATCGATCATTCTTGTGGTTGTACTTGCCTAGCCGTTCCAGCATTCCCGTCAAATCTATCACTTCCTTTGTGGCAGTAGCAGTGACTGTCATATGTCGTTTTGATACGTGACAAAACAAGCAACTGTCGCTGACATCGCCACGTACAGTCAACAGCCAAAGTTCCCTGGATTCTAAACTTCGCAATAACTTATATTACCGCTTATTCTCGCACCATGGCCTGGAATTAAGTGTTACAGCCTTGTACATTCCTGAAACCCAATGAATCTTCTAAGTTGAGGCTATGTTGCGAGGCTACGCGATAATATAGGTATTTGCGAAGTTTCAGATCCCGAAAACTTTTGTTGTTGACTGTACTTCCTCGAATTACACCGCAAATACCCTTTTCGAAATTCTTTACAGATGCCTCCAAGTGTCATACACGCGTACGCGTGTCTTACGCAGTGGTTGGTCAATCCATAATTGAGCACTAGGATCTTCACAGTGGAGGCCTACGCCATCCTGACGGCCATTGAGCTTAGATCACGCATGTAAATGTACCCGCGGCAGCTGTCTACACAAATTATTTATGCGCAGTGAAGTCTTTCAGAACACCCAACACGTCCATGAATCCTGTAATCTTAAATCTTTATTCAATCTTGATGCATCGCGTGTGCACCCGAGCTGCATGTCATGCTCTCCTCGGAGTAAAGGCACCGCGAGGTCGGAGGGAGTTAAGTGCCGACAAGATATCCACATCTGTTCTGGTAACAGTGCCAATCCATCTATGGCTACCCCTATAGTTTCGAGTGGCCGCTAATTCTTCAAGAAAACTGTATATGAGTCGCGCCCTGCCAGACAGCCAGGGCATATTTTTATTCTCGACGCTATCTATGTTGTGCGGCTCACCGGAAAACATCCCATGTGAGCCTTTTTACGGGTGAAACAAAAGGCTACAACTTGCGCGCTCAAGCCGAGCGATGTTATTCTTTCGGAAAACAGTCCAGATAAGAGTAAATTCCCGCGTAAGCACAAAGGGGGAGTCTTGCTTTGCGTGCAGATAACAGTTGTTAGTACGGACTAGGCGGAATGAAATATTTAGGTGGCGGGTTGGAGAAGCTATCAGAGTTCTGCCAAGCGTAATGATCTTGATAAGAGGTTGCTCGGCAGTGGTAGTTTACCACCATTGGCACCTCCGCTGTGACACGGACACTTTACCAGAGGTCCGGGCAGGATATTTGTTGTGTGCCGAGAGTGCGGCGGACCGGAGGGTGGGCGTGTGCAGGATAATCACCACAACACAAGAGGATGAAGACTCGCGAAGATAACAGCAGCTAAGCGTGCCTAAGGAAGCAGTCGGTACAGTGACCTTGTGTCTGAGTGACAGAAATAGACGGCCTCTTTATATGTACCGCTGTGGAACACTTTGCGGCTAGTAAAGCTGACCGAAGGGTTGTGTTGCGTACCTGCTTGGCAGGCAGTCGCTGCAGTCAAGTATGGGAGCGGCGAGAGCTAAGTTGAGTTGAGTTGAGTTTATTTACCACGTACAGTTGTACAGTAAGTGGTTGGGACAGGGAAAAAAAGCTGCATGAAACAGCTTGACAAATGCCCCACATCCCCATGTTCACTGTGACAACAAAACGACAAAAGCAAAGTAAACCACAAGACAATTTAAACCAGCAATGCACATGCTTTACATCGGAGCAAAGAAGTTATACAAAGTTATACAAACCAGCAACGCACATCGGAAGAAAGAAGTTATACAAACAGAAATAATACTACGCACATAAACTAATAAAGCATATTTAAAATAGAAGTATTAGAGAGCGTACGAACATTTTCACAAGTAATTTTTAATTTATTCAGTGTATTTGGCAAGCAATACCGCAATGCCTCAAAACCATAATTTGTGCGCGTCCTCGGCACATGCCAATGTTCAGAGTGTCGGTTTAGGCGCGTCGAAGGATTTAAGTGTAAGTTAGTTTAATTGTTGTAAGTCGTTACATAAGCCCGCCAGATCCCACGCATTGAGTGACTCGATGTCACACGTCGCAGCGTGCGAGGTAATGGCCTACACCAAGCTGTTTCGCATTCCGTCAAGTGTTACGGAGTAGGATAAAAATCTTTGTGTAATGTGTGCATCACACGGGTTTGGCATGCGGGTCGACCACTCTGCAACAACTAAAGTTAGCTCCCTGACATCGGCTTTGTCGAAAAGAAATGCGCGCTATGGTGCGCTGATGTGCAATGGGGGTTCTAGAATGACCGATCGTGCATATACTGCTGTAGGAAAAGTGATGCCCAACTTGACGCTGTATATCAGGTTTCCTGCATAGGCATCTGTACCAGCCGCACGTAATGCACCCAGCCTACGACCTGACGTTGCGCGAAGTCCAGTAGTAGAGTAGGTGGCCCGTACCCCCTGCTTCATTGGTGATTACTGAGAACGAGTCTTGCAAGGCACCACTAAAACGGTTCATTCTAAAACGAACCTTAAAGTCATAATATGTGCGCGATGGCCCATACGCTGATCACAAAGGTTCTCAATAAGATCAAATTGCGTACGCAATAAAGCAAATGTAAACGCATTGTTCTCGCTGTAGTGCACTTGCCCCTACGAGTAGCTTTATTTATTGCATTCCTTTAAACGCAGTAGAGATACCGATAAGAATGACGAGGTATCTTTGGCTATATAGCGCTCTAACTGTAGTCATTTCACCTTGGCATTAATTACGTGTAAGTTTGCTTAAAGCTTCTCGGAAGCTGCCAGTGCTGAAGCTAGCTAGCTAGCTTGCTGAGCTGGCTGGCTGGCTGGCTCACAATAAGACGTCAGCGCTATCGGAGAAAAACATTAAGAAATTCGTCCGAGACAGGATGCCTTCCGATATCCAACTAGGTTCACAGCAAACTGTCCCCCTTGTCGAAACGCAAACCAAAAATGATGTCGCAGCGGCATGTAATGTTAATTTGTCCAGTATGGACCTTTCTGCAGCCCACTTTTGTGCTCCGTCGAAAGCACTAAATTTTTCCCCCGTCACTGGTGGTTTTAATGAATTCCAATTACTTAAAGACCTAGACAACTAACTTTGCGAGAAATTTGAGACTCCGCGAACGGTACCATGATAGCACAAGCACAGACTTAACAAATTCGAAACTACCGAGCAATAGGCATTGGACCCCACCACCCAGCGAGACAAATGTCTGGACCTGAATGACTGAATGAATGGATCTTTATTTCATCTTGAATACTTTTTCAAGAAAGGTACAGGAGCTAAAGGCGAGCAACGCCTTACAGGGGCCCCTGCACGCGTAAACATGTTAATACACCATATTGCATTATATAATGGTAGTTCATTGACAGTGAACGAAAAAACACACAAAATCGTAATAATTTGCGATACAAGTCATCAGGAAAAATAGAAAAACTTACATACCATTACATACCAATTTGCGATACAATTCATCAGGAAAAACAGAAAAACTTACATACCATTACGCTCGCATAGTTATTGTGCTACTATTTTCTTCAAAACATAGGCCATGGCATATGAAAAAAAAAAAGAAAAATGCTGATAGGAGGAAAAAAACTAATATAAAAGACGGTAAGATGCAGCGCTGAACATATAAATTACAACAGTATACAGAGATGAAGATACGAACGTAAGCATATACATAATTACTATAGAAAAAAGCCATACACATTTATATATATGTACACATACACACATGTACACACATATATGCACACACATACGCATATTGTTTTAACAATCACTCTCTTAAACCCTGTGTTAGTAACATTCCCTTTACATTATTTTTGAATGCATTTCTAGTCGTATTGAATTCAATATTACCTTCTTGCTTATTTAGAATTGCTAGCACTTGGTAGCTGGTTGTTTATTTACCATAGTTAGTCCTTGTTTTTAGTGTCCGTCTTCTCTTCAGTCTCATATCGTATGGGACTTCGTTACTGCTGCCATCTACATGTAGTGCATTGGTATGTATATGCTGTAATAATTTAAAATCATAAACTTGGCTATAAATCATAAACTTGTATATAAAGGCCGTACAACATGATATTCTGGAGACCTACAAGCAATAAAGACCCTATCGTCCCAATATTTCTCCTGAGGAAAAGAGGCCACTGGATGATCTGAGTAGCAAACAGGATATAGTAATAAAACCAGCTGACAAAGGGGGTGCAATAGTCATAATGAACAAACAGGACTACGTGAATGAAGCCACCCGCCAATTTTCTGACTCTTCATTTTCTCAAAAACTAACTGGTGACCCTACTGCAAATTTTAAGAAATAAAAAAAAACAGTAGCATCTCCTGTGAAAGATAAGAAAATAGCAGGCAAAATTGGAAACTCCCACATTACTCTCAGCCCAGTAGCTGGTAAATTCTGTCTTCTACCTAAGACTCATAAATTCAACAACCCAGGCCGGTCTCTGGGGTGGGCACCGTCACTGAAGCCATTTCAGTATACGTTGATAACTTAATTCGGCACATCCCACCTACTTATCCATCTTACGTAAAGGACACCAACAATTTTCTTTTTGATATTATGGACCTTACAGTACCTGCTAATTGTCTACTGGTAACACTTGACGTCTCCTCTCTGTACACTAATATTCCCCATGATGATGGAATCAGAGCGGTTTTGACAGCTTATGAAGAGTCGCAGGTTGATAAATCTGTTGACTGTTATACCCTCCGCACACATCTGAAGTTGATTCTCGAATTTAACAACTTTGAGTTCGATGGCGCTCACTACGTGCTAGAGAGCGCAACGTCAATGGGAACGAGAATTGGCCCTAATTATGCCAACATCTTTATGGCAGTACTTGAAGAAGAATTTCTGAGTTCTCGCAACTTAAAGCAACTGTAGTATCAGCGTTACATAGATGATATCTTTTTAATTTGGCATCACGGAGAAACCGATCTATTACAATTCATCACCGACTTCAATTCTGCTCATCGGACTATTTCTTTTTCTCATCAATACTCTAGGCAGAGCATAAACTTCTTAGATGTGACCATGTCGCTTTCGAAAAACAAGTTGGTTTGCAACCTTTATAGGATTGATTGATTGATTTGTGGTGTTTAACGTCCCAAAACCAGCTCTGATTATGAGAGACGTCGTAGTGGAGGGCTCCGGAAATTTCGACCACCTGGGGCTCTTTAACGTGCACTGGCATCGCACAGCACACGGGCCTCAACATTTCGACTGCATCGAAATGCAGCCGCCGCGGCCGGGATAACCTTTATAGGAAACCAACGGATACTAATCAATACTTACATTTTCACAGCAGTCATGTGCAGCACTGTAAGACGGGCATCCCGTACAGTCAGGCACATCGATTTAAACCCATAGGTAAAAAAAAGGACTTCGATCATAACTGTGCACAAATGAAAAAGGTCCTCCTCAAACAGAAATACCCGGAAAAAATAATTGACTCGCGCCGACTATAACTCGCACCGACATGCTTCACCGCGCTGAAATTGCCAAAATCAGTCATTCAGCAGGGAACACAAGACTAACTTAATACTTACTCACTCTGCATCGCTACCGAAGGTGTCAGCGATTCTTAAAAAAAACATCATAACATTCTTACTCAAAGTGATCGCCTCAAACGCATATTCTTGGAACCACCTCGTGTCGTGTAAAGACGAAACACAAATTTACGCGACATCTCAACCAAATCAACTTTAAATCCACGCCGTGGCACTGGATGCAGCCCGTGTAATAGGCCACGTTGCCAGGTCTACCCTTATATTAGAACTACACAAAAAGCAACAAGCACCGCATCCAACTTTTTTGTACATATTAAAGGAATCGTCACTTGTGACACGGCTAATGTTGTTTACCTGCTTGAGTGCACTAAATGTAATCACCAATATATTGGTCAATCACCTTTCCGAATGCGGTTTAATAATCCCAAGTCACACGCAACAAATTTCTTGAATCTGCCCCTGTCTAAGCATGTTCACCTTCCCGGCCATTCATTTAGCGACCTGAAGGCAATGATACTGGAATGGAGTTTTCGGACGCACCACGACCGCGAGGTTCACGAGTCGTACCTCATTTACAAGTTCAAAGCCGCTACCTCGGGCTGTAATGAAAACATGGGTAAACTCACATGATTACCGAGTGACTAGGCCATTGCCAGTAGGAGGAGGCCATTTCAAACAACTACAGTGCGTTCTTTCACACTTTACCTTTTTGCTGAGCTTTTTTTATATCTGTTATTTTATTTCCATTTTTCTTCCTTCATGGTTTATATTTTTCGATTACAAGATATTCTAGTAGATTCTAGCCAGCAGTTTGTCAATAAATCAGTTTTCTTGTTTTTTATCCTTTCTGCTGTGGTGATTACAATTTTTACAATGTGGAGTGGCTTTATAGTTGCGTATAGTAGAATCCCTCGGGGTTGTAAGTGCCTTGCAGTTCATTGAGAGGCTACAATGTCGCTTCGTGACTCGCCGCAGCCGATCACGTGTTCTGTCCAGGCAGACTTCATAGCCATTCCCTGTACAGACATACGCCTTTGTAGCCGCACTCCCTCCCCGCGCAAAAGGCTCTGCAAAACCTTTTTACTCTGGTGAAGGCCGGTCCACCGGCCGCAGCGTCAGTAAAGTTGTATTGTTTTTGTTAATCGTGTGAGTCTCTTCTTTTGAAAATATTTATTCGGGCTCAGGGAAATCTTCTGCCCGAAGTATATATATATATATATATATATATATATATATATATACATACATACATACATGGTGACCTGAAACAAGCAACTGAGTTGCGCTAAGCCTAATGGCCAGTTCGCTCTGCAGCGCACTTTTGCCACGCACATTACATCCGTCGTACAGTGTACGTTTCCAGGCGCCCTTGGCAATAGATATTTTCTGTATGTAGAGGGGGATAGTATCAGCGAGGCACCAGAAGAGGATGGAGCATTGCTAAGATAAGAGTAGCTCAGCCTGCCTTAAGAAGCAGCTGGCCCAGTGGCCCTGCCGCTCGGCGATAAAGCTAAAAGGACTCGTGATATGGAACGTTACACAAACCGCATCATATCAAGGTCGTGAATAAAATTCACAACTCGTTCACAGCTTCGGGGATGGGAAAAGCGAGAGGGGGTCACTTTGAAACAACTTTCATGGGAGTGTTCATGTAATACCACAAGAGAAGAGAGAGAGCGAGAGAAAGTGAAGAAAAGGTAGATAGAATTACACTTAAAGACAACTTGTTGGGTTAGTTGGTCTGACAATATACTTTGTCAATTACACGCTAAATAGCACACACTCACAAGTGCGCCCGGTACTGCCAACTGATTTATTGACAGAGCACTCCTCCTATATAACTAGTTTTACCGCATTCTTGCCACCTTGTCCGTATGTGTTCCTTCCTTGCGAGTTTGTGTTTTTTTAACGCTTACTTCATAAAGTATAAGAGAGACAGAAGAAAGGCAGAGCATCCATGCCAAGCTTCGGCGCCCTCGTTTTCCCGGCGAGGCAAGGGTCTCAAGTGTTCTACGTTTCCAAGGAGGTGCCCACCGACCTACGAGATTTGTGACTCCCTTAGGAAGCAATGTGACTGGAAGGACTTGTCACGTGTACGAAATCATGTGTGCGCGTCTAGCGAGAGGCGGGACGGTTGCTTTCCGTGCATCTCTCTATGGGCGCTGCTTTCTTCTGTTCTTATGCAGATGTGAGCATGGCCAAGTGGCAGTTTTTAAAGCTTCTCGCCAGCGTTGTTTATGAGCGTGAAAAATTACCCGTACTTATTTGATACAAGAGGTTGCGCGAAGAAGCACATTCACAAGGGAGGGTACAGGGACAAGCGCCAACTCACACTGTTTTATTCGTGGGCAGAGCCACCGAATAAATAGGAAGAAGTTCCACCATGACCACGTGTGCACGCGCCAAGAAAGATACACCGAAATTACACATGCTAAAAAAACTAATTTAGCTGAGCATTGTAATAACTGCATGTCTGATCCTCGATTGAATGAGATTAAGATTATAGATAGAAGTGCCTTAAACAGAGAGGAGATAGAAAGCCTTAGGAGTTGTCTATCGCGAAGACCAGCACGTGTAACCGATTGACAGGTGGCGCTACCTTTCCGAGCATGCGCAGATAAGCTGTGTGTCTTCCTTTTCTTTCGCCTCTGTGCTGTGCTTCAGTTGTTAGTCGGCGTTCGTGTTGTTCACTGCTCTCCTTGTGTCCGTGTCCTGCACGCCTCTTCTTTAGATTATGCAAATATAAACGAACGGTTGGGCCTTGAAGCATTTCTTATATCCCCGAAGGCAGCCGATTGTGTTAGTCATCTCTCTATCATCCTGTGTGCTGGAAAGAGGGGCTTTCTAGCTGCGCATCTGTAGCTGCTCTTTTTTTTTTTGGCGCGTGCACACGTGGTCTTGGTGGAACTTATTCCTGTTTACTCGGTGGCTCTGCCCAGGAATAAAACAGTGTGAGTTTGCGCTTGTCCCTGTACCCTCCCTTGTGAATGTATTTATTCGCGCAACCTTTTGTATCAGATATGTCGTACACACTAGGCCAATAACGTGTTTTACCCGTTGTTATTACGTTGGTAAAAATAGCGCTGTTAGACGTCCACTTTGTAGGGTTGCCTCTAAACAACCAAATGAATTCCTGATAACTAAGACAGCAAACTTCTGCATTCATATGCACAGAGCAACAATAGGCAAAGAACGCAGAAAAGTGAGCATACAAGCCGGCGCTTGCCTCCAAAGGACGTTTATCACATACAAAATTACACATAGCAGAGCGAAAAACACCGATGACCTCAGGAGCTGTAGCAATGTTTACGATTATGTTGTGAGACTGGTGGTAGTTATTTCCGTGTGCTGGCAACTATACGCAATAGGTGTTCTTGGCGCAAATCGTTTGCTCTTTCCTTAATTCTACTCGCAATAGCAACAATGTAAAACATCAAAGTGAATGATTCTCAAAGTTGCGCACCGAGTGTTGTTTTTACAACTTGTTCACCTCGTGATATGGTCGCAATAGAGGTAATTCTGTTCGAATGCGCAGGAGTTCTTTTTTACGAACTTGCAGTGTGGTAGCTTAAAAGGCACAGCTGCTCCAGTGTTCATCCATCCCTTGCCCCACAAGTGGCTATCGTGATTTTTTTTTTTGCTTTTAATAGTCGGTCAAACATCGTTCCTTCGCTCCACACAGAAGTGAAGTATTTGAGCATGGCACTTGTACTGGCCGCCTTAAACTTCTTCGCTGCTACGATTGCACTCATGTCCGACGTCACACTGGCTGCTTAAGTGGCTGCGAAACCGGTCACTATAGAGTACGCTGTGGTCTCTGACACGAAACTCGTTGCCACCCGCCAGGTTTGCAATGTTGCCCTCTCGAGTATATGTAGATCTTTCTTGTGTTGTAGTGGTCTATGAAACGCGGCCAACGTCCAAACCAGGAGATGTTTCGTTCGTAGAAAGTACTTTACGCCCATGAACAGTAACAAACTTCGCTACCTAGGCTGCCAATTGCGCGTATGATACTTTATGTACCACATGGCGAGCATGGCCACGCTAGCCCCCGCGATAATGTGAAGTAGCTGGTCATAAGATCCATGGTGATCGCGGCAGTATCCTGAAAAAAAAAAACAAAGGAGCAAAGTTTATTAGGTGTATTCATTTCTCGTTATTAGACATTTTATGCATATATCAGGGCTACACCCGTTTGGTGCATCTTTCTACAACATTATGCCTGGCTTCCAGGCTAGCTTCCACAGACATATATTTGTTCCTGCCCAAACGCACGAAAATGAAGAAACACGCCTAAGTGGCACCAAAGCTACAAACTGCAATGGCTTAAACGGACATATTCTTGTGGGTCTATATTATCGCTAGTTTCGTGATTTCATTTTGCGGATTAGAACTGAAAATTAAGGTCAAAGCTTCATCTCTGAAATCTGGACCTAAACCTTGAGAAGATGATGTCAAGCATGCATTCCTATTTCTGCCGTATCCTCAGAATGTAGGCTGAGTAAGATGGTCCGAAACACGTCATGATGACTGTCTCGTGGGAAGCTCCCAGCGGTGTCGCCACCTGTGTTTACTTGTGTTTATTAAAGAAAGCGAATTTTCAAGCTCACCAAGCGCTTTCTCTGCGCAAGAGTGGTGCCGTTGAACGGGAAAAGGTAATTTAGTAATACAGGAAAATCGTTCTCCCCTTTAATGTCAATTTGACATACTCATTCAGTTTATGCGCTATAGCTAGTTACCTCTGTGCTTTTTCACATTGGGCAGTACTGACTATCGCACATCAAGAGATATAGCTATTAAAACCTTGTAAAACCTAATAGTGTAGTGGAGTTTACCCACAGTTCTATTGACTTCCACACACAACCTCATAAAGCGGTGTTTGTAGTCTGTCCTAAAAATGTTTCAAATAATAATGTCTTCGATACAGTTTTACGCACCTACGAGGAAGGGTCTTGTCAGCTGAATCAGGCCACTGCAGAATACGACTCCGCCGATCAACATTGGCAAGGACTCAACGTCGAAGTCCATTACCAGCGCTGGTGCTTGCAGAGAGGTCCTCAGTCCGTTGCTGATGCCCGCAAGCACCGAGCAGGCCAGCAGCAACGAAAATGTTTGAAGCCACGCGAGAAGCTCATAAGAAATACACTGCAGCAAGAATCCCAGCATCATTCCACCATCCAATGACAAAAGTCCTGAGTCGATGATGAGTCCACTTATGGGCCGGAACACGATATCACCAAGGGCAAAAGCGTTCAGGAGAAACACTGCTTCATGGGGAGCGATACCTTTATCAGTCGCAATGTCGACTGAGAGCAGCTGGAACGATCCGGCACCAAACCTTATCACCACAAAAGAGAAAGCGGTTACGGCAAATGGTAGCGTCCAAAATTGTCTCATTTCCGAGGCGAAACATCGGCGCAGATTATCATGCAACCTCGTAGATTTCCGAGGTCGCGTTCTCAGAGCTACTTCTTTATGAAGCTAGTGTTTGGGGACGCAGAAGATGAACTTAGGTCTTGATTTTTGCTGCGGTGTGTGCTTGGAGACGTTCGTCATCTTGCATAGTTTGCATAGCTATTATATTTTCACGGGGTCATGACGTTGACGAAGGCAGCAGTCGGCCGGTAAACGGAAAGTCGGGTTACAGCTATGCACACGGGCGCTGATAGAGGCGAGTACAGCATCGGCCGTGGAAAAGCTGCTCATCGTTGGGACGCGCCGTCTATACATCACGCATCGAACTTTCCAGCCTTATCACTGGTGGCCGCGCAAGCTCTGAGATAAGCTTGACTGTTCGCGTCTTGCGCGCAATCTTAACAACGATCTACAACAATTGTGAGGCTTCTCGAACACTGAGGCGCAGTCTGCGCCGATCATTGCTGACAGTCTTTGTGGGCGTAAACCGAATACAGCAAAACCTAAACAAGACAGGCCCGTGGCAGGATCGTGCCGCAACCGGCCTTCCATTTCGCCTGTACCAGGGCTCAATACTGTAAACGTTAACATTCGAGCACGTGTGGCGGGTACCCGTATATACTGGGCTGAACACGGAACCTAAACTTCACTGTTATAACGGCTGAATAATGCTGGGAAAACGTTCTGAACAGCGGAAACTTTTATATGTACCAGTATATATACAGCACAGTAACTAGCTGCATGTATGCACTCTCATCAAAGTTTAACTCTGACGTTCCCATTTTTGCATGCGTACATTTTGCTAAACACACTAGCGCTGCGAGCAAGCGAAAACCGAAACTGGAACTGAAATCGGCTGCAAGCTGCCGGACTACTTGCGTAGTAACACAAATGTGCGGAGGCCCCGCCTCCGTAGCCTTCGCTCCAATGTCAAGAAAAGCTGTCGCCGAGTATAGCAGACTGCAGCAAGGAACCATCCGGTTGATCCTTGGATAAGATGGGCCGGCACGCCAACCACACTGGGCTACGGGTCACAATAGCGGCTGGGAACGCGTTGAAAGTCATGCCGGCCAACAATAGGAAAGTTCCACGAACGCCGTAGGTGAATCGGAAAAATTCCGCCAGCGGCGGGACGAACAGTGCGTTGAGTCCAACGGAGAAGAAGATGATGCTGCAGGCAGTGGCGCGGCGCTTCTCGAAGTGCTGAGACACGAGCACGTTGACCGCAACGTAGATGCCTCATAGCGATATACCTGCGTTTCGTGCGCAAGAAATGAAATATATAAGAAATGCATGTGAACCTCTCTCCAAAAGCAATGGTTATGAACTTTCGGTCACCAACTGCTCAAAGGCATACCTTAATTGTTGCTTTAATTTCAAGCCACCTGGGAAGCAACGCGAAAGGCAGTGTGTGTGTTAAGTTAATAGATAATGTGACACTAAGCTAGCTGTGTAATGAAGAAGACGAGGAAAGCCAGCAAGCGAGCGCTTGCCCGGATTTTGGCTGCTTGACTCTCGCCTTTTGTCGCAGCTCGCCTTTCATGTTCCTCGACGTCTAGACGTGAATAAACTACGTCGCATTTGGTGGAGGTATGTGAGTTCCCAGTACCAATCTGGAACTTCGCTCCCGGACGCTGCAACCCGTTCCTGTGCCTAACGCCATCATGGGTGACGCCGACCCTTCTGCAATCCATGTCACCTGAGGCGTCACCCACCGCCAACGGGACCCGTAAATCTTCAACGGCTCAGTTGGCTCGGATGTTGAAGATTGGGTAACCGTGCACGAACGTGTAAGCGAGCACAAGTGGGAACGATTCAATGAAGTTGATTCATGTCACTTTTTATCTCGCCGATGTCGCTTAGCTTTGGTACCACAACCATGAGGCCGATATTCCAACTTGGCCTGTTTTTAGGACTTCCATTACGGATGTCTTTGGGCGATCTACGGCGGGCAAGCTTCGCGAAAGCTCACCTTGCGTAAACGTGCTCAGCAACCAGGAGAGAACTTCACCAGCTACATCGAGGATGTACTCAACCTGTGCAGCAGTGCGAGCTCCGCGATGACTGAGGACGAGAAGATCAAGAACATTCTGAAAGGCATCGCGGACGACGCCTTTGAGATGTTTCTCGCTAAAAGTCCCTACCACTGTATACGCCCTCATCTCGTTGTCAGAGCGCTGAAGAGTTGCGCAGGCAGCGCGCGATCGCCCGCCAATCCTTCGCAACTCCAGTCGCGCATTCTAGTTGTCAAGTTTGCAGCCGGCCCCCACCCTGCCGATCAACAACCGCTGCTATCCACAATCCAGGGATTTCCTGCGTGAAGAGCTAGCACGTCAGCTGTGCTTACTACCTCTCACGCACGCGCCTCTACTGTCTTTGTCTCCGGAAATTCAAAGATCATTCGCACTCATGTTGCTGAGACCCTCTCGCGTGTGCCACAGCCACCACCTGTCACTGCGCCTCTTACCTACGCTTCTATCACCGCTAGGACGCCTCAACAGCCGGCACCGTATTTCCGACCCGCGATTCCGATCCATACCGTCCCGACGAGCGTGCGTGCTGCGACGTCTCCTTATGCGAGGCCTCCGGCTCCGCTCTTCCGACGCCATGAGGCGTGGCGTACGTCAGACAAAAAGCCTGTCTGCTCCGCCTGTGGTGTCGCTGGGCACGTCGCCTGCTATTGTCGCCGGTATCCTCCTTGCCTGTACGACACATTTGACGCGCCTGTTCCGTCGTCGTTCCGTACCGAAGTATACTGCTGAGGATCGTCCACCCTTTTCAAACCTTCTCTCTCCATCACCTCGACGACACTCGCTATCACCCATGCGTCGCCGCCCAACTACGGAAGAGGGAAGCTGATTGCTGCAGTTCCGGAGGCAAGAGCTGCAAGCGACTCGAACTATCAAAGGTCTCTATCTCTTTCGCTGAGAAACGTTATCGATGTGAAAATTGAAGGAATCGCTGCACTAGCGCTTATTGACTCAGGGGCCACCGTTTCCATAATTTGTGAAAACCTCTGCCGTAAGTTGAAGGAATTGAACATGTCACTGCCAGGACTAATGCTCCACACTGCAAGCTCGCAGTGCATTTCCCTTCTGTCATGTGGACCGCGCATATGGTTATTAAAGACGTGCTTTACGTGATAGAGTTCTATGCGCTGCCGTACGTCATGCTCCCACGACATTATTCTCGGATGGGACTTCCTCTCACGTCATCGTGCCGTCATAGACTGTTCTCGGGCGGAAGTGGCTCTTACGTCGCTGCAAGACTCCATTTCAGCTGACCCTATTGCCGACCCTCACAAAATTGTTGCTGCTGAAGACACAGATATAGCGCCGAAAACGTGGACCCTCGTAGCCGTCTCCTGCCCGGCCGCCCCTGATGGAATAGCCTTGTTTACCCCCTCTCTCGTGGTTTACGCCTGCTGTTCGCAGTACTTACCATGGAGTCTGGTGCTGCCGCGATGATGCTTTCCAACACATTCGCGTCGCCTATATCCCTACTCCGTAGTGAGTCCTGGGGCCACGTACAAAATGTCGGATTCCTGCATTCCCTGGATTTCACTGAGGACCAACCCTGCCTTCAACTGAATGCTATGACGTCACGCGTTTCAAAATCTCCAGCTCCGGACGATTTTTGCCCCTCTGTCGCCGCCGATCTACCGCCCACACATCGCGACGAACTCATCTCGCTTCTGCGAGAGTTCCGCTCGTCCTTCGATTGAGCCCAGCCATCTTTAGGTCGAACAACGGGTGTTGCCCACCACATCGACACCGGCTCTCATGCTCCCTTACGCCAGCTGTCCTTACCGAGTTACGGCGGAAGAACAGCGTATCATCAGCGAACAAGTGGATGACATGCTTGCACACAGCCTCATTAAGCCGTCGCAGAGCCCCTGATCATTGTCTGTTGTACTCGTGCGCAAAACGGATGGATCAATCAGATTCTGTGTGACTATCGACGCCTAAATAAGATAATTCGGAGGGATGTGTACCCGCTGCGGCACACAGATGACGCTCTCGACTTCCCGCATGGAGCAGAATATTTCTCATCTCTGGATTTGCGGTAGGGTTACTGGCAAGTTCCGATGGCCGAACGTGATCGCCCGAAGACTGCCTTCATTACTCCCGATGGACTGTACGAGCTTAAGGTGATGCCGACCGCATTGTGAGACGCGCCAGCTACATTCGAACGGATGATGTATAGAATCCTTCGCGGCTACAAATGGAATACCTGCCTTTGTTACCTTGAAGACATCGTAGTCTTTCCTCAATATTTCCTCACTCACCTTGTTCATCTACATGCTATACTGAAGTGCCTCGCATCTGCCCGACTTCAACTTAACATAAAGAATTGTCATTTTGGTGCGCGCCAGCTGACGATACTAGGCCACGTCGTCTGCAAAGACGGCGTCCTCCCAGGACCCCGCGAAACTTCGTGGCAGTTGCCGAGTATCCCAAGCCCACCTCCATGAAGTCGCTTAGAAGTTTGGTTGGGTTGTGTTCGTACTTGAGTCGATTTGTCCGCAACTTTGCTACCATCATCGCGCCCCTTGCGAATACTTTAACAGCCTCTAACGGCCTGCTTGCGTGGTCACCCGAGTGCAGCGAACCTTTGACGACGCTAAGACGCATGCTAACGTCGCCTCCGATACTCCGACACTTTGACCCCAATGCCCCTACGGAAGTCCACACTGTTGCCAGCGGCATCGGCCTTGGTTCTGTTTTGGCTCAGAGGAAGCCAGGCTACGAGGAATACGTTGTGGCTTATGCGAGTCGAACCCTCCAGAAAGCCGAGTGCAATTACCCCGTTACAGGGAAAGAGTGCCTCGCCATAATTTGGGCGTTCGCGAAGTTTCGCCCGTATCTTTATGGTCGCCCCTTTGACGTTGTCACAGACCAGCATGCTCTGTGTTGGCTCTCGTCGTTGAAAAATACGTCAGGTCGCCTCGTTCGCTGGGCGCTCCGTCGGCGAGAGTACGACATTCGTGTTTTATAAAGGTGAGGCCGTATACACTCGGACGCTGACGCACTGTCCCACTCACCGTTAGCGTCCGACACGGCTTCCTCGATAGGTTCTTCCCTCTCGCAAATTGACTTCGTTAACATGTCCTCGGAGCAACTAAAGGATACGTAGGTTTGCCAACTTCTTGACTTTCTGGCAAACCGATCCATTCGTCCCGCCTCAAGAACTATCCGTAGCCATGCTTACCATTTCGTCATTCGAGATGATCTCCTGTACCGCCGAAATTACGCACCTGATGGCCGGAACTGGCTGCTTGTGATGCTACACTACATGCGCAAGGATATCTGCGCCGCTTTCCACAACGACTCACAAAGCGCTCATGCCGGCGTTCTCAAGACCTACAAGCGCCTTCGTCAACGCTACTACTGGCGCGGCTCGTACGCCTTTGTGTGCAAGTATATCCGCGCTTGCGTTGCGTGTCAACGGTGCAAAACTCCACCTCAACACCCCACTGGCACACTGCAACCGCTCCCTTGCCCTAGCCGTCCATTCGACCGCACTGGCACCGCCACTTTTCCTTTATTTTTGATTGGTTTAAGCCCGATATACCTTTTGGTGGTGCGGGCTTCCCCCACTTTTCTTTTTTATGTTTTCTTTTCGCATACGGGAGATACAATTAGCACGATAGCACTGGCATTGACTTAACGGCCCGCTTCCCTCGACTACATCCGGGAACACGTAGATAATGGTTGGCGTGGACCATCTCACACGTTACACTGAGACCGCAGCGTTGCCCACAGCTAGTGGGAGAAAAGTTGCAACTTTCATCCTACGCAACTTTGTCCTGCGCCACGGTGCTCCTAGAGAACATTTGAGTGAGTGGGGATGCGTCTTTCTCTCTGATGCTATTCAAGCGTTGCTTGTTCAGTGCAACATTATTCATCGCACGACGAGCGCATATCATCCGCAGACGAATGGTTTCACAGAACACTTTAATCGCTCTCTTGGTGACAGCTGACAATGTACACTGCGTACAACCGGACCAACTGGGACACCGTCCCCCCATTCGTCCCGTACGCGTACAACACTGCTACGAAAGCGATTCTCACCGTTCTTTCTTTTGTACGGACGTGAGCTATCGCGTACGCTGAACATTGTGCTGCCCTACACACCTGACTCCACTGAATACACACCGATTTTTGATCTTGCTACGTACGCGGAAGATTGTCGACAGTAGGCTCGTTCGATGACAGCAGACGCTCAAGGCCGCCAGAAGCTTCGACTCGATTGTGACCGCCCGCTTTCCACTTTCACGGCGGGAGCCCTCGTCTGGCTTTGGGTCCCCTCGAACACGCCTGGACTTTCGTGAAAATTCCTCGCCCGATACCATGGTCCCTACCGCATTCTCACTCAGACATCTCCCGTCAACTACGATGTTAAGCCCTTGACTCCCTCCCAAGTGTTACGTCGTCGTGGACAGACAATCGTCGACGTCAATCGCCTAAAGTCCCATTATGACCCCGCTATACTATCAGCGCCTTAAGTAGCCGGGGTGGCTGCGCTCGTCGCCGGGGTCATTGTAATGAAGAAGACGAGGAAGGCAAGCAAGCAAGCCGCAGCGTTGGCGATGATCTCGTGCCTCGAGCAACGCTTGCCCGGAGTTTGGCTGCTTGACGCTCGCAGTTTGTCGCAGCTCGCCTTTGACGCTTCCTCGAAGTCTAGACGTCAATAAACTACGTCGCAGCTGCTTTACAAACAATGTCCCTTTAGAACGCTTGAGTTACGCCACCTGATGGACATATACTATATTCTGGGAGATTAAGACCGCAAATAAATTCAGGTAAACACTTTATGCAATTTTTCATGAAGCTTTGATTCGGCAATTGTAGGAAGAGCGTCCATTGAGGCAGCGAAAGCAAATCAGCATATGGGTGTGATGATGACTATGATGGCCACACCGTATTCCTGGACCAGAAGTACTCTAAGCGCCATTCGGCAGACCGCTGCATGCCAGTGCGGACTTTTGCCTTTACATATCGAAACGCATTATTCTAAGCGGCAAGCATCGTAGCGTACTATTGGATTTTCAGGGCTTTTTTGGCGAGAAGAAGCTGTTTCGACAGTCAAAAATTACCGAGTATTCAAACGCAAAACAGCATCACTGGGGTTCTGGCGTCTCTTGAAAATATAAATGATCCATGGATGGATGGATGGATGGATGGATGGATGGATGGATGGATGGTGGATGGATGGATGGATGCGTGCACCTATCAGATGATAGTCGGAGCATCCACTTAAAAGAGTCCTGTAACACTCTTCAACTCAATCTTCGAGTTACATCAGTTAAGGAGCCTATTGCCTCACGAAACGCCTGCCGCTAAAGTTTCTCAGATTTTTAGGCATTAACTGAACTGCAGCGTCATGTTTGAGCGATATTCGAGAGGTTTACTCTCTCTTGGCCACGAAGAGCGCTCTTGAAGCTGCAAAGAGGGCGGTCAGAAATGTGTAAGAATCCACAAGAGCGCGCTTCGTGACCTTGAACATTTTATCTTACGTTTTTCTTTGAATGTGCTCGCGGTTCCGCAGTGACGTGAAGCTTGCGGCGAGAGTGACTGTGGGGACGTCGCGCCGCCTCACGCCGTCCGCGGCAACTACGCACGAGAATCGGCGAATCGTAGTTCTCGAAATAATTTCGCAGTCCAAGCAAATTATGATGTGTTTTGTTGAAAGAAGAGCGGGCGCTTTCCGGATTTATCTCGAAAACGAATTACGAGTTCCCTGTTGTATGCAGCGCAATGATATTCGACTGACATGTTCACAGTAACCCCTTCGATTTCTTGGCAGTTTTTTTTTCTTTTGGTATGTTCGAAAATTCTTGCACACCCCTTTTAATCGCCGTAGCTACTAGTCGCACCAGGCTCCGTTCACTTTTTTCTAGGCTCTATCTAGTGTTCACCAATTCACCTGCCCGTCCACTCTCTGAAAGCATCAGTACGAGGGCGCCAAAGGAAAACAGTTGCGCTATCTCCTGTGGCTTGGGAATGACGTCGCAGAAGACAAGCGCAATCATCACTCGTCACACAGAGCTTACACTAGTGTGAACAAGAGACGGCGTTAACTAAAGATGTCGCTCTTTTTGCGGCCAATAGACCTGTCCCTGTTTGTGAACAAGGCGACGTCACGCAGAGCATCGCCATCGGCATCGCGGCGGAAATGTTTTGCAGTGGTTGGCAAAAGGCTTCGGTGGTTCCAGCGGTTCGCTCTGGCTTTGCACACGATGGTGCTGTCCGTTGCCGGGCGCGCCAGCGGTTTGTCGAAAAGCTGCAACTTCGTGGAACGCAGTGTCCATACCCCTACAAATGCTGCTACAAATACCCCTACAAATGTCCATATCCACAAATGCTGCTGCTGTTTTACACAGCGCACTGCTCGCGCTCACGCTTTCCGTCGACTGTTGTCGTTCGGAAATCGAAGAGGAGGAACAAAAAACGACGCCGCTGACTATTCTGGCGCGTTTGGCCGATCCTCCAGCGCAAAAGCTAACCGCCATGTCAAGCGGCGGAGTACACGCGCACAAAACAAACGAAAACACAAACTTGATCCATCCGTATACGGCAGCATTAAGCTACGCCGAACACTGCAATGTTTTGCCAACCAGACCGTTCGCACGTGCGCGCTGGGGTCGCATGAGTGACGTAACCGCCCTTTGGTGACGTACCCGGGACAGGTCCATTCTACGTCGACAAGTGAGCAACAATGTACGCGTAGGAGTTGAACGTCTCTGCGCCCTAGACTTTCGTCCCAGTTACATCACCGCTAGCTACCAATAACACTGTGTATATTAAACAAACAAAATCAATTAGCACTCACCGTGCACAACACCAAACAAGAATGCCAGTAAAACGATGCTGTCGATAAAAGAACAGGCGAGGATGGAAAATCCTGCTGCTAATGTGCAGACAAGTAAAACAGCTTGGCAGGAGAAACGCCGGCAGACATATCCCAAAAAAGGCCCTGAAATATAAGAATAAAGAAAAAGCTTTATTAGCAGTATATCAATAAAAAACAAAGCTTATTTCGACTACTTTTCGAATACAGTTACGTTACCGGCATGTGTTTCGTCGAGTGTATGCTGATGGGGGCTGCTGGACTAAGAAACATTCTGGCGTGAAATGAGTAGAAATACTGATGTTTGTTGAAACTGTTGATAACGTTACCTTGTTTATCTTTTAGCGCATGCATTTTGTTTTGCCCTAAGTGCAGCTTCTGTTTGACCGTTTTAATGCTGGTGCCTTTCTCTACAGCTTTCTCTACTTCTCTCGTGTTAAAGTTTCTTACATCTCTTTACCTGGCTTTACTGATCAATTTTGATAGTTCTGCGAATTCAATCTTATCTTTTGGCGAAGTTACTTTCATTTGCTGGCGTTTTTTTATTAAGTCCTTGGTAGAGTGGGACAACTTACTTGTTGTTTGCTTAGTTGTTTTACCCCCGACTTCTATCGCTGTTTCAAGGATTGTTTTCGTTATGGTTTTGTTCATTTCTTCTACATCGTCACCGTTTTCGTCTAATGCTTCGAACTTGTTGCTTAGGGCTACTTTAAATTCTTCATTCTTCGCTCTGATTACCTCTAGATTGCATTTTTTTCTAGTAAATAATTTAGTTCTTGTCTTCTTTAGGTTAAGTACAATTTTTGCCCTTACTAATCTGTGATCGCTGCATTTTATCTTCCCCACTAGTTCTGTGTCTTGAATTATACTTAGTTGTTCGCACATTATGAAGTCGATTTCATTCTTTGTTTCCCCGTTTGGGCTTCTCCACGTCCACTTCCTATTCTTGTGTTTCTTGAAAAACGTGTTCATTATTCGGAGTCGGTTTCTTTCGGCAAAATGTACTAGTGTTTCTCCACGGTTATTCCTATGGCCGACGCCGTAGTTGCCAATCGCCTGCTCTCCACTTTGTTTTGTCCCTACTTTTGCGTTGAAATCCCCCATGACTACTGTGTATTGTGTCCGTACTTTCTTTATTGCTAATTCGATATCCTCGTAGAATTGCTCTACTTGTTCATCATCGTAGCTCGTTGTGGGCGCATATCCCTGGATTAACTTAAGTTTATACCGCTTATTTAGTTTTATTACGACGCATGCAACCCTTTCGTTAATGCTGTAGAATTCCTCTACGTTGCCCGCTATATCTTTATGAATTAGGAACCCAACGCCATATTCTCTCTTTTCGGGTAATCCTCTATAGCAGAGGACATGTCCATTGTTTAAGACTATGTAAGCTTCACCTGTTCTCCTAACTTCGCTAAGGCCAATGACGTCCCATCTAACTCCCTCTAGTTCCTCGAGTAGTTCAGCTAGTCTAGCTTCGCTGGAGAGGGATCTTGCATTGAACGTTCCAATGTTTAACGCTTCAACGAAATACTAAAAGTAGCAGAAGATTTCTACTCTGCACTGTACAGTTCTCAGACAGACCATACAACCTTAATAGAACTAGAATCTGAGGAGGACACCG
Source organism: Hyalomma asiaticum (assembly GCA_013339685.2). Classification (NCBI taxonomy): domain Eukaryota; kingdom Metazoa; phylum Arthropoda; class Arachnida; order Ixodida; family Ixodidae; genus Hyalomma; species Hyalomma asiaticum. The sequence continues at coordinate 56,409,509 of CM023487.1, read as the reverse complement.
AAATTCCATGTATAACCGCTGACGAAGTCAAAAAAGCTGTCAAAAGCATGTCCCGCGGTAAAGCAGCTGGTGAAGATGGTATAACAGCAGACTTGATTAAAGACGGAGGAGATATTGTACTTGAAAAACTTGCATCGCTCTTGACGAAATGTATCAAGACATGTAGCGTACCGCGCAGCTGGAAAAATGCTAATATAATCCTTATCCACAAGAAAGGTGACATAAAGGACTTAAAGAATTACAGACCAATCAGCCTACTCCCAGTAATATACAAGCTATTTACAAAGGTAATTTCTACGAGGATAAGAGAAACACTCGACTTTAATCAACCGAGAGAACAAGCTGGTTTTAGGAAAGGTTACTCGACAATGGACAACAGCCACGCTATCAAGCTAGTAATTGAGAAGTACGCGGAATATAACAAACCTCTTTACATGGCGTTTATCGACTACGAGAAAGCATTTGACTCCATAGAAATACAAGCAGTTCTAGAAGCTCTACATCGACAAGGAGTACCGGACATATACGTGAAAAGATTGTACAGCCACACTACTGATTGCACAGCCACACTACTGATACTTGAAAAGATTGCAGAGCCACACTACGATCGGGAGAGGTGTGAGACAGGGAGATACGATATCCCCGATGCTATTCACTGCATGTTTAGAGGAAATCTTTAAACGTCTAGACTGGGAAGACAAGGAATTCGAATAGACGGAGAATATCTCAGCAATTTAAGATTCGCAAACGACATTGTGCTCTTTAGCAATGATGGAGACGAACTACAAAACATGATTGATGACCTAAACAGGGAAAGTATTAAAATTGGATTAAAAATGAATAGGCAGAAGACCAAAGTTATGCTCAATAGCCTAGCTAAGGAACAGGAATTTAAAATCGGCAACGAACCCTTACAATGTGTAAACGAATACGTATACCTGGGACAGTTAATAACAGGAACTCCTAACCATGAAAAAGAAATTCTCCGTAGAATAAGGATGCGCTGGAGCGCATTCGGAAGGAATTACGAAATCATGACTGGAAACTTACCGCTCTTTCAAAGCAAAAAGTATTCAATCACTGCATTCTCCAGGTACTAACGTACGGTGCAGAAACGTGGAGGATAACGAAAAGACTAGAGATGAAACTAAGGAGCGCGCAACGTGCAATGGAAAGAAAAATGTTGGGGGGGGGGTAACGCTAAGAGATAAAAAACGAGCGGAATGGATCAGAGAACAGACAGGAGTAGCCGATATATTATATCAATTAAAAGAAAGAAGTGGACCTGGGCAGGGCATGTCATGAGGAGGAAAGACAACAGATGGACAGTAAGAGCAACGGAATGGATACCAAGAGAGGGAAAACGTAACAGAGGCAGGCAAAAGGTTAGATGGAGCGGTGAAATTAAAAAGTTTGCAGGCATAAAGTGGAACCAATTCGCTCAGGTTAGGGTGGATTGGAAATCGTTGGGAGAGGCCTTCGTCCTGCAGTGGACCTAAACAGGCTGATGATGATGATGACTGATGTTTGAGTGCCACTGTAATGAACAATTTTGCTTTAATATTGCTATAACCTTTCTTTTGTTTTATTTTTTTCGTAAACCAACCAACGCCCCGTTATATATGGTCAGAAATTATATCTGTTGTAAGACCAACGTAAGTGCGGATTGGTTGCTCGTGCGATCACCTGAGCGAAATGTTATTGCTCTAAATACATCAGGGAGTTCGCCTCGATTTCAAACACAGCTGCAAAGCACCCACTCTCCTCTACACAAATGACGTCCCATGAGGCCACTTTTCACCTCCACAAATGTCCCAATCTTCACAAAGACTTCACCTTTCACCGTGTGGTCTGTGACTTAGATGGTACTGCCTGTGCTTTATTTCACTGGCCTGTTCTATGTAAGGGCCGGCGAAGGTAGACAGCCAACCGTAACGACATATAACATGATCTAAGTAGAAAAGAACACTAATAATTGAAGGAGCGTACCTTATGGTTTCTTAGTACCACTGCTTGAGTTGCTATGAAATGTAAACAGTACACGCTGCTTAATGCACGCTGCTGAGTGTCACAGCAACTCCTATAAGGAACACTTAACAACGCGAGTTTCGGCTGTCGTTGTATAGTCGACAATCTGTTAATGCCATTTTAAACGGCACGATATTCTTTTTGTGGTGCTAATCAGTAAATTTTGCTAGTTCGTCGGCGATGCACTGACTGCAATTTTTCGTGCTCCCATTTATTGTAACGGCCCCTGTCTCTGGTTATTTTTAAGTATATAAAATCCTTCGCTTTAAAATACATTGTATGGGCGTAAATGAGGATATTTCGCCTCTGCAGGCTAAATGGCTGCTATGCGCTTTCTTTGTTGCTTATGGCACACACGCATCATTTATGTGGTTGTTCGGAAATTAATATTTTGATTGCATTTATTCCTGATTAAATATTTACAACGCCTTTCTTTAACATCAAATGTGTATGTGTAGTGCTTGATTCACATCCCTGTGTAAGCAATCTGCTAATTTCACTGATACCTAAATTAGAAGCTTAACTAAATGTATTCCTGAGCCACCTGGGTCAACTTGGCAGTGAAAAAGCCAACGAAGGTACGCACAGCTGCTTATGCTTGGAATGCGCAAGCGCCTCCTCTAACCCAAATGGCTATGAAAGGCCACGTGCGATCACCTGCATGCTTAGTCTGAGTCTGAGTGAAAACATTCCCTCATTAACAACAACCTAAATGAAAGGGGAGGAAGCCTGCACCACCCGTAGGTATAGCGGGCATACGCCAATCATAAAATAAATTACAAGGGGATAAGTCACAAAAAGCGGTTGATAAGTACAAGCCACTTGTGTATAAAGAAATGATTAGAAGGCAACCAGGCAACGTGCGCACGACGTGCAAGTGTGCACGTGTGCTTATTCAGCCACATATGTTTCGCACATGTGCGTCCTCACTCTCAACTGCACTCACAGACCGCTGAACGTAATTTTGGAAGCGTCCAAGCATTTCTGTTGATGCGCGCTGCACAGCTCAAACCTGCAAGACAAGTTATGGGCCATGCAGCAAGCCCATGAAGCGGCGAGAAGACAGGGCCTCTGAAACTCTTGAGGGGCGGGCTAGGCCCAGGCCACGAATTAGCCGGACTTGCCAAATAAAGTTTTTATTACCACCACCACCACCAGGTGAACGAGATGGCCAGGGGAGCACGGTGACGTAGACGGCTAGATAGATAGATAGATAGATAGATAGATAGATAGATAGATAGATAGATAGATAGATAGATAGATAGATAGATAGATAGATAGATAGATAGATAGATAGATAGATGCGGTCAAAGTTGCTGCAGTTCCCCGCGAAAAAAACAAAGAATTATATCTGCAACGGGCGACGCCAGAATACCGAGGAGCATTCCCCAGAAGCAGAGTGATGTTGAACTATGCACACACGTTCCTCAGAAATTATTTGTCGCAACACATCGCAAGGTCGAAGCAGCTAACCATCTGTGCTCTAATTTCGCGCGTTGGGGTATTGTAATCGTCTACCGATTTTTCATTTTATGATCGCATCGCTCTGAGACGTCAGGGTTATTCTCAGGCGCAGCAACCAAACAGTACACTTGCGTGTTTATTACGAACTGATGCAAGTGAATTTTACCTGACATACTGCAGAAGCTTGCGCTAAGAATGAGAGGCCACGACGCCTCTTCCCTGCTGGCGCCGTAGGTGTATACAATGGCATAGAAGAAAATAGCCACTGCTTGTTGGGAGACTGTAGCAGCCGTTAGCAACCAGCTCAGGAATCCAACCATCACCCAGCTCCAGTGGGAGTCGAGCCCAAACCATGGGTCGTTTTGCAGTGACCTCCTCGCACGTGCCATGGCACGGCAGTCTAGATGTCTCGGAGTCCGCTGCGCATCAGTACCGATGTAGGGTTAACAGCTACAGTACATGCGGTTGAGCAAGTTCGTTTTAATGCACTTTAGAATAACATCCTTAAACACACGCATTATGTGAGGGGATTGAAGACTACGAACACCTAGGCCGTATCCTTGATGTCTTTACCTAGAGTCGTCTCGCGCTGCTGCTGAATTTGGTGATAGAAGGCTGGGCTGTATGAAAAATATATCAGCCAGTGCTTTATCGAGGTCACCTGAACACAAGGTATTAGCGCAGGACTATTCTGGCCAGGACGTTATATAGATATTCGGTTTGTGGACGTTGATGGTAAACCTGTTCACTCGGCAGAAGTCGTCACTCATGCGATGGTGCAACACACGGGGTGTCAGCAGCAGCAATAACAAAAATTATCGCTATATTGCAGTGCTTTCTTTAGCTTCTCTGGCGCTTCTGCAGTCGCCTGTCGCTAAACATTAAGCTATGGGCTGTCGTCGCCTCCATGGCGGCGACAGCCCATAGCCTCATAGCCCCACAGCCTCATTTACTGTTAATTTCGTGTGAACGAAGAAAGCCTGCTTGTCTGTGTATTTATCTAGGACTCACTTGACAAAGCAAAGTGTTACATCCTACTACTGTAGTTTGTAAAAATTAAAGGTGCGATCGAACCCGACGTATTAGAATCTGTTTGATTGAACACCTCGCTGTGTTTGTTTCGTTTTTTCAGTACTGCAATGAGCACGCAAGTACAGTACAAATAAACTGTAACTTGACGGACATCAAGGCAGATATATCAGTGCTACGTCGCGAAATCTACCGCTAGAATGCTGACCGTTTTTTTTTTTACAGAAACAGTTGGATTTTTGGGATTTTACCCAAAACAACGATATGATTATGAGAGAAGCCGTAGTGGAGGGCTCCGCAAATTTTGACCAACTGGTGCTCTGTAATGCACTGATACCGCACAGTACCCGGGCCTCAACATTCCACTTCCATTTAAATGCACCTAAATCGGATCGAATCCGCCGCGGCCCGGATTCGATCCCACGAACTTCGGATCCGCACCGAGTGCCATAACCGCTAGACCACCGTGGCGGGCTGTTTGAGCGAAACCAAAATTAATGCACATGGCAAAAGCATAATATAATAGGGTCTCAATAATATCTATAATGCGAAAATAAAAATGGAATCATATATCTGGTTTGAGAAACTTCCATGTCGAATGTCTTAAAAAAACCGTGAGCGATGTGTCGTACTTTCATGACGTTCGGACGCATTCTTTTTTTTAGCGCTGCGCCTGCAAATCACGCTGCAAAGAAATTTAGTAGAATCACCTAACTTTGTGACGGCTCTTCCTTGTCAGTTTTCTTAGTCAAGAACTCCACTTTCTTGGGATCCTTTCACCGGCCATCATTCATCAACAGCTCAACATCCAGTCTGTAGCATGCCCGATGAGCGCGCGTCGTCTAGAGCATCTGCACACCATCGTGAGATCCGCGATGAGCGAAGGCGAAGACATGCTACACAACTCTTGGCACTAGGACACGCAGGAAATAGGCGTGCCATAAGGGTACGATCAGCGGGTTTCCGTGCTAGAGGCTGAGAAACACTCTCCACAGATAAAGTCGTCTGGCCCAGGTTTGCTTTGCATGTCGCAGCCTGGTTGTCTGATAATACGTGACCTAACCCCTATGGTCAAAAAACAACGTGCGATAACGCAAGTGGCCGAACATTTCCGTGACAATTATCGCATGGCGCAAGATACATGTTAGGAAAACGCGTGGAAGCAATCATATAAAAGCACTCATTAAGGAGTTTTCGAATGGGGGCCCCAGAAGTTTCGGGGCCCCAAAGTGCTTTGCGTGTGCTAACTTGGAATCACGTAGGAAGTGCGGGTTTTCGAATCGGGTTTTGCGCTCGCTCCTTGCGTTTCGCGCTTGCAGCGCCAAGGTGGTCAAAACGGCAGGCTACGATAAGTAAAATTTCAAGAATAATAAAGTCATTTACCTTTCATAAGCGTACCCTTTAAAACTGCTTTATAAAGCTTGCAGTGGCAATGAATTTACTTGTAACCCCCATCGTTCTGCGAGTCTTAAGAATGTGGCATCATGAGCCAAGGAAATTCAGCTTTGATCCACCGGCCGCGTTAAGCCTACTAGCTTCCAATTCGACAACCGATCTTAAAGGCGCGGGCTATTTCACGGCCAGTTTTTTGTGCATGCGTGAGATGGAAGAAAGCGATGACCTTCGCCACCATTTATTGATTGATAAAGTCGTCACTTCATAAGAAATCAGCTCAGTTTTGTCCTGGGCTAGAGCCGTCGCTTCGATGGGCGCCGCCATGTTTGGTTACGCTAAAAAGTTTGGGGCAAGGTTTGGGGCTCTTTGGGGCTCACGCTAAATTCCAGAAATAGCGTGCCCAACCAAAAACCCAAAGGCAGTTTGGGTCTCGCGCATGCGCATTGGTGCTTGCGCTCTTTCTTTGGGGCCCCTATTCGAAAACTCCATATTATCGGGCACATTCATATTTTTCGGCGGGATCAATAATGTCAATTAAAGCAATAATATTATGCTGTGTCCGTCTTAAGATCGCACTACCTTTAGGATCCTACTGCAATGATGGGTGTATAAGACACCCACTGTTTTTATGAAGGTTAGCACAAATACTTAGTGTACGAGTCTATGGCAACAAATCTATCACCCAATTAGTTCTCGCAGACGTAATTGCAATCATGAAAAGCGTATTTGTACACGCCTCCGCTGCAGTCTGCCTTAAAGACTGCAGGCTTCTTTGCCTTCTTAGAGAAGCTTTTTGTGTGACGTGCCATCTGTCCGCATTTCCACAACTTCAAAATCCTTAAAGGGCCCTTGCGAGAGTTTTGAGCATAGTCGGAAAGCGGTACCAATCGGTCCTCGAGGCTCCTGTGAACATGAAAGCGAAATATCATTGCAATGCACACATAATGGCAGGCGGAATTTGGCTTCGAACACAGCTGGGAAGCACTCCCTCCTCTTTCAACAAACGGCGTCACCGGGGGCACCGACTACATCTCTTTCACTTTTTTGCTTGTTACTCTGTGAGACATGCATTTTTTACCTTTAAGTTGAATTTGAAGCGAACTAATAACGCATACCTTGCTGCTATCGTGAAATTAGCCATTGCTATTTCTGTCTCAACCGATGTAGTCGCTGCCCCCGGTGACGTCATTTGTGGAAAGAGAGGGCGCTTTCCAGCTGTGTTTGAAACCGAACTACGAATTTCCTGGTGCACGTGCAGTGCAATGATATTTGGCTTGCATCTTCCCAGCAGCCTCCACGAGCGATCCTCACCGTTTTCTGACTGTTTAAAATGTGTCGCACCGCCCCCTCTCACTAATCAGCCGCACTCTTGCATTGTACCTTAAAAAGAAAACATATATTGGCAGAAACCAACCGTATCAGCGATCAAAAACTATTAAAGAGTGAATTCTGCTGCAACCAACTTTGCGATAGGATGAGGTATTTGTTCTCTTTTGTTTTCCCTTTGAGAACAGAAGTTATCATATCGAAACTATGGCTCCCTTGAGAGTCTAGCAAGAAAGATTCATGCCTTTGTTAAAAATGCTACGCAAAGGACGGCCAGTGCTAGTATATACCTTAACCTTGAGGATTGCAATCGTGTCCTCGATTTCTAACTACACATTGATTAGTTTATCAAGCAACATTATTTACCGGTGCATTCTTTTGCTGCTATTTTTCTTACGGAATACACAGTAGTTTATGCGGTGCGCTAATCACGTAATTGAACCGCACAATACATTCACAGGTTGTTGTATTACCGGTGCGCTGTACTTCTTACGCTAGTGCGACGGTGTGTTATATTGAAGGGCATGAATAATAAAAGTAGAGCTAATGACTCCCGGTTCGGATTAGACTTGTAAAAAGGAAGACAAATAGAAGACTATTAGGCTATAGTGCGTAGTAGGATATTTCGGTATGCTTAGAATATGGGAGGGGGGCAGGGGGCAGGATGTAAAAAAAAATTATTCGTTTCATTCAACTCCAAATTATGTTTACTGTTTTATCTTTCTTTTTTTTTTTGAAATAGGACGCGTTCATTCACGAACTCACGTTGTAACTATGTATCTAGTTGCCCGTCTCTGGGGAATCTCCTTGTCCTCTCGTTCCTTCGGTGTGCAACAAAATTGGAATGGTAGGGTATCAATGCATCAGGAACATATACCATTAGTTTTAGCGTCAGTAACATGACGTCCTTCTTATGCACGCCGTCAGTAACGACAATGCAATGCCGTGTGACCCGTGCCACAGTGCTATCCGTGGTATGCGGCTAGGTGGACAGTTACTTGTCGTTCCCAGCTCAGCATATACCGACCAAGGACCAACCGCAATAGCCATGAAATATTCGGTATTAACACACTTTTCGCTGCGAAGGTACAGAAAGCCTTATTGTTGCTGTAGTTTGCAAATGAAATGAAGGTGCAACAAGCACAATAGACCTGTCACGTAGCTAGGGGGGGGGGGGGCAGGAGGGGCGGGGGGGGATACGACCCGTGCCACCCTTGTGTGAAGCACTCATGGTATAACTCTTCCTCAACGGCACATATCCTCAAACACCCCATATCGTGAATGAACTATTGTATTGGTTGTTGTGGCGATTGTGCCTCTCTAAGGGTAATGGCGGCTGCAGTGTATTTGTCAATACTTTCATGAATTTGTAAGAATGTGTCCATCGGTCATACACTCATTGAGTATACACTTGTCCAGCTTTCAACGACACCGTTGGAATACTGCCACGAACTATGTCTAGGATATGCGCGTCACTAAATCGTAGCATGCATTTGACATTGACAAAAACAGTGAGCTAGCCTCCAGTTGCCACAGTGCTGCCGACGTGCTTGATGAGCCCCGATTGCTCGCCGAACTCGTTTTGCAGAAATGACATGGAGCTTACGGCAAACTAGTGGCTGAAATGCAAGCTATTCTTCATTGCTAAGCAATCTCCTGAGTTGCTGCTTCGCGTGAAGGATCATTCAGGAGCACTTCACCGTTTTAGCTGTTTGCTCAATAACAACTCAATTAGAGCGACGCTAGGTACAAGAACTATGCTGCTCCTGAGTAGGGTAGCTTTCTGAATGTGTTGGTACAGATTCATGGCGTAAAGAAATCCTGTGGACAAAGACGCGAGCGCAGGACCTAACCTTCAGTTGCCTGCCATGTGCGTTACGTTTTCTTGTGCACGCGTCTTTTCCCTCTGAATTCTTTACGCCGTGTATGCTGTTCCATCACCACCACTCGAGACGAACAAAATCCGAATCGTTTTTTGACACGAAAGCATTGTATGCTGGTGTCCACCACGATCCCATACGTCACTGCCGTAAAGGATAACGTGCACTAAAATAAACGTGTAAGAATAAGAAAGAAAAACTCTAAGGAAAACTTCTGTTCATGCGCTTGGAATTGCAATTCAACGCACAGCCCCTCGCTCCACGACGAGGGCTGGCAGGTGTACCGCCCGAGGTGCCGAGCTACCAATCAGTCTCCACGGTGCTATAGAGTTTCTCGGTCAGCCCATGCTAAGCATACGCCTACTCAGTAACGCTGCACAAAGACTTTCCTTCTATTCGTAACACTTCTCTGGATAAAAACCCGATTCGTCATGGGCAATTTCCTCGCTGACTGCGTCGCATGACACCGATTACCACAGAGCGTCGGACCTGCAGGATTTTTATTCTAGGGATGTACCAACTAAATGAAGCATTGCAGTAAGAGATATATAAAGCTACTTCATTTCTAGGTGATAAATATCTCCATGACATTCGTGAAAACGGTCAATGTCGAAAGAGCCGACGTTCGGCATGTGACTTGTCTACCTTGGTGCTACCATTGCGTTGCTACTGGGGCGCGTTTTTATGCTTTGAGCGCTCTAACCCATACTGAGGAGCCGATGAGAGAGGCCTGTGCGAAAAGTTGGCAAAGGAAAGGTAAGTCATTTTTTTTAAATGCGAACATCCAAGTTCATGAGGTAGTGTTTTGAATTTTCGAAAAAAAGAACCACCCGCTGGCCTCTTGTGCTATCCTCTTTTATTTTTATTCTGCATGCCCCAGTGCGTTGTAGCAAACGGTGCACCATTGGTTAACCCACCGTGAAATTCATTATGAATAGGAATGTCTACTCCGTTTAAAATGGATGTTTAACAATGTATTATATTGACGAAAGATGGAGGGAACACATCGCTGAAGTTTGCATAGGCACTGCCCTGCACAAACTTCCGTGCATAGTACAACCACTCAGTAGTCAGACAGAAACAATATCTCGTGTTCCTAAACGTATTGGAACAGCATTACTCTTTTTGTCGGTGTCGTAATGAAACAACTATGTAAAGCGAATTCATATACTGTTCGGTAGTAATGTTGTTCATGTAATCGTGTTATGATGTAATCTCGTTGTCTGCCAACTGAGACAAACGGCTACAGCAAATCATTGGGCATGCAAAAGAGACGGGGTGTCCTTTATTAACACATCGTCATCCTAAGGCTCTGGAACACATCTTTAACATAATAATATAACAGCACCAGTCACATGTGGACGCTCTAACACGTGACCCAAATATTACTGACCTTACCCATCAGGAAGTTCGCCATATTTTTTCAACTGCTGGTTGAAATTGGCTGCTCTTGTTTCAACAAATGAAGTCGGAAGGAGCAACGGCTACTCAGCATTATCGAGAGCGTCTCTGCGGTATAATGCTATGGAATAGAGCAGCACAGGGTCTGCTATTCGCTCAACAAATGTTGTCGCAAGCAGCACCAACCACGTTGCTTGCGTGCCTTAAGCGACATCGTAGGCGCTCGTTGTGATATCATTTCCTGAAAGAAGAACACGCGCTGTGCAGCTGTTATCCAAGCCAAATGTAGCATTCTCGGCTCTGTGCATTGCAATGATAGTTGCATCACACGTTTACAGGACCTTCCACGACTGATCGATACCTTTTCTGTTTCCAAAGCGTCTTGCAGGACCCATACTGAGGAATTACCTCTAGCATCTTCCGTACGTAAATGCCAACTTCGCGCTAGGACGGAAACTGTCTTGTAGAACCCGACCTCTTAACTATCAAAATACCACCTGGCTCTATGCTCCACCATTCATCAGGACGCGTGCCGTCGTGCAGTTTAGTCGTTGTGCAACAAGTGCTTGAGAAATGTGGAAAGGGCCATGAAATATGGTTCGCCTTAGCGCGTTCGATGTGGCACCCCATTACATGATGCCCCGCTGTATGCTCTTGGCTCGAAGCAAGCTCCTAGATTTGTCGCAGCGTTGACAAATTGCGGGAAAGCTACTTAAAGGAAAGCCAATAAGGCAAAGTCGCACCTACCTAGGGACGGCCTTTCCGACGTGGTCTATATTTTGGATCGGCCGCCTATAGAACGTGGAGCGTGAGGTCGCTTAGGAACTAGTGTAAATAATTGCTGAAAGATCGCAAGACGCCTTCTTGGCGCTCGTTCACGCCCTTACCCCTTTCAACCCCGAATTATTTTTGCTTAAGGAAAACAGCTGCCATTAACAATTTCCTATGCGCGTGGTCATGATAGCTCGAAAAACGCGGAAATCTATGGTTTGAACTCACAATAAATATTCATGGTCACTTAATTATTCCTTTCGTTTGTTATTACCTCTCATGTGTCAGTAGAAATATTGGCTATTTTAACGTATATCATCATCATCATCATCATTTATTAACCCTTAAAGGCCCCTGCTGGGGTATTACATAAGGGGGGAGCATACATAAGAGAAAAGGAAACGTTCAGACAGTAAATAATTAAGCAAATACAATAAAAGTAACAATTACAAAGGAACAAGGTGAAATTCCAAAACAATCAAAATACACAGGAAGAATAATGCGCCCGAAACAAAACAACAAAAAACTCAGAATACGTTACGCATCAGCACTCAATAAATTAGTTAGTACGTTTCGAAATTTGATGGGGTCATGTTGGGTTACAACAAGATCTGGTAGACTATTCCATTCTGCAATGGCTAATGGCAAAAATTATTTCGAGGGGATAGGATACAGTAAATTCCTATTGTTCCATGCTAAGCAAAGGTAAATGTCTCACCATTGCACCGTAAAAAATGAATGTGTTACCATTGCACGGTAAAAAAAGGATGATTGCTGTTCCTAAAACGTATACGGCTCAAACAGCCTCAGGGAAGTGTGCGTACAGCGTAGGTGATTTTCGTGTTCTTTCATTAACATGAGGCCCCTTTCATTACTTTGCCAGGCTCGTGTCGTATAAAGACAGGTGTCAAGTGCGAGTTGTAGCTGAAAAAAACATTTGCAAGTGAGCATTTGCACTGACGGACCTGTACAGCTGGTGTCGGTGGTGGAGTTTCAGAATAAAACTAAATTAGCCGATCCTGAAAGCAGTCCAGAGAAACCTACCGTGTGAAGTTCAGGAAGCTTCAGCAACTCTGAGAAGCGAGTGTGCGTTCGTGTGTTTTTGGTTTAGGTCGAAGAAGCGGGCTCGAAACGCGCAGCCACGCCTGTATCTGCATAGTTCTAAATTGGGGGAATGAACGAAAAAGCAAGAAAGACTAAAATTCACGACCCTTTCACAACCTCAGAGACTGGAAAAGCTAGAGGAGGCCATTTTGAAAGAACGTTTACGGGAGTGTCGATGGCCGGTCTGGTTTTTCCTATCGTCTAAATGCGACAATTTCCATTTGATATCGTTTAATGTAACTTGAAAGTAATTGCCGTGTAGTTCTCTGTAAACGTGAATCTGTCATCTGTGGCATCCAGTTCTCATTCAGAGTTCAGACGACGTTAATTATTAAGCCCATGAATTGTATTACGACAAAGTTCTCCAGCCGTATTCCTTAGCGGGCTAAGACTTAGTGTTTTGTGTGGTTTGCCTTCTCTCTAGCTACCTGGACTGCAAAAGAGCAAATCACAGCGAAGCTTCATTGAGTATAACTCCTCAGTGAAGCTTCGGCACTCACGCCTCGACACATTTCCGTAAAGATGTTTTCCTCATCCGTTTAAAGAGTGGGGAACGGATATATTCTCCTGAAGCGCATGTCTTTAACATTGCGGCCACACAAGGGGATTTGCGCCAGGGCAGCCCTTGCTCCGTACCCTAGAAGACATAATCCACTTTGTATTCTCGAGCCTATCCACCATATACTGCTTGTGACGGAAACGCCGTGTGACTTATTCTGTACGAGGAGAAACAACTAGAACTTCGATGCGAAAACTATGGGATATGATTAAAAGGGTCGCTATATACTGAACCGGGCGAGTCTTATACAGTTAGCATGCGCGTAAGTGGTTTTAGTGCGAATGGACGCAATCATAAATTTATATATATATATATATATATATATATATATATATATATATATATATATATATATATATATATATATATATGGTGACCTGAAACAGACAACTGAGTTGCGTCAAGCCACATGGCCAGTTCGCTCTACAGGGTGCTTTTGACACGCAGATCACATCAGTCGTAAAGCGAGTGTTTCCAGGCGCCCTCGGCAATGCAGCTTTTCTGTACGTACATGGGGACAGTATCAGCGATGCACCAGAAGTGGATGGAGAATTGCTAAGATAAGAGTAGCTGAGCCTGCCTTAAGAAACAGCTGGCCCATTGGCCATGCGGCTGGGCAATAAAGCTAAAAGGAGTCCTCATATGAAACGTTACACAAAAGGCCTCATATCAGGGTCGTGAATAAAATTCACAATCCTTTCGCAACCTCGGCGATGGGGAAAGCGATAGGAGGCCACTTTGAACGAACATTCACGGGAGTGTCCCTGTGATACCACGAGAGAAGAGAGGGAGCGAGAGAGAGTGAAGAAAAGGTAGATAAAGCCACACTTAAGAAGGACAGCTTCTTGGGTCAGTTGGTCTGGGAATGTACTTTGTGAACTACGCGCTAAATAACACACACGCACAAGAAAGGAACACATGCGGAGAAGTACGTGCGGTACTATGAACTGATTCATTGACAGAGCACTACTCATATATATCCAGTGTTACGAAATTTTTGCCACCTTGTCAGTATGTGTTCCTTCCTTGCTAGTTTCTGTCTTTTTAACGCGTACTTCATAAAGTATAAGACAGACAGAAGAAAGGAGGAGCGCCCATGCCAAGCTTCGGCAGTTTCGTTCTCCCGGCGGGGCAAGGGCTTCAAGAGTTTTACGTTTCCAAGGAGTTGCCCACCGACCTACAAGATTTGTGATTCCATTAGGAATCAATGTGACTGAAAGGACTTATGAGGTATACGAGACCATCTTTAAGCGTCTGGCGACAGGCAGGAAGGTTGCTTTCCGCGCAGCTGTCTGTGGGCGCTACTTTGTTCTGTTCTTCTGCAGATGTGAGCATGGCCAAGTGGTATGTGGCCACTACGCAATATGGCGTAGTGGGCACTTCCCTACTTGGCGAAATGATAAGAGTTATGGCGCTGCGGATACCTACCACCTATAGCTGCACTAGCTTCCCCGAGCGTTTAAAATGGCCTCTGAGAACATCGGTCCTCCCGCTTACGCTGCCACTGTCCTGCGGTACCGCGCAGGCCTGGTTCCTTTTTTTTTTGTTTATGAGCGTGAAAAGTTACCCATACTTATTACGTTGGTTAAAGTAGCGCTGTTAGACGCCCGTTTTGTAGGGTTGCCTCTAAACAACTAAATGAACTCCTGATAACTAAGGAAGCAAACTTCTGCATTGATATGCCCAGAGTAACAATAGGCAAAGAACACAAAAACGTGAGCATACAAGCAGGCGCTTGCCTGCAATTGACCTTTTTCATACACAAAATTACACACAGCAAAGCAGAAAACATCGATGGCCTCTGGCGCTGCAACAATATTTATGCCTATGTAATGAGACCAGTGGTAGGTATTCCCGTGAGCTGGCAACTATATGCAATAGGTGGTCATTGCCTGAATCATTTGCTCTTTCCTTTATTTTTAGACGCAATAGCGGCGACGTCCAATATTGAAATGAATGATTCTCAATGTTCCGCACCGAGCGTTATTTTTACGACTTGTTAACGTCGTGAAATCATTGCAAGAGAGGTAATTCTGCTCTAATGCGACTTAAAAAAATTGCAACGTGACAGCTTGCAATATGCAGTAGCCTAAATCATGAGTGCATTTTATGCTCCAGTATTGATCATTGCGGTTTATCCTTTCCGCGATGCTGCTGATTCATCAAATGTCATTCGGTTGCTGGAGACACAGAGCAAGCATCTACGCACGACAATTCTGCAGACCGCCGTTAGTTTCTTCGATACCGCGATCGCACTCATGTACGACGTCAGACTCGCTGCTGAAGTGACTACAAAGCTGGCCATGAGGGAGGACGCTGTGGCTTGTGACACGACACTGGCTGTGACCAGCCAGCCTTGTAAAGTTGCCTTCTGGAGTGACACATGGTTGTGACACATGCAGCACTTGAGACGAAGCACGCATGACTCAAGTTGATGTCGGGTGAACTGTTTATTGGGCGAACTTGTGCCTAGCAAAAGAAGGCCAATCACGATTCACAGCAACAGCGGCTTGAACAGTCGTCGGTCGACGGAAGGGCTGACAAACGGCGTAATGCGCTGGATTTTATACCCCCGTCATAACACATTCTCGCATTATCTCTGGAATTGCAGAAGTTACTGAAATGTGCGCGTCAAGCATGCAAAGTTTCAACAATGGTCGACACGGTTCTAGAAGTGGCATGCAAGTTAAACGCGGCCTGCGTTGCGTGTAACAGAAGGTGATAACAGCGCTCCCCGCAAACAATCAAAACGAGCGCGCGTGTCACTGGGAAGCGATAACGGCTTTCCACTTAAATCAAAACAACCGCACGTTTCAATATATATATGCAGATCCTCCTTGGGTTGTCGTGATCTATAAGACACGGTCAGCGCTCGAAACCACCACATGTTTCGTTCGTGGAAAGTACTTGACGCTCACGGACAGTAGTAAATTTGGCTAACTAGGCCGTCTTGCGCGCGCGTAATATTTCATGCACCACACAACGAGCATGGCCATGCTAGTCCCGGCGATCAGATGAAGCAGCAGGTCGTAAGATCCAAGGTGATCGCGGCAGTATCCTGAAAAAACCAAAAAAAAAGAAAGCAACGGGCGAAGTTCATTAGGTGCATTCATTTCGTGGTATTAGACATTTTATGCATATATCAGAGCTACACGCTTTGGTGCGTCTTTGCATAGCTTGATGATTAACTTCTCGCTAGCTTTAACATGCATATATATTTTCTGATGCCCAAATGCGCGAAATAGAACAGACACGCCCAAAGTGACACTTATGTAATACACTGATATCGTTTCGGCTGAAACATTGTTCTTCGCTAACTATATCATCGCTTGTTTCCGGATATTATTTTGCATATTATAACAACATAAAATAAAAGTCGAAGTTTAATCTTTCAAATCTGCTCCAAGACGTTGAGAAGGTAATGTCATGAATCCCATTCCCACTGTTCCCGTATTCTGGCCACGTAGGCTTCAGCCAAATGGTCGGAAACAAGCCATGTTCATTGTCACGCCTAACTGGAACACAGTGTATGTGTTTGCAGACGTCGTGAAAGATGTACGACGACAGGCGTTTTAGCGAGGGAAGCTGCCAGTAGCGTCGTCACTTGTGTTTACTCGTTCTTACTAGAGAAAGCGCATTTCCTGGCTTAGCATGCACTTTCTCTGCGCAATAATGGTGCCTTTTAGCGTGAAAAGAAAATTGTCCCTTTAACAGTGCTTATTCAGCTTGTGCGCTTTTAGTTCCATTTGTTCATTTACACATTTCGCATTACTGAATATGGCACGTAAATAGATCAAGATCATAAAAACAGTTGTGAGGCCTAATGTTCTGGAGAAATCTACGACGCATTTGCACTGGTGTCTACGCGCAGCCTCCTAAAGCAGAATTTTTTCATTTGTTCTAACAGATCTCGAATGATAATGTCCTAGATACAGTTCTACTGTTACGCACCTACGAGGAAGGGTCTTGTGAGGAGAATAACTCCATTGCAGAATATAACCCCGCCCACCAACATTGGCAAGGACTCAACGTCAAAGTCCTTTACCAGCGCTGGTGCTTGCAGCGAAGTCCTCAGTCCGTTGCTTATGCCCGCAAGCACTGAGCAGGCCAGCAGCAACGTAAACGTTGGAAGCCACGCGAACAGCTCATAAGAAATACACTGCAGCAAGAATCCAAGTATCATTACACCTTCCAGTGACAAAATCCCTGAGTCGATGATGAGTCCGCTGAGGGGCGGAACAGGATATCACCAAGGGCAAATGCATTGAGGAGAAACACTGCTTCAAGGGGAGCTATGCCTTTGTCAGTCGCAATGTCCACTGAGAGCAGCTGGAACGATGCGGCGCCGAACCTTATCACCACAAAAGAGAAAGCGTTTACGGCGAATGGTAGCGTACAGAACTGCCTCATTTCCGAGGCGAAACATCGGCGCAGATTATCATGCCACCTCGTATTCTTCCGAGGTCGCGTTCTCAGAGCTACATTGTTTATGGAGCTAGTCTTTGGCCACGCAGAAGATGGACTTGGATCTAGAGCATCGACTTGATGAGTAGACTGTTCCTCAACTCCGCTGTTACTTTCCGTTTTTTGGTCAGAAGGAAGCAATAAGCAATTTTCTGCCCTGGTAGCAGACTGCAGCAACGAACCATCAGGTTCATCCTTGGATAAGGTAGGCCGGCACGTCAACCACACTGGGCTCCTGGTTACAATAACGGCTGGGAACGCGTTCAAAGTCATGCCGGCCAACAGCAGAAAAGTTCCGCGAACGCCATAAGTGAAGCGGAAGAATTCCGCCAACGGCGGAACGAAGAGCGCGTTGAGTCCGACGAAAAAGAAGATGATGCTGCAGGCGGTCGCGCGGCGCTTCTCGAAGTGCTGAGACGCCAGCACGTTGACCGCAACGTAGATGCCTCCTATCGCTACACCTGCGTTTCGTGCGCAAAAAAAAAAAAAGAAAGATGTAAGGCATGCCTGTGAACCGCTTCCCAAAATACCATGGGTATGTGAACTTCAGAGTAGTAACTACTCGAAGGCATAGATTTCGGGTTGCTTTCAATTTGAACCTTATACCTGGCAAGCAATGCGAAGGCCGTGCGTGTCTTCAATTAATGAATAATGTGACACGAAGCTAGGTGCCTTAAACATAACAACCACTTAGAACGTGTGTATTACACGCCACAGGATGGACCTGTACTCACTTTCTATGAAAATAAAAACAACCTCTTAAAACGTCTCCTAAAGTGCATTAGCATTTTTCCGGCTAAACAATTGCCGACGGCTTCGCCTTGGAGATGAGAGGAATTTATTATTGCGAATAATTCGGGTTAACCCTTTCATTTCTCACGAAGCTATGATTCGCTAATGGTAGGAAGGGCCTTCATTGAGGCAACGGGAGCAAATAAGCATTGGTGACGATCATGACTATAATGGTCACACTGTATTTGCGGTCCAGCAGTACTCGAAGCGCCATTCAGCATACCACTCCATTGCCAGTGTGGATTTTTGTCTCCACATACCCTAACGCATTATTCTAAGCGGCACACGCATGCCATTGAATTTTCAAGGCCTCTTTGGCGAGAAGCTGTTTCGGCAGTAAAAAGTTACCGACTATTCAAACGCAAAACACCGTCACTGGAGTTCCGGCTTTTCGTGAGAACAAGCAATCCACGGATTGATGGCATGGATGGATGGACGGATGGATGAACGGACGGACGGACGGACGGACGGACGGACGGACGGATGGACGGACGGACGGACGGATGGATGGATGGATGGATGGATGGATGGATGGATGGATGGATGGATGGGATGGTATGGATGGATGGATGGATATGGATGGATGGATATGGATGGATGGATGGATGGATGGATGGATGGATGGATGGATGGATGGATGGATGGATGGATGGATGGGTGGGTGCACCTGTCTACTGATGGTCGGAGCATCCTCTTTAAAGGGGCCCTGCAACACTCTTCAGCTCAATCTGCGAGTGCCTCACGAATCGCCTGCTGCTAAAGTTTTTCATATTTTTTTAGGTACTAACGGAGTTGCAGCGTCATGTTTCAGGCACATTTGAGAGGATTTACTTTCTTTTAGCCACGACGAGCGCGCTGGAAGCTGCAAAGAGGGCGGTCAGAAATGTGCAAGAATCCACACAAGCACGCTTGGAAACCTTGAATATTTTCTCTTACGTTTTTCTTTGAACATACTCGCTCTTCCACAGTGACGTGAATCTTGCGGCGAGAGTGACTGTGGGGACGTCGCGCCACCTCACGCCGTTCGTGGCAACTACGCACGAGAATCGGCAAGTGGTAATTCTCGAAATTATTACGCAGTTCGCGCAAATTATAACGTGCTTCATTGAAAGAAGAGCGCTCGCTTTTCGGATGTATCTGGAAATCGAATTACAAGTTTCCTGTTGTATGTAGCGCAATGATATTCGACTGACATGGTCGAGAAGCCCCTTCGTTTTAATTGAACGTGTTTCTCGGTTTGCTCAAAAAGTGTTGCAGGGCCCTTTTAATTACTGTGGCTAGTCCCACCAAGCTTCGTTCACTTCTTCCTAGGCTCTGTCTAGTGTCCACCCATTCACCTGTCCGTCCACTATCTGAAAGTGTCACTACTAGGGCGCCAAAGTAAAACAGTTGCGCTTGCTCTCGTGGCTTGGGAATCACGTCCTAGAAGACAAGCGCCCTCATCAGTCGTCACACCGAGCTTACGCTATTGTAAATAAGAGACGTCGTTAACTAAAAGTGTCTGCTCTTTCTGCTGCCAATTCTAGGTCGTCAAGTCAACAACAATGTACGTGGCAGAGTTGAAAGCCTATGCGCCCTAGGCTTTCGTCCCAGTTACATCACAGCTAGCTCCCAATAACACTGTGTAAATTAAACAAACAAAATCAATTAGCACTCACCGTGCACAACACCGAAGAATAATGCCAGTAAAACGATGCTGTCGATAAAAGAACAGGCGAGGATGGAAAATCCTGCTGCTAATGTGCAGACAAGTAAAACTGCTTGGCAGGAGAAACGACGGCAGAGATATCCCATAAGAGGACCTGGAAAATAAGGAAAAATAAAACTTCATTAGTATTATATGTGTAATGGACTAAGCTCATTTCGACTACTTTTCGAATACACTTACATTACCGGC
The DNA here is from genome assembly GCA_013339685.2 of Hyalomma asiaticum. NCBI lineage: Eukaryota > Metazoa > Arthropoda > Arachnida > Ixodida > Ixodidae > Hyalomma > Hyalomma asiaticum. Next base: position 56,389,399 of record CM023487.1, on the reverse strand, counting down.
GTGTGTTACGCCCGGTGAATGCTAATGGGGGCTGTTGGACTAGGAAACTTTCTGGCGTAAACGAACAGAAGTACTGATGTTTGAGTGCCAATGTAATGAACGCTTTTCTTTAATATTGTTGAAACCTCTTTTTCTTTTATTCATTTCCTAAATGCCGGTTAGATATGGCCAGAAGTTATATTTATTTGTACCACCAGCATATTCTCACAACCTTATAAGATAAACCCGAATAAAGAAGTTCACTGCAAAAGAAAACTGCACAATAAGACAATCATGCATGGGTACACCTGTGTTTGCGCAGGAGTGCAGCCTATAGTGTATATCCACCACTCTAAATCGACGCATTTAATTTCATGTTAAAGAGGCCCTATAACACTTACTGAACACAGCCAGAATGCAGTGCAGATTTATCGCTCCTGCGAACACCTGAACAAAATGTTATTGCACTGCACACATCAGAGAGTTCGCATTGATTTCAAACACAGCTGCAAAGCGCCCACTCTCCTCTCCACAAATGACGTCCCATGAGGCCACTCTTCATCTTCACAAATGTTCTGACCTTCACAAATTATGTCACTCTTCATCTTGTCGTCTGCAACTTGGCTGGTTCTACCTGTGTTTTCTTTCACTGGCCTATTCCATGTAATGACCGGGGAAAATAGACAGCGAACGGTAACGACGTATGACATGATCTGAGTAAAAAAACAGTAATAATTGAAGGAGCGTACCTTTTGGTTTCTTAGTACCACTGCTTGACGAGATGAGTTACTGTGAAATGGAAACAGTGCACGCTGCTTAGTGCACGCTGCTGCGCGTCGTGACAGTTCCTATAAAGAACACTTAAGAGCGCGAATTTCGAATACAGTTGTATAGCCGACAATCTGTCAATGTCATTTTGAAAGGTACGATATCCTTTTTGTAGTGTTAATCGGTAAATTTTGCTAGTTCGCTGTCGAACGCATTGGAATTGTTCGCACTCCTATTTACTCTAACGGCCCCTGTCTCCGGTTATTCTTAAGTAAATAAAATCCTTCGTTTTGTTGTAAGGGCGTAAATTAGGATATTTCGCCTCTGCAGGCTAAGTGGCTCATACGCGCTTTCTTTGTTGTTTATAGCACACGCGCATCATTTATGCGGTTGTTCGGAAATGATTATTTTGATTACATTTATTCCTCATTAAATTTTTACAAAGCCTTTCTTTATCATCAAAATGTGTATTTGTAGTGCTTGATTCACGTCCCTGTGTAAGCAATCTGCTAATTTCACTGATACCTAAATTAGAAGCTTAACTAAATGTATTCCTGAGCCACCTGGGTCAACTTGGCAGTAAAAAAGCCAACAAAGGTACGCCCAGCTACTTATGCTTGGAATGCGCAAGCGCCTCCTGTCACCCAAATGGCTATGAAAGGCCACGTGCGATCACCTCCATGCTTAGTCTGAGTCTGAGTGAAAACATTCTCTCATTAACAACAACCAAAATGAAAGGGGAGGAAGCCCGCACCACCTGTAGGTATAGCGGGCTTAAGCCAATCAAAAAATAAATAAGAGGATAAGTCATAAAAGGCGGCTGATAAGTATAAGCCAGTTTTATATAAAAAATTATTGAAAGGCAACCAGGCAACGTGCGTACGATGTTCAAGTGTGCACGCGTGCTTAATCAGCTGCATATGTTTCGCATATGTGCGTCCTCAATTTAACCGCGCTCACAGACCGCTAAACGTTATTTCGGAAGCTATCTTCACAGCAACCTCTCTGAGAGATAATTAAACGTCAATCCAAAAATTTCTGCAAGTGCGTCTGCACCACTAATGATGTCGCCGAATGACATCAGCTTTAAGCCTACGTTACAATTACTACACGTAGAATGGCGATAGTGACGTCATCAATTGACGTCATTACTTCTTCGCATGGCTCTTCGTACTATAGGTGTTCGTTCCAAGGCTCCAGACAGTCGACGCAGAATGTTTCCAGTCATGAGTCACGAAAATGCTTTCGCATCAGTTGAATGTGCGACTTTACTCACGTTCAACTGATGCGAAAGCATTTTCGTTTCTTTAGCGAAGAAATGCCTCTTCTTACTTTTTGTTTGTTTGTTTGTTTGTTTGTTTGTTTGTTTGTTTATTTGTTTGTTTGTTTGTTTGTTTGTTTGTTTGTTTGTTTGGGACGCCCGTTACCGCTCGGTGCAGGTCACGTTTATCTCGCATGCCGCTTCTCATATGATTCAGACCGACGTAGATATTTTGCTTGCCCAGTGCGTACGTTTCAGTATCTTCAAGATTATCCGCGAGCATCAGTGAAAATGCCAAAATCTACAGCGATGAACATATGAAAACCAACGCATTTCACCGCGGATCGGTTCTATCGACGACCTTATCAGCGCAGTTGCTGTGCAGTGCATTTAATTGCTTCTTTTATTGGCGGTGGTGGTGCGGGGGCACTCGGTCACCCAATAAAATGTTACCTTTAACACCTTCGTTACTGTGTCCTTCGTCGTCTCGACCACGTGAAAATATTCATTACCGAATGAGGGCGTACATTACTCCCTCAGTTAATGATGGGCCATATTGGAAAGCATGTGAGAAGAACAATCTTCGTCTTACCAGCTTACACTCTTATGTTTCCTTTAACGGAACCGTTCAGCACTTTTTCAAATACAGCAACAAAAGTCCGCCTATCAGTTGTGAAGATCCTGTGAGCATCTAAGCCAAGTGTTATTGCACTGCCTGTGAAGGGAATTTCCAGTTTCGTTTCAAAATAAGTCTGGTGCACACGAGCGCCCTTCGTTCATCGAGACACGTCTCCAGCGGCGAAATTTTACGAACGTTCAAAAAAGGGACCGGTTCAATCGGCCTCGCTTGATGGGTCAGAACTGATCTTGTGCTGACGCGTCCGGGGTTCCGTCCAATCAGGCACAATCGAGGCACGGTGCTCCTATTTACCATTTATGACCATTCTAATAGCGACATTTTTTATATGTCACAATTGTAGTTTATTCTAATTTTCCAAATTTCGCACTGTTGCTTCATAACTTGTCATTTAAAAGTTCTGTTCTTATATATTGTCATTTCAGCTTACGACGCCCTTCCTTGCATATGAACTCTATTGATCACCGCAGCCCTATATTTCTTGACTTGTTTTGTGATTCTCTGTTCTCTTGTTCAGACGCATTCTTTTATAGCTACCCTCCTGTGTTACGTTTCTTGCCAACTTGGGTCATAATTTAGCCTAATTTAGCGCGAAACTTTCATGTTCCCTTTCCTGAGGTTTCGCGAAGCCGTTGGCCTCGACGTAACCAAGCGTAGCGCATGCGCGAGCCCAGAATAAAAAAGAATAAAGGCGTTATGCAAGACACAAAGAAAGAAAAGGCGACACGGGTTATCTGCTGCTTCCTCATGATTTATTGTAATCGCAGCGAACTTATTAAACCCGATGAGCACGCCAAAGAAGCAGTCTGATCAGTAACCATGCACACGTTCTTCAGAAATTACTTGTCTCAACGCATCGCAAGGTCAAAACGCTATAGACATCTGCGCTCATATTTCGCGTTATGGATTATCGGAATCGTATGCCAATTTTTCATTCTATGCTCACACCGCACTGATGTCTCAGGGCTCTTCTAAGGCGCAGCAAACGAACTGCACCTTTGTGTTTATCACGCATTGTTGCAAGTAAAGTTTACCTGACATACTGCAGCAGCTTGCGCTAAGAATGAGAGGCCACGACGCCTCTTCCCTGCTGGCGCCGTAGCTGTATACAATGGCATAGAAGAAAACAGCCACGGCTTGTTGAGAGACTGTAGCAGCCGTCAGCAACCAGCTCAGGAACCCAGCCGTCACCCAGCTCCAGCCGGAGTCGATCCCAAACCATGGGTCGTTTCGCAGTGACCTCCCCGTACGTGTCATGGCACGGCGCTCGAGAAGTCTCCGAGTCCCCTGCGCATCAGCAGCGATGTGGGATGAATGGCCACAGTAGGCACGGCTGAATGAGTTCGTTTAACTACGCGTTAGAATAACGCGTAAAACACATGTAACATGAAGACACTTAAGGCTATGAACACCTAAGCCGTATTTCGGATGTCTTTTCTGGAATCGCCTTGTGCTGCTGTTCAAATTGGTGATGCAAGGTCGGAATGCATGAAAAGATGTCGGCCAATCAGGGTCGTTTGAACGCCTGATATTGGAACGGCACCTTTCTCCCCACAGTAGTATGTGACATTAGGTTTAACAACCGGTAGTAATATAATACCGATGATGATAACTTCATTCTCTCAGCAGGAGTCATCAGTCACACCATGCTACGCAGAATGGGTGACAGCAACCGATACAGCAGAAATTCTGGTTATATTGTAGTTCTTTCATTAAGTTCCCTGGCGGTTCAGCAGTCACCTGCCGCTAAACATTAACTTACAGATTGTGATGACTTCCTTGGCGGCCACGTAACGTTCACGTTTAATGAAAAACAACTTGGTTACATATTCGTATGAGCATCCTTGTTCGTTCGATGTGCTTCAGAGAACAGACAATATGACTATGAAAGATTGCCCAATGCTATCAGAGGGTTCTCACTAGTACTGGCACTTCTTGTTTGGCATTTGGAAAAAGTCCCTTTTTGTTGCTGTGTAGTAGCCACTTTAATAGCCACAGAACCATGTCTCTACATGCATCGCAAAATGACACCTTTATAAGAATTTATCTTGAGGTACATCGTAGTTATTATACCAGGAGGTTACGAAGCCTTCGGAAATGCACATTTGTTTTCTTCGTTTTAAGAAAACTGAATCATGTTTTCTAAACTGGATCACCGTCTTTTTTGTTTCTAATTTGTTCAGGATTGTTTATGCAATAGAATGATGGCAGGGGAAGCGATGTTTTCCTTCTGCCGTCAATCTTATCAATCCTAATATCATCGCAAAATGTCAATATATGCAACGGATTTCACAAGTTGATTGAAGTAACTACCGCCGTCCACTTTTCATGTGAGCTGTTGACGAAGCCTTTTATTTTGCGAAACGTTTACTGGTGGATGACATCACATATTATGCATTGCCATAGCGAAAACGCAGCGCGACGCCTGAATATTTTTACTATCACTGCCCTACGATCTGACCTAAAAAGCATAATCAAACGAAAACTCATACTTGAATATTCCATTTGGTAGACAATATCAAGTCTTATTTTCGTGTGGATTCAGAAAACACATATTTCGCCGCATTTATTTAAGGCTACTTGATAAAAGAAACTGCTACATCTTTCTGTAGTTGTTTGTTTGCTGCAAAAATTAAAGGTGCGATCTAACCGGACGTGTTGGGATCTGTCTGACTAGACACCTCACAGTGTTTATTTTTCTAGCACCACAATGGAGCACGGAGGTAAAGTTTAAATAAACTGCTACTTCACGCACATAAGGGCGGAGATACCAGTGCTACGCCGTGAAGTCTGCCACTCACACTGTGACCGTTTGTTTGCCCGAAACCGTTTGATTTCTCTGGGGTATTCCGTCTCAAAACAACGCTGTGATTATGGGAGACGCCTTGGTGGAAGACTCCGTAAATTTCGACCGCTTGGGGTTCTTGAACGTGCAGTGATATCGCACAGTACATCAGCCTCAACAGTTCGCCTCCATCGATATGCAGCCGCCGCGGCCGTGATTCCAATCCGCCAACTTTCGACCATAGAGCAGCGGGGCGGGGCTATCTCATCAAAATTAACACTAATGCGCATGATACAAACATACATGATAGCGCCTCAGTAATATCAATGATGTGAAAAGTATCTTGCAGAAACAATAGAAAAAGTTCAAAACCAGGCAGCCCGTTTTGTCAGCAAGAATTACGACCCATTTGCTAGTATATCAGAAATAAAGGCTACATTAGGCTGGGAAATTCTGCAATCTAGAAGACGGAAACTTCGATTAAAACTTCTGCATAGTATATACTATAACCTAACAGGAATTGATAAGTCGGAATACGTACTAACACCAACATATCGTTCCACAAGATGCCAGCACACACATAAAATACGAGAGTACGCATTCAAAACCACAACTTTCGCCAACTCCTTCTTTTTAAAAACAATTAGAGACTGGAATGAACTTCCCGAAGATATCGTAAACCTGAGCGACAACAGCGCTTTTTTTTCATCGTTGTGACATAGTGACACGCCTATTCACTTTTTGTACCTGTTTGCCACGTGCCATATTGTACGCAAATATTTTTGATTGAGTGCTGTAATTATTATATATTGTTATAATTTTCCAAAATGTTAAGATTTACTATTGCAGAAATGTTAGCAACCATATTGGACTTTGTATGTATACCCCCCTGCAGTAATGCCACTAGGCGTTGCAGGAACTCTGTAAATAAAAAAATAAATAAATATATCCGGTTTCAGAAACTTTGCATGTGGAATATCTGATCCAACTGTAAGCGATGTGTCTCGCTTTCACGACGTTGGGACGACGTTTTTTTAGTACTGCTTCTGCAAACCACGCTGAAAAGAAATTAAGTAGAATCACCTAACTTCGTGGTGGCTCTTCCTTTTCAGTTTCCTTTGCCAGGCGCTCCGTTTTGTTGCGATCTTTCACCGGCCATCGTTCATCATCAGCTCAATATCCAGGCTACAGGATGCCTGATGAGCGCGCGTCGTCTAGAGCACCTACACACCATCGTGAGATCCGTGATGAGAGAAGGCGAAGCCACGCTACACAACTCTCGGCACAAGAACACGTGTGCAATAGACCTGCCATGACGGTACGATAAGCGGGCCTCCATGCTCGAGGCTGAGAAACACTCTCCACAGATAAGGGCGTCGGGCCCAGGTTTCTTGGAACTATGCATGTGACAGTCTGGTTATCTGATAATACGTGACCTAACCCCTAGGGTGAAAAAACAGCGTGCGATAACGCAACTGGCCGAACGTTTCCGTAACAATTATCGCATGTCGCAAGACACATGTTAGAAAAACGTGAAAGCAATCATATCAAAGCACTCTTTATCGGGCACGTTCCTATTTTTGCCGGGGTCAATACTGTGAAAGCAATATTATTATGTTGTGACCGTCTTAGGATTCCACTACATTTAGGGTCCCAGTATAATATGGCTGTATAACACACCCGCTATGTTTATCAAGCTTAGTACAAATCACGGTGGAACAGCGCGCACAAGCAAGGAGCGAAGACAAGGAAAGACGACACAACGCTGACTGAAAACAAAAATTTTACTGAAAGCATATCACATATATTGTAGAGAAACTTCGGTGCCGCAAACGGTGCTGCAAACGGTCATCTTCTGACATAGACGGGTTGACTCTTGCACAAAGCTGTACGACGTCATAGTAGTACTGCTCTGGAGTTTCGGACGGCAGCTGTGTCCGGTTTTGCAGCCGCAAATGGGCGATCTCGACTGAGTGACGGCTAGTAAATGACGTTTTCAATGACGTCGCCCATTGTTCCCATGAATTAGGAGCACCCGTGAGAATTTGAGTGGTGTGCCATTTTTTTGCATCACCGTCTAGAGCCAGATATAAAAATTTAACTTTCGTGGCTTGGTCCCAGTTGTTCAGCGACGCGACATGTTCGTAGCAAAGTAGCCACTCGGAAACAGATTCCTCTGGCGCGCCTCTAAAGACTGGCGGTCCGACGAAAGGTTTTGCTTGGGGGGTAGCCATAGCAGAGAGAAAGGAAGGGGGTTCCGTCATAGTGGAGCCGTCCGAGTAGCTTCCTGATGCTTGGTGACTCGGGGCATAGTTTTAGAGCGGGAATATCGCTACCGAGCAACCTCCACCACTTTGTAGCGAAACGTCGGGGCCGTGAATGTTAGACGCATCGGAAGGTCAGGAAGACGAGGAGGCGTGGGAGCCACTCCGCGCAGGCAAGCTATGAAGAGTCGACACAGGGAATTGGGAGAGCACTCATTGGGGTGTTTATTTAGCTAAGACATCTTGAAGTCGGAAAACACACAGGGCAAAAATTATACAACATAGAAAATGGTATCATACCCCGTCTGCCTGCCGGACTGCTCCCCGGTGGTGCCGAGCGTCATGGTCCCCGAGTCCGCTCTCTAAAAAAAGGCCAGTGTCGCCGCTTAAATAGCACTTTTCAGCACCCACGGCAACATGAACGTCTCGGAACACCACTGCCTCCCACCAATAGGAAAACGGCTTACAGGGACCAGTCAGGCAGGCCGAAGTTAACGATGCTCAACGCGAGCCCTCGTGATCGCGTGCATCCGGCTGTGCTACAAAACTAATACAAACAACGCTTTCCGGAAACTGGCCGCGACGCACACACGTGGTCTTCGTTCTCTGTACTACGTCGTCAAGAAGACTCCCTGCGGTGCGCCGGCTCGTTTGCTTGAGCACACTTCTAAGAAAGCAGTCGAAAAAGAAAAAAGAACAAGAAAACATTCTACGCGACGCGGTCTTCGCGACACCTCCCCCAACGAAAAAGAGTGACCCACTCGTTTTACTTGCAAACCAGGAAAAGAAGTACGAAAAAAACAATTTTACATACAACAATTATGTGAGGTACTCGTTTCAGAAAAGTTATACATCTAAAAGGTGAAAAACTTAAAACAACAAATGGAAAATCGCGAGACTAAAAATCACTAAAGTTCACTCGCTGGCACTGTAATACAAGTCAGCGTCAGTATCGTAAGCGGCAACATTTCGTTGTCCGTTGTTGCCGTTTGACAATGTCTTCCAATCGCTGTCAAGTTCAGTTTCAGAGTCAGAGCTCTCGCGCTGCTGCACTGCATCACTGGTCCCTGGCTCGCGCACACCATGATGCAAACGAGGTTCTCGGTCCACTCGCGAACCACACTCACGCACATCACCATTGACGTCGCACTCGCGCACAACTCTGGGGTGTAATTCGTGGACATCACTCCCGGCACGGCGCTCGCGCACTTCACTTTGATGGAATTCGCGGTCATCACTGCACTCGCGCACATCACCACTTGGATCTCGCACCTCGTGATCGGCACCGGACTCATCGGCTGCGTCTTCGGCATCGTAGATGCGCTTGTTCTTTTCTTGCTGGCGCCTTTCCCGTTCATTCACTAATTTTCGAGCCTGCCGCAGCCGACGAGCCACTTTCATCGCATCCAGGGTGTAGTCGAATCCACGTTGTGCGCCCGACCCGATATCTACCGGTAGCGTCTGCTGAAACGGTCGACCTATAGGCGTGACAGGTTGGAGGAAACGGGCCGGTTTCCCCGGCGGTTGCTTTCTCGTGTGGCAGTCAGGGCAGGAGAGAACGTACTTGCTGACGTATGAGAACATCTTCGGCCAGAAATATCGGTAACGCAACTTTTCCCATGTACGGTTGACACCCAAGTGGCCTGCCGTACAGTCGTCATGGCAGTGCCATAATATCTCAGACCTCAAGCACTTCGGGACAACGAGAGCCGCGCGATCTTTCTCAAAGCCTTTCGCCCTCCGATACAGTACACCGTCGATTAACCGAAAACTCCGTGCCGATCTTTTGGTATTCCTGACAACGGGCGCACTCGGGTCTTCGAGGTGCTGTACGATGGCTCTAATCCATGGGTTTGCCCTCTGCTTTTTTCCAACATCCGCCTGACCCAAAACCAGCAACGGTAAAAGGTTTTCTTCGCTTACTGGTGCAGGGTCGTGAGGAAGGCGGGAAAGCGTGTCGGCATTCCCATTCTTGAGGTCAGGGCGGTGTCGCAACGTTATTGTACTGTTGGCTCGTGTGGGGACTGCGTGAAGCTGACTTTCCGACAATGTGCCGATGGGACGGCCGGGCTGGCCCCTTAAACCCGGCCGTTCTCGTTTCCCGAAGGGTTATACTGCCCATCCTGATTGCCGAGAGAATCCGCATGATCATTTCTGTCGTCCCGGAACCGCTGCCAGCACTGTCGTGCTTCGTGGCCGATGCGGCTGCAAATCTGGCATCGGGGACGCCCGTCGTTCGCACGGGTCGTTCTCGGTTTCCAAAGCATTGGGGGGCGACGCATCTCGTCTTCCATGTTTTTTATCCGGTGAGATAGTAAGGCGATGGAGTCTGCAATCGCCCTCAAGTTGCCCTCGCGGTCGGCAGCCTCCCGCGGGCAACGCAGTTCTGCTGCGGCGCAGGTGGCGATACATGTAGGAGGAGGCTGTGCTGCCGCCGCGGCGGATGCCATCCCTACCGGAGGCGCGATGTTTTTCATCCACGACTGCAATCCGGAAGGAGAGTGGGTGTCAATCGGACGTGACCAAGAATCAGGGCTCATCAAAGCTGCGTAATTTATGCGCTGTAAAATTTGGAGGAATGCGGCGCAGGTTTCCGGGTTCGCGATGATCATTTTTTCCTGTACATCCGGCCGCAGACCACGCATAAGGTGCCGCAAACGGTCATCTTCTGACATAGACGGGTTGACTCTTGCACAAAGCTGTACGACGTCATAGTAGTACTGCTCTGGAGTTTCGGACGGCAGCTGTGTCCGGTTTTGCAGCCGCAAATGGGCGATCTCGACTGAGTGACGGCTAGTAAATGACGTTTTCAATGACGTCGCCCATTGTTCCCATGAATTAGGAGCACCCGTGAGAATTTGAGTGGTGTGCCATTTTTTTGCATCACCGTCTAGAGCCAGATATAAAAATTTAACTTTCGTGGCTTGGTCCCAGTTGTTCAGCGACGCGACATGTTCGTAGCAAAGTAGCCACTCGGAAACAGATTCCTCTGGCGCGCCTCTAAAGACTGGCGGTCCGACGAAAGGTTTTGCTTGGGGGGTAGCCATAGCAGAGAGAAAGGAAGGGGGTTCCATCATAGTGGAGCCGTCCGAGTAGCTTCCTGATGCTTGTTGACTCGGGGCATAGCTTTAGAGCGGGAATATCGCTACCGAGCAACCTCCACCACTTTGTAGCGAAACGTCGGGGCCGTTAATGTTAGACGCATCGGAAGGTCAGGAATACGAAGAGGCGTGGGAGCCACTCCGCGCAGGCAAGCGATGAGGAGTCGACACAGTGAATTGGGAGAGCACTCATTGGGGGGTTTATTTAGCTAAGACATCTTGAAGTCGGAAAACACACGGGGCAAAAATTATACAACATAGAAAATGGTATCATACCCCGTCGGCCTGCCGAACTGGTCGCCGGTGGTTTCGAGCGTCATGGTCCCCTAGTCCGCTGTCTCAAAAAAGGCCAGTGTCGCCGCTTAAATAGCACTTTTCAGCACCCACGGCAACATGAACGTCTCGGAACACCACTGCCTCCCACCAATAGGAAAACGGCTTACAGGGACCAGTCAGGCAGGCCGAAGTTAACGATGCTCAACGCGAGCCCTCGTGATCGCGTGCATCCAGCTTTGCTACAAAACTAATACAAACAACGCTTTCCGGAAACTGGCCGCGACGCACACACGTGGTCCTCGTTCTCTGTACTACGTCGTCAAGAAGACTCCCTGCGGTGCGCCGCCTCGTTTGCTTGAGCACACTTCTAAGAAAGCAGTCGAAAAAGAAAAAAGAACAAGAAAACATTCTACGCGACGCGGTCTTCGCGACAATATAAAGTGGCGATGTCAGTGCACGTTAAAGAACCCCAGGTGGTGAAAATTTCCGGAGCCCTCCACTACGGAGTCTCTCATAATCAGAGCTGGTTTTGGGACGTTAAACCCCACATAACAACAACAACATATATTGGGGAACAACACGTGAACCATAATGGGTGTGTCATGTCTGAAAAAAGCGGATAAGCGCAACAAGTCTTCGACTGATTGTATCCTATGTGTCCTCCAAAAACCTGATCTCTTTATGCAAAACATAAGCGACGCTTGGCCAAAGCAATTCTTTCCCCCTTTTTTGTAAGAAAGGCTTCCACAATCTCCCTTATCGTGCGATCTTTATGTCTGAATACACTTGCATTGGTAGGGATGGGATTACATTCGCATTTCTTGCAATGGATGGCCAAATGAGGCTGCTCTTTTTTCTTGACTGCTTACCTGTGCTCATTTAATCTCGTGTTCAGGCGTAGGCCTGTTTGGCCGATGTAAGATGTGCCAGAGAACAACGGAATATTATAAACTACATTAGTGGCGCAAGGAACGGCACACTTGTCTTCTTCATGCTTAATCCCACAACGTCCTTGTTTTTTCTTACTTATGCTCTCAGACTTCTTTTCCACAGCTGCTCATATGGTACCGGTGTTTACTGGCGCAGAAAATGCCGCCTTAACCCCAGAACGTCTTGCAACCTTTTTAAGACCATGAGACATCTTATGAATATCAGGAATCACGGCAACTTTCTCTTGGGTACTTCTGTCTTCATTGTGTACATCTTTCCCTTTCTCTTGAGACTTCACCCATTTAGTGAATTTATTGGCGGTCATCTTGAGCACGGAATCCGGATACCTTGCCTTGCTTATTCTGTCAACCTGATCTAAAAAACTACCTAACATGGTCTCACAGCACGAGCGTGTCAGAGCAGCGAGCAAGCAAGATAAGGCCACACCATTTTTGATTGACTTCGAGTGGGCAGACCCGTAATAAAAAAGAGCCTTCCCTGTCCTAGGATTATAGCGCCAACACACATCATTACCTCCAAACTTTAATTGTAAATCTAAAAATTGCAGTTTATTCTCACAAGGAAACTCCATAGTGAATTTTAACCCATAACCACATTCTTCGAAAACCTGAAGAACCGATCTAGCCAACTGTGCAAAGTTATCACTTCTTACTACCACTAAGTAGTCATCTACATATCTGCACATTAAACTGGCCACATTCTGTTACCTCTCATTAAAGTTTGGAGGTATCACGCTATGATACGTCGTAGGATATTGGGCAATGCTTACAAAACGGGAGGGGACAGGGTTTTAAAAAATAGTGTGGTCATTTACTATGCACTTCTTCCTCATCTGTACATAATCATCATCATCCTGCTGTGGTTGAGCTTCATCTTCAGTGCCCCGGCATCATCATTATCGTGTGTGGGCCTTGGCTGGTTCGATGCTGAGTGTGCGGTCCTAATAAACGTCGTTGCTACCGAGACGTCATACTTGGTGGAGGTGGCTCTTCGATCCTCAGTCCTCTGTCCAGTCAGTCTCCCACCTGGAGCTTCGCTCGGGTCGCCGCTTGCGCTCACTGTCCGCCAGCATGGATCACGACTTCCCACCCTCCACTTCTGCCGCTACCGCTTCTGTGACACGTCAAGCCACACCTTACGTTGTCAGCAGCCACCAGCGTGACCTCCGCCTCTTTGCTGGTCTTCGTGGGGAAGATGTCGAGGACTGGCTGGACGACTACAAGCGAGTCAGTTCTGCTAATCATTGGGACAGCCCTCTCAAGCTCAGCCATGTCTCCTTCTACATGACGGGCGTGGCGAAGACATGGTTCTTCAATCACGAGGTACACTTGACTGACTGGCCTACTTTTAAGGAGCATTTTCGCCAAGTCTTCGGTACACCGGCGGTTCGTTCAACAATCGCAAAGAAAACCCTCGATACTCGCCAGCAACAACCAGGCGAGTCTTACACATCGTACATTGAGGATGTTCTTGCCCTCTGCCGCCGTGTGAATGCATCTATGTCGGAGTCGGACAAAGTACGTCACATCATAAAAGGCATCCGAACCGTCATAATACTTATTCATTGCATTCAACTGCAAAACACGCCTACTGTTCTATCTTATTTTAAAAACTAAGGCGCATTCCTTCACAAACTCAGGGCGGAAATATGTATCTCTCGGGAAACTTCTCTCGTTTGTTTGGCATGCAACAAAATTGGAGTGATGGAGTATGAAAGCATTAGGAACATATAGGATTAATTTTGACGTCGGTAACATCACTTCCTTTTCAAGCACGCCACGATTAACGATAATGCAATCCCATGCGACTCGTGCCCACAGTGCTACCAGTTGTACGCAACTAGGTGGAAAGTTACTTATTGTTATCAGCATAACCTATGCCGACCAAGGACCACCCGAACTAGCCATGAAAGATTGGTAGGAACACACTTTTCGCTCTTAAAGGGTCCCTGAAACGTTTTTTTGACATTGCGTCACTGATTAGGCAATACAATTGCGAAATCATTCACACCATAAATAAAGCGAAGCACAATACGCTAAGGCAGCTATGGGCTTATTTCTGTCGCCTTCCTCCTTACCACTGCTGTTCCTCCTCAACTCGATCTGCTGCGGAGTGCGCGCTAGCGACGACAGCGCCTCCCGCGTCAGCCGCTCTGCCGAGCCTCCCGTAGTGACATAGCGCCCCGATATCCTCACTGAGGTCGCCCGCCTCGGCAGTGCTAGCCCTCTGTAATAGAGCGCCGGCGACTCGTGTGACGCCGCCAGATGCCGCGATGATACCGTTGGCTGAAACGAAGTAGTACGTTGTAGAAGCACGTTGTTCGCAGCTAGGTTTTGAAAATTACGCGCACGTCACTTGGGTCGGGGCCAATCAGCGACCTCCCATTCGATCGCTCGATGGCGGGGGCGTTTGAAAACGCTTTTTAGCGAGCCGCTGCGACCTTTTGCGATACGCGTGTTCAAAACCTTATTGTAAATTACACACTTTACGCACAGCGCTAAAATATGTCCTGTAATGGTCCTAGTGACCCGCTCTACCGGATCACCATGTTTGCACAAAATCGTCAAAACCGTTTCAGGGTCCCTTTAAGGGACGGAAAGATATATCGCTGCTGTAGCTTGTAATTGAAAAGACGCGACACGCACACTAGCACACGCACACTACACCTGTCACGTAGCTGGAAAGTCGGGGGGAGGGGATAAAACCCACACCGCCGATGTGTGAAGCACCCGTGGTACTACTCTTCCTCGGCGGCACATACCCTACAATGCCCCATGTCGTGAATGAACTATTCTACCGGTTGTTGTGGCGAATGCGCTTCTCTGGCCGTAACGGCGGGTGCAGCGTGTGTTCCACCACTTTCATGCACATGCAAGAATGTGTGCATAGGTCATACACTAACCCATTATATACTTATCTAGCCTTAAACGACCCCGTTGGAATACTCCCACGAACGACGTCTGGGATATGCGTGTCACTGAATCGTACAACATCCATTTGACATTGACAAAAACCGTGAGCTAGCCTCCAGTTGCCGCAATGCTGCCGACGTGCTTGGTGGGCCCATGTTGCTCGCCAAACTCATTTTGCAGAAATTGCATTGAGCCTACGCGTAACAACTGGCTGAAATGCAAGCGATTCGTCACAGCTAGGCAATTTCCTGAGTTGCTGCTTCGCATGCAGCGGCATTCAGGAGCACTTCACCACTTGAGCTCTTTGTTAAATAACCACTCAGTTCGAGGAACGCTGTGTACAGGAACTATGCTACTTTATGACCACCAATCAACACCAGCGAAGTACGAATCTTTTTTGACACGAAAGTGTTTATATGCCGGGGTCCACCACAATCCCATACATCACTACCGTGAGGTATACCATGCAGTAAATAAAAAAAAACGTGTATGAATGAGAAAATTTCTGAGGAAAACTTCTGTTCATGCGTTGGGAATTGAACTCACAGCACCTCGCTCCACAACGAGAGCTGACCGGTGCTTCAACATTGCGCTAACGCCGCGCATGCTCGGAGCTGTACGAACGCGCCTTATATTCCTTCTTCTGCTTCGTTCATTCATCGACGCTCTCGTCCGGCTCAGCGCGCGCGCATCCAGCGCATTGCCTAGAACGGTGCCGTCATCCAGGAGAGGCAAAGTGAATCACTGCAGCTTCACTTCTCCTCTCCCAGACAGCGGCGTCATTCCAGGCGCGTTCCAGAGTCCGCCTCGATGCACTCGTGCGGAGCCGCGCGGGCATCGAGGTGGACTTTGGAACGCGCCTAAATCCTAGAACTAGGTACAGTGGCGTAAGCGGTACAAGGCACAACGAGTGCAGGGTACCGTAGCTGTCATCGTAGGTGTGGTATGCAGTGGGGCGCCATAGAAAGGAGGTTTCTCCGCGTCGATAGCTAAACCCTCCTCTCCTGGTTGCTCCTGCCAGCCACTGTATTCCTGCCTCTCGCATACTTGGCTGGAGCGCTGGCCATTGGAAACATGGCAAATATACATCACGAGGCGAGTCAAGGAGGTTTTTTTATAGTTCTAACGGCATGCTGAGCACTAAAAGACGTGTTTTTTAGGGGCGAAGCTCCTTAAAGCGGCACCCGTTCGTCCCTCGTCGTAGTCGTAGTGCGTAACCAGTCTTACGCTTTGACCTCCAAGGTGGTGCCGGTAGGAGATTTCTCCTGTGCGTTGTTGAACAATAAAAAATTCGCAGCGTGCGCGTTAACTAAAAGCCGAATTCTTCTGTCTCTCATTCCCCAATAGCAGCCATTGGCAAGTTCCAGTAGGAAACGTTAGTAGAAGTAGAAGTGTTAAAAGCCGACTTCTGCTGTCTCTAATTCCCAGTAGCAGCCATTGTTTACCTCCAAGGTAGTGCCTGGTGAGATTTCTCCTGTGCGTGATTAAACAATAAAAATTTTGTTCAAAACGCCGTTGATTGATGAAATAGACCAACGAAAGACGCCAGATGTTTTCTAAAAGCAAAACGAAAAGACGCCAGATGTTTCTAAAGCAAAACGAAAAGACGCCAGCTGCTTAACGAAAGACGCCAGGTGTTTTCTAAAGCAATGGTTTTATATTCAAAACCATATCGCGATACAGGTTTGTCAATCGCTTCACGTCAATTTTATCGGGCGAATTAACGGAAGAAATTTCACGGTTTAACCGATGATTACTTCCAGGAGCTTCGCCCAATCTCATCATCATTCACCTCGTGGATCTGCCGTCAATTTTTTTTTCCTCTTCAAACTAGGCATTTTCATGGCACGAAAGAAACATTGCGACTTCTCTTGAATAGTGGTTCAACAATTCACGTCGACTTAATATTTCCGTCTGGTGCGCCTTTCTGGTGCCAGCGTGAGCCCAAGGGCATAAGAAAATTAGAGCCCCGAAAGGGCACTTTTTCACTGCTCGCTGGCGCTGAGCACTATGACGCTCTTTGGCGTCCACTCAATATGGTTGTAAGGAACTAGTCACAATAAGCGACTGCATCTGGGCTTGTTTGATACTTTTATCATTTGTCACCAAAAAAAAAGAGGGAGAGCGGTAGTGTGCGCAAGACAAGTGTTAAGAAATGACATGTCCTTCGCTCTTCTTACAACGTATCATGATCGTTCCAACACAAGTGGTTTGTGCCTTCTTTTCACGTAGAGCCTCGCAACCCACATGACCGCCACAACAGCGTTTAGAGCAGCCACGAAATGGAGAAGGCCTTCATAAGATCCCATGGTATCTCGCCAGTAACCTGCAAAATGCAGAAAAAGGTACGTGCACTAAGCTAATTGTTGAAACGTGGAATTATTGTGCTTGCTCAAATGCGATACAGGTTATACGCGATGAATACCAGGTGGGCACGTATACACATGATAGCACATTTTCATTCTGATATAAGTGGACTACTGCTCTGCATCTAATGTATAACTGTTCCAATGAAAACAGGTTACGTCAACGTAAAGACACCGCGGATAGCAGTGCACGCTCAGTAAACATCGCAACGTTGTCTTCTACCGCTGCGAAGAAGGTTCCTGCTAACATAGCCTTATTCGGTGTGCTTCCAGAGCACACCAGGAAGTCATCTTGGGAAAATAACATTCTGCCAAGATGACTTCACTTGTGTGACCTTCAGAGTTTGACTTTAAGCATAGCACCTTGAGCGGGAGATCGTGTGACCTTGAGCAGCAAGCTTTCGGCTGCCATATCGATGGCTACTTCGCTTATTCTGGTTTAGACGCATCTCTGTTCTCGCTGGTAATAGCTCGGCGCTGAAAGTTTCTGCATTTCGGCTATTGTGCAGCATCCCTAGCACACCCAGCTTTCATCATAAAAATTCTCCTTAGGTGATGTGTCACATCAGGATAACAAAACCCAAAGCGCCTAAACACCTATTCGACGGTAGATCATGTCGGTTAACAGAGCAGAGGTGTGTGATCACTAATAGATAACGAACATGAGGGGTTGCTGAGCGAACACCCATTAGTAGGGCTAATGAACATACTTGGAGTTCCTACGAGATCCTATTGCATATTTCTTGATAGCAACAAACATAAGCTGCAACTACACTGTGTAGTAAAGGATGAGGTAAGGGAGGCAGGGAAACCTATAATTCATGGATGTTTTGGAAGAGGACATTTGAACATGAGCTTCCAACAACATAGAGGTGGGAGACTCTGGTTCTATAGATTTATGAATATTAAGTTCGAAGCAAATCATGGTGAACTTGAGCAGCTTTGACCATATCTATCTATCTATCTATCTATCTATCTATCTATCTATCTATCTATCTATCTATCTATCTATCTATCTATCTATCTGCCTGTCTGTCTGTCTGTCTGTCTGTCTGTCTGTCTGTCTGTCTACCAGCTTTCATTGTGACATAACACCCAACATCCACCCGCCTACATCCCGGTGCTCTACTGGTCGTCTCATTCACCCTAAATGCGCCAAAACATAGGTGTGTGGGTGCCAATTTAAGGAATATGAACGAGTGAGTTTTACACCACTAACATAATATGTTCCTCACGTACGTTACGATGAAATGTTCTGCAATCACATGTGGCTCATACACGCACTGATCGGCCCGTAGTGTTCGGGTATGCGCCACAGGTGTTTGACTTTTATACTGCATCAGGTCAACGTAAATACACGAGACCCAGAGGCTCTCTAAGATGTGCAGTTATACAGATTTGCACGTTACAATATCGCAGTAATTATGGCGTAGATGGTACTTCCCTACTTTGCGAAATGATAAGGGTTATGGAACAGGGGATGCCCACCACCTCTACTTGCACTAGTTTCCCCAAGCGTTTAAAATGGCCTCTAAGGACGTCGCTCTTCCAGCTTACGCTGTCACTGTCCTGTGGTTCCGCCCAGGCCTGGCTCTTTTTATACGGCCTCAGGCCAACTAAAGCACACCCTTATTATTACAGGTCACTTAAAAACAACAAAAGCATACCTTTTGCCGTAGCATGGGATTGAGCTGTGAAAAATTTAGACATTACAAGCACACAGGCACACGAACGCGCTGCAATCTCCGAAGGCAGCACGCGGGCATCGATCCAGGGCCCTCTATGTGCAGAACATGCACGCTGCCACTATACTGCCGCGGCTCCTCCCCCGCGGTAAATGTAGTAAACAGACGTAACGCACCAGCAGTTGTGATGATGGCGGTTTTGTAACGTCACGTGCTCCTCGAATGCGCGTTAAGCGCTATCATAGCGATGTAGCAAACAATGCCATGTTTTCTCATACCACTCGGCATGCGCTTGTCCACCTTTGCTCGACCCCATCGGAATATTTCATCGAGCGACGCTTATGATACTTACACCGGCGCACCGTAGCCTGCATTTCTATTCGAAAAAACAGATTGTGCAGCTCTCTAAGACGAGTGCTGATTCTAAGTCCTACCGTTAGCTACCATTGAGTCGCCACGGTCCTATGGAGCTTCTCGATCATCCCATGTTAGGCCTACTAAATAACTTCCACGAACGCGTTCATTCTATTCGTAACCCTTCCCTGGATCCCTAACGATTCCGATTCGTCATAGGCAATTTCCTCGCCGACTGCTTGGCACGGCACCGGTTCCCACAGTGCGTGGGATCTGCAGGAGTTTTATTTTAGGAATGTATGTACAAAGTAAAGCATTATTTTAGGAGACATTGGAAGCTACTATCTTTTTAAATGATCAAAGTGTCCTTACAATCGTGAAAATGGGGACCGTCGAACGAGCCAACGTTTCGACAAGTGGAGCGCCCGTCCTGTGTGTAGTCTTATTCTTTGTCTGTCTTTTTATAGCGCTCCGCCTTTTCCGTTCAAAGGGACTCGTCTACTTTGGCGCTACCATTGGATTCCCTAATTTGGCGCTTTTGCATACTTTGAGTGCTCTCACCCATACGCGGGAGCCGCTAAGAGAGGCATGTGCGAAAGCTTAACAAAGAAAAGGTGCGTCTTTTTTTTTTAATACGTAATATCCAACTTGACTTCGTAGTGTTCTGAGAATAATAATTTTCGAAAAAAGGCAGTCGGAGGCTCCTTTTACTATCATTTCGTTTTTATTTTGCCTGCTCCAGTGCGTTGTAGCAAGCAGTACTCCCTTGGCTAAGCTACCGTAAAATTCATTACGAATTTGTGTATCCGCTCCGTTTGAGATAGATGTCGAACAATCTGTCATCTTGACGAATATGGAGGGAACACATATCTGAAATTTACTTATAGTCTGTTTAAGAAGTTCCATGCAGCACTGTGGAAGCTACAGCCCTCTTCGCACAATCCTGAGGGCGAACACATGTTAAACGTTTTCTTCCGTGGCTTGTCATCTGCCAATGGCGGGCGCTGCAGCGGTAACTGCAGCGCTGGAAGGAGGAAGATGAAGCGGGGTGTGCGTGTCCGAACTATGGCATTTCGTCTCGCTTCGGAAGAATTATGCGCTTGATGGCCTCGTAGCCTTGGCTCTGCTCCAATGTCTCCTAAAATAATGCTTTACATTCCCCTGCACAAACTTCCCTTCTGCAATTAAGGCACAGTGCAACTACTCAGTAGTCAAGGAGAAGCAGTATCACGTGTTCGTGGAACTACTGGCGCAGCATTACTCTTCTTGTCGACCGCGTAATGAAATCACCAAGTAAAGGAATTCATGTTGTTTGCCAGTTATATTCCCCATGTAGCAGTAAAACGGCAAGTTGGGCTAGTTGGTTGGGATTCACTTTTTCCCTTGGTTGCAGCGCAACATACACGAGAACAAGGAAGGAAACGAACAACTCTTTGTCCTCATGTATGTTGCGCTGCAACCAAGTGAAAAAAATGAAATTGTTCATGTAGTTATGTTACCATGTAATCATGTTATCTGCCTTCTCAGACTCGCGGCTGCAGCAAATCATTGGGCATGCGAATGAAGCGGGGTTTCCTTTATTCACCCATCGTCATCCTAACAAACGCTCATATCAAGGGGGCTCTGCAATACATCTTTAATATACCAATAAAACAAAACCAGTCACTTCTTGAGGCTGTAACATATCTACGAAATATTACTGTATGTCACGCATCAGGAAATTTGCCATATTTTTTCAGGTGCCGGTAGAAATCGCCTGCTGTTATTTCAAAAAAGAAGTCGGAAGGAGCAGCGACTACGCAGCATGATCGAGGGTGCCTCTGCGGTCCTCGGTAATCCTTTTGAATACAGCCGCACAGCGCCTGATCTTCTTTCAACAAACGTCGCAACGAGCACGTTGCTTCGCGTGCCTTAAGCGACGTAGTTGGGGCTCGTTGTGATATCATCACCTGAAAGAAGAATACGCGCTGTGCAGCTGTAATCCAAACCAAATGTCACATTACCTGGTCCGCACAACGCAGTGATATTTATATAACATGTTCGTAGAAGCCTCCGCGACTTATCGATACCTCTTCTGTGCTCAAACCGTGCTGAGGGGCCCCAATTAAAGAATTACCTCTAGCATCTTTCGTAGGTGAATGTCAACTACACGCTATCACCACAACCGCCTTGTTGAAGTGTTGAGCATATTTTGTATCGGGCAGTTCCTTCTGAACAATTGTCAAATGCCATTTGCGGTCTTGATAACCACTCACCGATCAGAAAAGGTCTGATGAGCAGGACCACACCGCAGCAGAAGGCCACTCCGCCGAACACCACTGGCATTCTGTCGACTCCAACGTCCCTGCTGACACATGGCGCTAGTAGCGTGACCCTCAAACCGTTACTGACACCAAATAAGGAAGATGAAGCCAGCAACAGCGGGAACGAGTCACAAAACACGAATAGTTCGAGGGCCAGAAACTGGAGCACGTATCCCAGCAGCATAACAGACCCTAATGATAAAAAACCTGAGTCGATTAGAAGTCCACTTAACGGCCTCATAATGATGTCGGTCACTGCAAAAGCATTTAGTAGAAATACTCCCCTGGACGGCAGGATTCCTTTGTCCAAGGCAATATCCACCGCTAGCAGGAGAAATGTAGACATGCCTAAAGCAATGACTGAAAAAGATATTGCATATACAGCGAACGCTGTGCTAACGAACTCTCGCACCATTGCAGCGACGCTTCCATCGTTCACCCTTTCCCTGTCTGCTTGTGATGTCCGAGCATTGAGGCAGGAGTGGCAATTCTGGACAAGTGGAATGTCCACGATCTCCGTGTCATGAGCTTTGCCATCCGATACTTCGGTGCAATCAGAATGGACGACAGCCTGTGTGTCCCTCTGAGGTCGGAGGTCTTTACTTGGAGCGGCTTCGAAGTCCCTCTGGCGTTCTCTCATACTACGGACAGAATCTTCTTTTCTTGAACTGCACCATTCTGGACTGCGTACCGCAAGGGCGACAGGGAACGCGTTGAGCACCATTCCACCGAGCACAAGGAAGGTACCGTGTATCCCGTAAGTAGCACGAAGCATCTCGGCCAGCGGTGGTAAGTAGGCGCTGTTGATACAGGATAACGTATACATTGCGCTGCATGCTGTTGCTCGGCGTTTCTCGAAGTGCTGTGAAACGAGGACGTTAACGGAGACATGGACGCCACACACCGCTGTTCCTGAAGAAAGAAAAAAAAGCGAAACGCAATGTAAATTAATTGATAGCCTGCGATCGCACGCAAGCTAAGCATGAACAAATAGACATTAGTTATTATGTAGACGTACACGTAAGTTCGCATGAGGCAGGCCTTACACATTGATCTGAATTTGGAAGCATTTCCGATGCAGAGAAAGTAGTTGCGCATGCCACACGTACCGTGGCTTCTCTCCAGGTTCGACACATGTCTGCACTGCTTCCCCCTACGGAATTACGTGTTGCCAGACTCGCTAAACTTTCCCATTTATTCATGTTTAAATCCTTAGTAGGTATTTCGTCAGAAGAAGAGGCGTGCAGGGCACGGACACAAGGGGTAGAAGTGAACAACGCAAGGGTATATCAGTGCGCTTTCGCTCATCATCATCATCATCATCATTAGCCTGTCCACGCCCGCTGCAGTGTAAGTCCTCTCCCTTGGATCTCCAATTATGACGTTCCTGTGGTTACTGAAACGGAAAATTGTAGCTGTAACCTTAAGGGACAAGAAGATACCGGAGTGGGTTAGTCAGCAAAGGCATTTGAAGTGTATATTAATAGAAATTAAGAATAAATAGGGGGGACGTAGGCGGGGCATCTAAAGCGAAAGCAAGACAATCGGTGGTCATTAGGGGCAACAAAGAGGACCCCTAGAGAAGGCAAGCGTGGCAGGGGGTGGCAGAAAGTTAGGTGGGCAGATGAGATCAAGAAGTTTGCGGGGATAAATTGGTCGCAGTCAGCACTTTCGCATACTTTCCTCTTTCTCTATGATAGTAACACTTAAGTAACATAATTTACGTGCTTACCATGAGCCATTCCAAAGAGGACGTTTAAATAGAAGATACTATCGGCGAAGAAACAGGCAGACATCGTTGCGCCCGCAGTGAATGTTGAGATGAGCAACACCGCTCGACAGGAGAACCGGCTGCAAAGGTATCCTAGGACCGGGCCTAGAAAAGAGACGTCGGTAAAGTTTCAAATTAATCATCTCTATATAGGCTAAAAAAGCAGTAGTAAGCACAAGACGAGTTGCCCATCCGCCTGTTCTCAACAAAATTGCGCTGTTGTTCCGTGAGAAGTCGTTATTAATTTAACATCTTCAATAAAAATAGTCCATTATAGGTGGAAATACAGCACCGTATGTATTCAAGATAGAATCATTTCTACTTCCAGGCCTTATGGAAAATGCTGCAACTTAGCACGAGACAAAGTCACGCGTTCAGAGGCAACGTCGTGTAACACTTGTGGTATTAGACGAACATCCGAGTCTGCGCTGAGACCCCTGTGGTTTCATCGTAGACTGGAAGCTGCAGTAATGCTTTAAGATGTCCGAAATGAGATAGCGAAACAATCATTAAAATACCTCCCAGCGTAGACAAACTGTGGGTCAGTGAAAGTGGCCACGACGCTTCTTGCCTGCTGACGCCGTACGTCTGAACGATGCCATAGAAGATTATGCCCACCGCATGCTGCCCAATAAGTGCCATTGTCAGGCACAAGCTACAGAATACGGCCGTCACCCAACTGCGCCTCGAGTCGAGCCCGAACGAAGGGTCTTTCTTCAGTGACAGCATAGTCAACGCCATCTCTCCCCTAGATGTGGCGCCCTTCTGTGTCTGCCAGTGACGCCCTCTGTGAGAAAAACGAGCGCACCTGGAAAAAAACACGTTTTGTGTTACAGACAGCGGTTTGATTACCAGCCACATTGCTAAGGCCACTTGCCATTAATGGTATACGTGTTGCACTTAACCTATTGTCAATGAGTTGCAGCTTCAGCGGCGAAAACTGCGCGAAAATTCGGGGATGGGGAAACGCATTACGCGAGGACAGACTGGCCACTATAGGTCTCGTCAGAGGGTCAGCTAGGCCAACGTCACAGCGCGAAAGAACACAGGAAACTTAAAGCGCAGCCACCGACCGCTTGGAGCTCGTCAGCGTCGATCACAAAGGGGAAATCCTCAACGCGTCCTAAATCCGATGTGTAAATCCGACGTGTAACGGCGAATATCGCCGAAAAGGGGGCCATTACTGTGGCTACCGAACGCGTCCAAACATACGCAGACTCCAGATCAGCAGCCAGACCCTTCCCCTCCCGTTAAACCCCAAAAGATGAGGCTTCCATCCTCCTTGACAACGAAGCGGATAGCTGCTTTAATACCATCAAACGCTAACTCGCCCACATGGGCACCAATGTCTACCTCGGCTTCCCCAGTCCTAACGAACTCA
This sequence comes from Hyalomma asiaticum, assembly GCA_013339685.2. Classification (NCBI taxonomy): domain Eukaryota; kingdom Metazoa; phylum Arthropoda; class Arachnida; order Ixodida; family Ixodidae; genus Hyalomma; species Hyalomma asiaticum. Next base: position 56,364,605 of record CM023487.1, on the reverse strand, counting down.
CATACGACCAAGCGCGATGACTTACGCACAGCGAGGGCCTCGACGACTTCGGAGAAGGAACAGAGGGAGGGCACGGCGAGCCTCTACTCACCTTGCACGCATTTACGGCCCATTATCACCTATTCCAGAGGTCCTTCCCGTGACTTATCCCAGACCATCCTGGCCGCAGTCGCCGGCGCTTGCGAAATCAGTTTCACCAGAAGGGCGAAGAATGAATGCGATAGGACTGCATGCTATCATATACGAAGCAAGACTAGCAGCATTAGGGGCAATTTGAATTGCAGTGAACGTGAGTTTATTAAGTAAACACGTCGCAGAAGGACTTAGGCGTGACCAGACTCGCACGAAGGGAATGAATGCCCACGACATGCCGCTCGCAGAAGAGTGGTACTGATGAGAAACGGCGCCCGTGGGCAGACCGTCAAAGGTCGTTTACGTTCCAGTGCTGTACGGTCAGTATTGCGTGTGTACCCCGCTGTGGAAATTGAGTAGATGAGAAAACGATCACCTTGAGGCGCGGGGAAAGATGGCGTATGTAAAGATAGAACACGACCTGCGGCATCGGCTCGCTGTGGACTTCGTGTGGCTCCGATGCGGGCCGTAGTAGATCACACTTCACCCAACTGTGCGTAAAATACGTAAAAGTGCGTAAAGCTCCAGGAATCAATCGAATCTTATCATTTCGAGGTTTTCAGACGTAAAACACCGGAAATTATTATTGATTTCGATCGTTCGCGGACGTCGCCTCTACGCTTTCAGATGAAGTGCACCACCAGGCCGCTCTTTCTTGCATGCTGCTTCGCGAATGGTGTCGACTGTTCTACAAACTTCGCATGCCTGACAGGCGTATTTAAGTGCCTTCCAGAATATAAGTGACAATGTGTCAACACACCATGTATACCATGTACCATGTACACCATGTATAAAAGGCGGCGCTATTAATCTCTCCTCAGTTCTCGTCGCCGACCGACGACTGTTCACGCCGCCACTGCCTGGCTAATATCGTCTGGGGCTTTACGGTCCCAACATGACTATATGATTGTAAGAGACGACGTAGTCGACTGCTTCGAAAATTGGACCACCATGGCGGGTTTCCATTCTGGCCGTGTGTTTTGCCTTTCTTTGCCGGCAAAAGCTTCGCCCAGTGCACTTTCATGGTGTATAGTGCGCCATTGAACAACTATATTACGGTTAAAAAAGATCGATAGGAGAAGGACGGCTACAGTCAAATACAAGCCAGTAAAGCCCCTTCCACGCTGTCATGAACCGCGAACCCTGTCTCTTGGCTAGGCTGTTCATAGCTATTACTTCGAACATTCAATTTAACCGAAACGAAGCGATACAAACATACTGATGAATTATTCTTTCTGTCGTCCGTTAGGCATACTTCTGCATGAAACTTACGCTAAAATACCGCGCTACGTCACTTCGGAAAGGTTGCATGGGACCGAGTTTGTCCGCTTCTGCGATCGGCTGGTGTAGTAACGCCGACCCGACAGGCCCGTCTGCTTTTTCATGCCAGATGCTCTTTTCAACACCGAAGTGCTCATGGCGGCGTCGATTTACTTTCGTCGCAGACGCCGATGTCTGAGGAAATTTGCAATAAATTTCACAAGCAAGAACTACATAGAGCAAGTACCACCGACACCCAAATTCGAACTCGCAATCTTTCGGTCTGCTATGGCAGCTGCAGGTTCTCTCTACGCACTACATCACCGATCCACGATTGAGAAGTGGCATCAATGCAGCTTGCAGGTTTTCCACTGACCACACTTAGCATAAGTTGGTGCAATGTTCTTCCCGAGGCGGGAAGTGAGGTCATTGAGGCAATCTGTCTTGGCAAGGATGGTGCTGCAATCCATGCGCGGTACATTACTGCATCCTGTCAGTAAGTTCCGGCAGCAATGAGCGCTTCGGACGTATGAGCTAACGAAGTGTAAGTTACCACTGGAACGCCGTATATACTTTCTTATTTTTGAACAGCTTGCGCTATTACGCAGCGTCTGACGCCTCGTCGCTAGGATAGTGGGCGTCCGCATGCATCAATGCTGTTCCTAGGCCTTCTCCTGATCAGAAAGTGATTACATCGAAGATACAAAGGCTGAACGAGTTTCGAAGACTGCAACGACGTTGACAGCCAAATGACACGCAAGTTCATTGTACTTCACCGATGACGCTATAAAACCTGACTTTGGCCTTCCTGAAGCTGGCCGCGTCCCAACCATAATGGCTGCGATATGCACCGCATAACAAGACCGACATGGTCAGCGGCACGCGGCACGCTCCTAGCCAAGCATGTTGTTGTTATTAAAACTATGGCATGTCCACTCGGGAGAACACATGTCAATTTTACATTTCATCTGCGCAACAATCCAGAAACAACCAATGCGTAGTGTTAACACTCGCCTTCGGAAGGCTCCCCTCATTGCTCAGCCAACAGAATATCTCAAAGCTATTCAAGCCGTTTCAATTGAATGTTGCCTGCTGTTTCTTTAAAATGACAAATCATCAGCTATCTTCGTACATCATTCACAGTTAGTTATTAAAAACACTATGGCTGCGTGCTCCGCGTGGAAAGCATGTTTATTCTTATCTCCGGTTCGCAGGCATTGCGGCAGGAAACCATATATATATATATATATATATATATATATATATATATATATATATATATATATATATATATATATATATATCATTTACAGTCACTTCATTATAAAACTGCTTGCCACCTAATGTCAGCGAAGACAACTACGTTCAAGAAGACCCGACAATACCATTGTGTTATAATGTTTCGATTCGGCCTGCTATTTCCATTCTTCTCATTCCTGTTTGTAATCGCTAGTCCTGTAACTAGAAATTTGCACCTTGTAGATTTATTGCATTATTAGGTTGTCGATGCATATTGTTCCTCTTTGGAGTTTATTTGTTTTTGCAGCTGTCGTACTACCACTGATTTATTTAACACTCTTGTTTATTGCCAAATGTCCATCGTGTTTACGGTTTATGCTTTAGTTGTTATATTACCACTGGCTTATTCAAAGTTCTTAGTTATTGCCAAATGTGCACGCTCTTTACGGTCTATTGGTCCTCAGCTTATAAAATTAATACCTGTATTCTTCTGTACCCCCATTGTACCCCCATTGAGTCACAAAAATAAACCTGCTTCTGTACCCTCATTGAGTCAACAAAAATAAACCTGCTAATCCCAGGAAATGTGAGAATCGCTGTCGTGCGAATCACTCGCCGTAAAAATTTAAACGGCGAATTCTGCAACATTCGGACAAGTGCTGCAAAGTGCATCGTTGTGCAAAGTGTATTAAGTGGTATGTGACTGCCGTGGTCTAACGAGGAGCCTTTACAACAGGGTCGCGGCTGAATAGCAGCTGATGGCACGAGGTAACTTTGGCACCCGCGCGCAGCAAAGACGTGTATTTTGTGAAAGAGAGATGCGCGCTACAGTGCGCTATTCACATCATAAGCATCGTTTATTGAAGTATCCATACGGGAAACAACAAAGTAGAACAAAAGCATGCCGAGTTAGAGTAGGACCTACGTATTGTTTACCCATTGATATGGGGCCGCTTAACGCATATTAGAAGTGCAACTGGCGTTGCACAACCACAATCGTCGCAACTGCTGGTTCAGTAGGTGTACTTAGGATATGTACTGTGTGGGAGTAGCCACCATAGCATAATAGTAGCGTGGTCTCTCGGCACCTCGGGGGCCCTTGTTCGATACCCCCCCTACCTCTTGATAGGTTGCCTTCGAAGATTACAGCGAGTTCGTGTGTGTCTGCGTCCTTCCTATGTCTACACTTCCATCGCAAGCCACGGTAAACGGCGTGCCTTATGAGCGATGTAATGATGCGGTAAACGTCCATTTTAGTTGCTGCTTTATTATCACTGGCGATTTAAAATTCAAACACCTGTGGTGCGTACACGCATGCCACGGACCGAGAGCTGCGGGCAGGAGCCACACGTGATTGTAATATCGTTAATGACGGTGTGCGTTACTAGTATACCATATTAGCGTTATAAAAATCAAGAAATCATGTTCGTCATGCATTAATACCCTAAAATAAAAATTTTGGTGCATACCAGATGAACGTAACGACCAGGATAACGCCGACAGGTAAGATAGATAGATAGATAGATAGATAGATAGATAGATAGATAGATAGATAGATAGATAGATAGATAGATAGATAGATAGATAGATAGATAGATAGATAGATTCAAATTGATAATCACCTGCTTGCTCAGACAGGCATTGTAGCACGGATGTTACGATATATAGAATCTACAAACACGAAATTAACTTACGAATGCAAAGATTGTAAGGTGTCAAATTAGTGCATTCCAGCGTAGTGCGCAAAAAACGGAGTGGCTGAATGAATCACTGTAAAATAAATGTTCACGGACCTTGATATTCGCAAGAGTAACGAACCGGCTGAATTTCCAAATAAAGGTCCATATTTATGTTATAATAATATAGCTTCACGTATAGCCTTAGCCACCGATTGGGATGATCATGTGCAATGACAGACATACTCGACGTTCCTTTTAGCTCCAATCTACCCTCCCAAGCACGGGATCACTACTGGCAATGACTGGAATGAGCTGCCCTATTCTGCTCATTGCCAACTTTGCCGACAATTCTCTAGAATTCACTCCTGAGCAAAGAGAGGCATCGTTCCGTGAACAGAGCATATGTGTGAAGTACAGGTGCTACTGAACTCTCTTAGGCTAACTGATAAACTTACGTAAAATTCCGGGAACACTGCGTCGCAAAAGCTTTGTTAATAAAATACTGGCATATCTGGTGCACCTTGCATCAACATAAGCGTGAATTGAGGAATGGTAGGAGGAGTTCTATCATGAAAAGTAAAGCTGTGAAGAAGCACACGAAAATATTCCTACGAATGCTTATCTACCACTTAGGGGACGCCAAGCTAAAGCTAAGACATCTGATAGTCGAAAGCGAGACATAGGGGATCGAACCTGCAACCTTTGGCAGGCAAATATCACGCGATTCTTAAGGCGCACAGGTTGTCCGTGATAACGTTCATTAACGTATCGCTCACGCCCCCAGTGCAAATCAAGGTGTCAGGCACGTTTTACATGAGGTGTCAGGCACACTTTAGTGGTTCCTACCCCTGAGCTAAGTTAATGATTTGATTGACTCTAGGTTCGGGTCTGACACACAATTTTGCCCACCATCAATGGGGTTGTAAATGAAAAAAAAATATGTTATTCACGTCATGACATGTCAGTTATTTGCGAAATATTTTAGTACCCTCGCGTAACAATTTTTGTGCATAGCAAGGGAACGACACGCCAAATTTATATACCGGTGTCATATTTTTCGCACATTATGTTTCGTACAGTACTTTTCCGACATCGTTCATTCAATATCACCTCCGCTTGGCCACGCGGTTAAAAAATCACCTCTTGGTAGGAATGCAACCTTATAAGTGACGAGCAAGCAGACTTTGTGAGACGCCTTCGGCTGACAGTGGCCGTGGCTGGCTGGGTACCTTTCCTACCTCTGTCTTTAGTGCTCTCATTTTTTTTTACGTTCTAGTTTACCATCACTTCAATAATTTCTTTGCTTTTCTTATCTTCAACTCACCTTGTACTTAGTCACACGGGACGGTGCACATTTTTTATTATCTTTATTGTTACCTCTGACCTTCCTAACTAACGCGCTTTAACGCAATCACAGTTGCCGTAGACAGCTGGCCTGGAACGCCACCGTACAAGCCAATTGTGGTACAATGCGGTCCTCCGGTTTTCGAACGCTCGCAGCGGTCTCACAGGTGGCTCCGTCCCTCACGGCTTCATTGCGAAAACACGACGCAACGTCTCTGCAGTCCTCGGTAAGTGTAGTAGCGTCGCTGTAGAACACACAGAGAAGCACGAGCTACTGCGTTGTAACCGAGAACATAAGGGGCACCTATTTGTCAAGTGGAATAAAAAGGCTCGCTCCCGGATGGATAAGAAAGGGGCAGGATAAGAGCATGCTGCAGAGTTCTTTCACCTAAGACGATGCCCGCCGCATTCTGTGGCCGTTGATCTTATCTTGAATAGCGCAGCTGTTACACATGCGGCCAAACGCGACCTGAAAAAGGCTTCCGTGCATTCTCTGTCAAAGTTCAGATCCAAAAGGCCTTGAGAATGCCACATTTTTAATACTTAATATACAGAATGAAAGACAGACTCCTTCTTGAATATGTGTCATTGAGCATTTGGGTGGGAACGAGCTCAAGGAAACTGCTCGAATCCATGCCGAATCCGGTCATATCCCAGCCGCGGCTGCTGCATTTGATGGCAGCGAAACGTTGAGAGCCGTGTGCTGTGCGATGTCGGTGCACGTTAAGGAACCCCAGGTGGTCAAAATTTCCGGAGCCCTCCACTACGCCCCCTCATAATCACAGCTCGTTTTGGGACGTAATACCTCAGAGATCAATAAAAAACATTTTGTTTACTGATCTCGGAAGTTTTACTGAGATCTCTGAGATGATTTTTCTGAGAATAAAACACATATGTCAACTCTCCAAATCTGGCCACTTCGGACAATAGCCATGCCATAAGCGGATCTCCGTGCTCGAGCCTGAGAAACACTCTCCAGAGATAAAGGCGTCGGGTATCTTGGGGCTGTGAATGTCACAGCCTGATTATCTGTTAATACATGACCAAACCGCTAGGGTGAATATAGAACTTGGCCAGGCATTTACGTAACAATTATCGCATGTCGCGAGACACTTGTCAGGGAAACGTAGAAACAATCGCGTGCACATATTCGAACAAATATGTACCATATGTACATATTTCTTAGAAGCTTAACATGTTCTGTAACTGGTTAACTTTCCACCAATGGCGCCAGAACTGGCAATGTGACTTGGGGCCATTCAAGAAAAAATATTTTTCAGACTGTTGCTCCTAAGAAAGTGTGGCCATTCGGGGACTAAATGCCTAGGATTTATGCGCAAATTTTATCACTATCTATCTATCTATCTATCTATCTATCTATCTATCTATCTATCTATCTATCTATCTATCTATCTATCTATCTATCTAGGCGCCTACGTCTCGGTGCTCTCTTGGTCGTTCCTTCCACTTCGTGCGCAACAAGATTGGGATGGTAGGGTATCGACGAATGGCAAACATGAATGGTTACTCTAGATATCGCTGAAATCATATCCTCGTCACGTACGACATATTAAGAGGATACAATCACACGTGGCTCATCTCCGAAGTGCACGGTCCGCGTTATGCAGGTGTGCGCCACAGCTGTTGCCCATTTCAATCCATGACCACCGCAATTTCATGAAAGCACACCTTGCTCCGGATAGGAGCAAGGGAAATGTCCGCTGTTTTCTGTAGCTTGCGATAGATATTTGGACATAAGAAGGGGATTGGTTGATTTCTGGGGTTTGACGTCCCAAAAGCAGCTGTGATTATGAGACGCCGTAGTGGAGGTCTCCGCAAATCTCGACCACCTGAGGTTCTGACATCGACAGTACACGAGCCTCAATTTTTCTTCTCCATCCAAATGCAGCCGCGCCTGCCAGGATTCGATCCCGCCACCCTCCGATCGGCTGCCGAGTGTCATAGTAACTAGAACCCCGTGGCGGGGCGTGGTGGGGGTGAAGAATCTAGCCCACCAAGTGCCAGGCAAGCACACGTCCACGGCTGCTCTTCCAGCGCTGAACATATTGTAATAAAGAGTATCGCATCAGTTGATGTACTTACATAGCGTGTGCTGTTTGCACTAACACATTAACCATAGTAACAATTGGCGATATGCCAAACAGTTCGGCATAGGCCATTTCATCGTTTATTGCTTGGCATGACGTTGGTTCCAACAATGCGTTTGATCCGCCGATCTTTTTTTTTTTCTTGCATTGAGCGCAATCTAAATGCAAGACTGCTGACTTCCCTCTCGAGTGCATTCCTCGACCCCTGCATCCCGTTCGCTGGTACTGAATCTGACCGCTTTCCCAGTCTCCATCACTGACTGCTAGTAAATTGCCAATGATACCTGCAAAACAGTGTACAACAGTCGCATAAAGTCATCGCGCTCCTCCCCTTGATACCCAGCGAACCATTGGAGCAATAATAAATGCTTGAATAAATGAATAAATAAATGCTACTCGATGAGGACGATCTCTTGCACCGTAGCAAGTAAATGAGTGTCTGGCAAACAGGCCGGTCAGCAAGCCCAGCGGTGACATTGCAGGCTATGGAGCACCTTCGTTTGCACTACACTTAACGGGCAACAACCCACCTTGACAGCCGAGATATGTTCGGTCAACATAATGCACAGCAGGTTTTAATTTCTTGAACTACTTGTGTGCGGGACGGCGTATGTTCGTAGCGCTAAGAATGGTTAGGTTACGATCGAGTTGATGAAATTTCACGTTTCCATGACAACTTTGAGGCCCACAAATATGCCGCGGATCGGATATTAAGGGATAGCTCACTCAGGACATCGGTAGTGCTCTCTGAGATAATCACCACTATTATGACTGATTTCATGTGGTACGGGCTTTTCGATTTTCTCGATTACTCTTGGGGCTCACTCTCCAGCGCTGCTTACGAATGCCATGAGCGATGCTGGCAGATGGCCACCTGTGCCCACGGCTGCTGGTACAGACACGTCCCCCTTCAGCGCAAGATGCTCATATTTCTCAACATAAGAGCACGTGACCACGGAGACGGGCTATCCTTTACGGGAATTCGGCTGCGTGCTTCCGCCGTCTCTCACTATCATCAGCAACGCTCGCTCGTCGCACTCAGCGCCAGCTTGGGGCTGAGCGCGTGGAGCGGCATCCGGCAGTCGCCGTTGAGCTTCAGACGAGTAAAGGGCGTTGTTTCTATGGCTCTTGTGCCCATCTCTGGGAACCTCAGCTGGCCAGAGACTCAGAATTCACGGCCCTGAGCTCACACCTTCTGAGATTCAGCAATTATGCACAATAAATGGGCATCTATATGTATCGTTCAAGGGCTGGTTGAACGTGTGATCTGAGAGTAATAGTGAATTCCACTGGCGGATCAAGAACAAGTTTCTTTGCTCCGCGGCTGAGAATTCGAATTCCACTGGCGGATCCCGAGAAAGTTCTTATGTCCCAATGGGCGATTTGGGGCAACTTGCTCAGCACGGAGCTCTCCGCGTTGATCCGTCTTGTAGGGCCGGATTCTGCCAGAACTCCAGCTATACGGTGTCGTCATTTCCGAATCAACCGAGCACGGCGATGTTTTTTCAGCGTTTTTTTTTTTTTTTGACGCGCTGTTTGATAACCATGGGCGTTTGTTTACCTATTTTGGAATGGCGTCGTTCGACCTTACAGGGGACTGCTCCTCGCTCTGAGCAACAGCAAGGGTTCTACGTCAAAAAGCAGCAGCAGCAGCGGAAAGAGTCGTATACGTGCTGTACGAATCGTTATTTAAGGAGCTGTTTCCAGAGTCTTCGTGCAAACGCCCCAAAATGCTCGGCTACGTCGAAGAAGTAGTACACGCGTACTCGGTGAAAGGGGTCTGCATACTTTTGTGCGAGGTCTAACGCAGTCCAACGCAAGGCCGGCAACAAGGGCAACCGGATGGGTGCGACAACTTCCGCTGTAATCCCTGCCGGAGCGAGTTTATTTTTCGCTTGCCGATGGGGATCGGATCGGATCGCTCCGCGACGGATTTTGTTGCTCTGTCTTGGATTCGGCACACCGCTCCAGATCCGCCAGTGGAAATCACTATTACCATTCTAACAGCCCTCGGTAATCCTCATTCAACGGCCACTACGCCAAAAGTTCCGCCGTTCGGGCACTCTTGCAGTAATTGCTGCACATTTCACGCTGGTCACTTGTAGTTACTTGTGGCTTCCTCGTTTTACCTGCTTGGTAAATAATCACTCAGTACGAGCGGCGCTAAGTGCAATCACTATGCTGCTCTATCACCACCAGTCGCGACCACCAAAATCCGAATTGGTTTTCCTGCGCATCTTGGGTCTCTTAAATGTCCCTAAGACGACTCATTGAAATTGAGTAAGAGAGTAGGATTCCACTCATTCACATGATTCGCACCACAAATTACGCGGACACCGTTTTATCGAGGCGGCAACGAGCAATCAGAAATTACCATCCTTCTGCGAACTGCTTTCCCTTCTCAACTCCTCCGATGACAGGTCCAGGTTAGCAGCCGTTGCGTCGTCAACGGCATTCGCAACAAGGCTACTGCGGTTTTCTATGACCTCTGGAATTGGCGCGAGATTACGTCAGCGCCATGTCTGGCGAATATTCCGCGATGACACGTAATTTTCTCATGCGAAACAAAAGTAGAGACTAAACGTAGCCCGAACGCAGCTGTTATGAAACAGAGCTTACTGTGCCATCGCGATGTGTACAAAGTGGTGAGACGGATTTGAAAAGCCCCTGGCCATTATGAATTCTGCGGAAACCCGCAAAGGAGACGTTGTTCCGGGTTTTACGCTAGGGAGTGCAGACACTTATTCTTTATTTTTATTTTATTTATTATATTCTCAATGGTTCCGTATGGATCTTTACATGAGGGGTGGGTGACATAAAAGAGGCGGTATCGATGAAAGTAATGGTTAAGATACAGCTGAGTCTGCTTCTTGGATGGCATTCTTGAAGCGCGTAAAATCGCGGATGACTGCTGCCTCTTCCGGAAGGCCATTCCAGCGTTGGGCGGTGCGCAATAAGAAGGACTGCTGAAATTATGTGGTGTGAGCACGTAGCGGGACCACAGCGTTTGGAAGACTAGTGCGATGACCTCGAGTGACTGGTTGGATAAGCTGGTTGTCACGTGTGGCTAAATGAAAGAATTTGTGGAAAAGACAGAGACGTGCAATACGACGACGAAGAGCGGGGGTAGGAAGTTTTAACTGGGATTTTAGGGCGGAGGTGCTGGAGTAGCGGGAGTAATCTGAAGCAATGAATCTGGCTGCTCGGTTCTGGACAGACTCCAGAATTTTAATATGGTTAGTTTTGCGGGCGTCAAAGACGGCAGATGAATATTCAAGTTTGGGTCTGACAATGGCAATATAAGCCAGTAGCTTAACGGAAGGTGGTGCCATGAAAATGTTACGGCGTATGTAAGCAAGGGTGCGGTTAGCGGAGTGAGCTATGTGATCTATATGCTCACTCCATGATAGGTCGCTTGAAAGATGGACACCTAGGTATTTGATCGAGTTAGTAGCAGCTATGTGACAGCAGTTGTGTGACATGTGACATGTATAATATCCAAGGTTCAAGCAAGTTGCTAATCAAGTAACGTATCGTGAGAAGCCTTGTGGTAGGAGCACATGAATATACGTCAAATCAGGGGATCCCTAGGATCGCGGGATAGGTATCACTCGAAGACAGGAAACCTGACATCAAGGTACAATTTCAAAAGTGACTGACGGACACACAGGGGAAAGACAGTGCTAAGAAATTTCTCATTTGCCCATCGGCGATGTTAATACAAAGGCGAAACCAAGAACCATCGGTTAAGAAAAGCATAAATAAACCGAGAGGGGTCAATGGAAGATAGATGTGGAGAGGAAATCGACACTCGAAACATAATGAACACGGGGCAGTAGATTGCCAAGGAAAGTACTTAGAACATTTATCAGGGAAGCGTTCGGGAGTATACAGACTAAAGCATGCTAAGCTATATACCAAGAAAAATGACGTGTATTATCGTATTGTAAAGAATAAGAGTGAACTACGGAGCTCATTTTTCTATGCTCTCAGGGACTTCATCCTGCACTACAAGGCAACCAGGTTCACTTCGTCAAAGCGTAGTTTTTCAACACGAAAGTGTTTTATGCGGGGGTTCACCAAAAAAAACAGTGACGTATTTCCGTAACGGAACTGGATCTCTGAAAAAATGAACTTACATTCACAATAAAAAAAATTGGCAGATCCCACGTACAGGGGGGATCAAGGAAATGCGAAGCACGCACCAGGAACGTAAAATGGATTTGCATTGTTGTCTCGCTATACCGAGTTTGGTACATATGAAGTTAACGAAAAGGCCACAGGAGCACCATGACTGTGGCATGTAAACCATGCCGCTCGTACACGCATGTCATGATTCTAACATTATGACCTGTCATTTACGTTCGTCATGCAGCCGTTTTGTGCCATAGAAATTTTGGTATACATCCCATTAACGAAACGAGTGGCATGTAGATGCTGCCGCTCATGACATGCATGTTACGATTGTCATGTTATGGCCTGTCATTTATGATCGTCATGTAGTCATGTTGTGCCAAACCAATTTTCGTATACATCACATTAATGAAACGGCAGTATGCGCCAGGACCGTGCCATGTATATCATGACATGCATTTCATGATTTTCATGTTTCATTTATGATAGTCATGCAGTCGTGTTGTGCCATAGCAATTTTCATATGTATCCCATTTACGAAACGGCCGCAAGAGAGCACCAAGACTGCGGCATGTAAACCATGCTGCTCATGAAATATGTCATGATTCTAATGTTATGACCTGTCATTTACGTTCATCATGCTGTCGTGTTGTGCCATAGCAATTTTCGTATACATCCCACTAACGAAACGCGTGGTATGTAAATCATGTCGCCCATAACACGAATGTCATGCTTTTCATGTTATGACCTGTCATTTACGATCGTCATGCAGTCATATTGTGGCATACCAATTGTCGTATACATCCCATTAACGAAACGGCCAGAAGAGCACCAAGACCGTGGCATGTAAATCATAGCACTCATGATATGCATGTCACGATTTCCGTGTTATGGCCTATCATTTATGATCTTTATGCAGTCGTGTTGTTGCATACGAATTTTCGTATACATCCCATTAACGAAACGGCCAAGAGAGCGCAAAGACCGCGGCGTGTATATCATGTCGCTCATGACATGCATGTCATGATTTTCATGTTATGACCTGTCATTTATGTTCGCCATGCAGCCAGGTTGTGGCATGCCAATTTTTGTATACATACCGTTAACGAAATGCGTTGCATGTAAATCATGTCGTTTATGACATGCATGTCATGATTTTCACGTTATGACCTGTCAATTATGTTCGCCATGCAGTCACGTTGTGGCATACCAATTTTCGTATACATCCCATTAACCAAACGGCCAGGAGAACACCAATGCCATCGCATGTAAATCATGTCGCTCATCACATGCATGTCATGATTTTCGTGTTATGACCTGTCATTTACGTTTGCCATGCACTCATGTAGTGACGTGCCAATTTTCGCATACGTCCCATTAACGAAACGCGTGGCATGTAAATCATGTCGCTCATGACATGCATGACACGATTTTCATGTAATGACTAGAGACCGGAACTTCAGGCAAAATGCCTATTTTTTCCTTGAGTCCGTTTCGAGCCTATTTAACATATAAGCACGAACTAAGGGAAGGGAAATGTTTTAATCAAACATTTATTGTGCCTATAAGTGCCTGTTTCGAGCTTCGTGCCTATATCAGCTTTTCAGCGCCTAAAAATGCCTTTTCGCGTTCGTCGAGTACACGTTTTGCTTAAATGACCTGTTCATACGGAGGAAAACAAGAAGCACTTAGTGTGGCGATATTAACTTCAACAGTCGCATAGCGCGCTAGTTATGTTTTTTTTTTCGTTCACGTTTTTAGCTCCTGTTAAGGCGCGATTACAGAGCGGCTTAGGGTAGACGCGCGCATGCGCTTCGTCACGTCGGCGAAAACAGACCATAGTTCGACGCACTGCCACAGCCAACGTATAACTGGACTCGGCCGATGTGCTCCGACGCATGTGACGCTCGCCAACGCGCCGATAACGTCGGACTATCAACGCGCCTTTACGTGAGCTGGGTTGGAGTGTATCCCAGCGAGGTAAAGCGAGGCTAACCTAGCGCTAATGGGCCCCCCTAAAAGATGTCCGTCGCTTGGTTCGAGAAGCACGGGCTTGGTTCGAGAGTAGTGCACCTCGGCGGTTGCGTGAGGGAGGCTAGAGTCTACTCTAGCAAGTCAAAGCTAAGCTACGCTTGCGCTGCAGCCTACAGCCTACGCGTCAGTTTCGGTGGCATTTGTGTTCTTCATAACGGCAGCTGTCGGTAGTCTGCCGAGCAATGCCGAAGAAAAAGACGCCGAAAAGTGTCCTTGTCAGGCAATGGACCAGTGGATCGCAGTGCTACTCCGTCGATGGAGAAACGGTATTTTGCCATCCATGTGGAAAGCAGGTGGGAAGACATTGCAAAGGTCAACAATATGTTGCGTTTGACGTCCACTCTGAAACACGCATTGGCATAAAGCTCCCAACATTGCTTACGCAACTGCCAATTCGAATAACCCCTGAACCTGCGCAAATAATATGCATTTTTTGGTGACCTCACGGGAACTCAGATTCATTGTTTTGTTATTTTTATATCCGCATCTGTGAACTCGCATGCAACAGGAAATGTGCGGAGCATTCTCGGTCGGATACAGGTATAAGCATTTCGATTTTAAAATGCACGCTCGGGCTCGTGTTATCTAACTTCGCCATTTCCTCAGAGTTTTTGAACAGCCGCAAGGAAGAAAAGTACAAGCGCAAGTGCACTAAAGAAGTTACACGTATCCAACACACCTTCCTTGTGCAATTCGCTCTTTTATTCTCGCAGGTACCGTGTGAAAAAAAAATGTCATCTGAAGCAGCACGAGAAAACAACGTTGCATCAAGCCAACGCTCTGCGCAACCAACCATCAACGTCGAGGCAGTCGTTCTTGTCTGAAGCTTTTGCGGAAGGAAAGAGAAGTGAATTCAGCGCAGACTTATGCGAAGCATTGGTCGCTGCTAACATCCCTTGGGCGAAGATCGACAACAAGACATTCAAGAATTTTTCGCAAACGTACTGCAACCAGAATATACCATCAGAGTCCACTCTTCGCAAGCAGTACCTGCGGCCAATGTACGAGGACACGTTAGCAAAAATCAGACGAGAACTCGGTGAATCATACATATGGATTTCAGTGGACGAGACAACAGATGCGACCGGACGATTACTTAGACATTTTGTAGTTGGAAAGCTGGATGCAAAAGAGAAAACAGCACCTTTCTTGGTATGCTCGAAACAACTGAAAAAAATGAGCGGTGATACCATCGCCTACTTTGTGAACTCGTCCTTGAGGGTACTGTACCCCTCCGGATCCCACGACGACCGAGTACTGCTGCTCTACACAGATGCAGCAGCTTATATGCACAAGGCTGCTGCACTTCTCAAGGTCTTTTATCCAGAATTATTGCATGCCACTTGTCTTGCCCATGGGCTTCATCGGGTCTGGAGCTGAGAAAGTCGTTCAGTTCTGTTAACGAACTAATAGCCGCAGGCAAGGCAGTGTTCCTTAAGGCGCCTTCGCGCGTTCGTGCCTTTAAAGAACAGTTGCAGGATGTGCCTCTGCCACCAGAGCCCGTTGCTACCCGCTGGGGAACTTGGCTGAAGGCAGTGGACTACTACAACAAACACATCGCTGGTGTTAAGGCTGTTATTAACAGCTTTGCAGCGGACGAGAGCATCGCCGTGAGAAGAGCCCAGACTGTTCTACACCACGATACACTTGAATCTGACTTGGCCTGTTTGTGTGCTCATTTTACTTTCTTTGCAGAAAGCATACAGAAACTTGAAAGTTCGGGCGCGCCGCTCTGACTCAGAGTGTTGAGTTAATTTTGGACGTGCAGGAAAGGTTCGCCACCGTCCCCAATGGGCCTGTTGCTGACAGGGTCACCTCGAAGCTTAAAGCTGGCTTGGACAAGAATCCCGGATTTTATGTGCTAAAACAAGTGTCTAATGTTCTGAGCGGTGCCGATTCGAAGATTCCAGGTGAAATTAGAGCATCGAAAGTGCCGGACTACAAGTACGCTCCACTAACTTCAGTGAACGTCGAGCGTTCTTTTTCCGCATACAAACAAATACTGACTGAAAGAAGGCACAACTTCAAGCCCGAAAACCTTGAGATGGTGCTGGTTTGCCACTGCTTTCATAGCCTTTCTCACAGTGTCCAGTCACCGTAGCTTTTACCTAAATCTGTTCAAATGGTTATTCCTCACCTAATTCTTTTCATGAAAAAATAAAATTAACTCCTGAAACACGCTGCTGAAGTAAATATGAATTGTGCCTATATATGCCTAAACGATAGTTTTTAACGCCTATATATGCCTAAATGACAGTATTTAGGGCCTATTATAGGCGCCTAAAACTTTGTTTTTTCGTGCCTGAACTTCCGGTCTCTAGAAATGACCTATCACTTCTGTTCATCGTGCAGTCATGTTGTGGCATACAAATTTTCGTATACATCCCATTAACGAAACGGCCAGGCGAGCACTAACACCGTGGAATGTAAATCATGCCGCTCATGACATGCATATTATGATTTTCATGTTATGACCTGCCGTTTATGTTCGTCAGGCAGTCATGTTCTGCCATACCAATTTTCGCATACATCCCATTAGCGAAACGGCCAGGAGAGCACCAACACCGTGGCATGTAAATCATGCCGCTCATTACATGCATATCATGATTTTCATGTTATGACTTGCCAATTATGTTCGTCATGCATTCATGTTGTGGCATACCAATTTTCGTAAACATCCCATTAACGAAACGGCCAGGAGAGCACAAAATCGTAGGCGGCTAGATAGATAGATAGATAGATAGATAGATAGATAGATAGATAGATAGATAGATAGATAGATAGATAGATAGATAGATAGATAGATAGATAGATACGCTCAATGTCGACGAAGTTCGCTAAGAAATGCTTCGCACTTAAAAAAGTTCGAGTCCACCCAGGCGGACTCGAACTCACCTTCACCCCGGATTGGACGAGAGGAACAGGAAGCTCTACCACTACACCACCGAAACTTTTTTTTCTTTATCACTAGACACAATAAAACAACGGTCACTTGACTACAAAACTAAGCACAAAGGTGAACAAAAATTTAGTCTCACTTGAAGCGATCACTTTTGTGTCGTACACGAGATGAATTCGTCCCGCGCGCTTTCATTCAAAACTCCTTTAAAGAAGTCAGAGGTTCGATCTGGCTAAGCCACTAAGGCGCACACTCTTGCTGCTTCAATTCCTCGATGTATCATGCCATGCACCGCCGAAAATATGTACGTGCTGGCTGGGCATCAGGATCGCAATTGTACCCAGCCATTACGGAGCGCCATAAGCAGTGGAGGCCCGTAAGCGTTATTAGGTCGTAGGGTAATCCATCATCACTTTTTATCGCCAAGTACCTTATACCATGGGGATCAATTGCAAATTCCTTTTTCACTGTTCTTTGAAGGACATCCCAAATATACACGACTTCCCAGCAATGAATGAAAACGTGGTCTATATCTTCCGGCTTTTTACAGATAAGACAGGCAGTGCCCCATGGTAACAAGTCCTCGCTGTTCCATGAAAGTTTTAACCGATAACGTGCCCGTATGCAGCTTGAAGAAGAACGTTTTGTTGCAGGTTGGACTGGAATCTTTTTGACACGCTTCAATACGTCAAGACCAGGGCCTCCACTGAAAATGGCCCTGTAAATTGGAACAGGCAAGAGAGTGTCACGTACATCATTATACAGTTTTTTGCGCCCAATACTCCACAGGTACTCATTCGAAAAACGAACGCTCAAACGTTGCTCATATGGGGGAACAGATGGGCCTAATATGTTGAATATAGCGCTTAAAAAATGCATTTAAATGTCGTCCGGCTATAGTAAAGGTATTTAGTACAGTAACCTATTCGCGTCGTGCGCCGCCTATAGAGGCGCCACTGATGGCCACCTAGCGGGAGCCGTCGACTGTAGCCACGGGAGACCGTAGCAGCCGACAGCGCTTTGCAAGCAGGGATGGCTGAAGTTCGCGGTTGCGATTTCCCCTTCGTTCGGGTGCAAGACAGCTACTTCTGCGGTGACAGCTGCAGGAAAGGCGCGGGCCTCTATGAAAGTGGCCATGTGCATGACGTTAAAGGAATTTGGGACAATCCAGTCCGCATTCGTGCCAAGTGCGTCCCGCAGACCAGCGTAACAAAGCCCAGTTACGAAGTCGAGCTCGTGGTAAGTAGCCGCTTTGTTTTGTTGACTAATGCGATGTCTCAGTCGTTTTTTGTTGTTTTTAAAATTCCATCCTTGCCACATTGCTGTCTTTGTGTCTTAATAATATACACACGTCGTTTGGGCAGACTGATATCTCAACTCCGCACGGAGCGATGCCGGTACATACTGTAGCGATTTTGCTACCGCTGATTACACGTGACATCGCCGAATAAGTGCCATAGAACTCGCTTCAATAAGAGCAGTTGCAAAATTGTTGATGGAGATACGTAGCCTCGTCTAGGCAATCGCCAAACGTACGGGTAAATCAAGGGGGCGAGTTAGCGTTGCACCGCCGTTGCAATTCTGCTGCGCTCGTCGAACTGCCCTATCCGCACGCAGTTTTCGCGACTTGAAATTCTCTTAGTGACATGCTTGAAAACGTACAAAGCTGTAGTATGAGTATTTTTTTTCCTGTTAACGCTATGGAGGAGAGAACCCACACGATATATTTTGAAGGCGGAGCAGCGCCGGCCTGGCAGCAAAACCGGCGCTGGCAGCAAGGCCGGGATTTCTTCCGTCGTCGAGATGCACGTAGCAATGATTAATACACTTTACATAGGTACTGGATTCCTTCGTCCAGTCGGTACCCAGAATTTCGTCATAGATGCATCTTACGTAAAGGCCTGCAATGTCTCTTATTGTTTTAGAGCTCTACTTGCCTGTGTAGGTTTTGCTACATTGCATCGAGGGCACGGTAGCAGTGTTTTGCGGGCGAGCATTTTCTCAGCCATCCGTGATAACGATTTTATTGTCTTACGCTTAACATGCACCAAAACTATTTTTTGTCTTGCATAGGTCACAATTGCGCTGTATGCTTTTAATGTTCTTTTTAAATTTATTTTAAGGGAGGGGGCATGTACGCCCATCATCTTATTAAGCCGAGCACATGTCGAGTTTAGTGTGTCATTTTTCGAACCATTGTATATTATAAAAAAGGTGAAGGGCGAAGAAGCATATGTGTGCAACTATTACCAGAAATCTGATAGCATGACTCAAATTAAGCTTAAGTTGTGTTCGGGCTAAGTGCAATGGCAGTCGTACAAAACAGCTAGCATGTGGAAGGAAATAATATAACTGCCTTGGTTACCCTAAAAAATTTTTGCTTTCTTGGCAGGCATCAGTACCTGACTTTTTGCTGCATGATGCACTCTGCACCTGCAAGGCAGTAAAGGCGGACGGTGCAAGCACATTGCTGCCGTTGTCCATTACGTCAACAACGAAGAAAAAACAGATCACGCACAACTGGGCCAAGGCTCTGGGGCAAGCCTTCTGTGCGCGCACTTGGAACGTACAAGAAGGGATCGTGTTTGGATGGCTTCCTCGGCAAGGCAGTGGAAGATGTTGTGCAACTGCCACCAGATGTGCCACCTAGTCAGGATGCAACTGTGTTAGCTGAACTACTTGATGGTTTGTGGGACCACAACTGCTCGCTTGTAACAGCCATAAAACATGAGCTATCAGTGACAATTCCTAAACATGCTGAACAAGAAGTTGTGGTACATGAGGAACAGATTGTAAAGGGGCATTTCCGTTCTTCTGAACTGCACCGTGGAAATGGCACACAGCACAACACAGACGAGGAGATGTGCTGTTACATGGCAAACATTGTGATGACTGCCGAAGAAATAGCAGACACAGAAAAGAAAACACGGGACCCAGGTCGAGACATGGTGCACTGGAAAGAAATGAGAGCCAGCCGCATATCAGCAAGTAGCCGGCCTCACGACATTTTGCATTCCAGGAAAGCACCTAATGTACTGGCGGAAAGCTTCCTTTCTGCCAAATCATTTTACTCACAAGCGACAGCTTATGGAATAGCCCTTGAAGACGAAGCCATTTCTTGTTTTGCAAAGAGCACGGGGGCTGAAATTAGGAAATGTGGGCTTCATATAATGCTGGAGCAGCCATGGCTTTGTTGCACACCAGACGCAGTAGTTTTGCAAGGCTCCACATTGTCACTACTGGAAGTGAAGTGTCCCTATTCGTGCAAGGACAAAGCAATTGTTGATAGCAACGCAGCCGTGTCAAATGTTTTATATTTGGTGTTCCGGAATGGGCGTGTAGAACTAAAGTCATCGCACAAGTACTACACGCAAGTGCAGACATCACTATACGTTCTTGGCCTCAACAAGTGCTTTTTCTATGTCTATTCACGGGCCCAACAGATCTGCATTGAAGTGCCACTTGACAACAACTTTATTGCACAGGCCATCCCCCGACTTGAGCAATTCTACTTTGAGCACTTTTTACCAGTGTTAACTCAAAGGATGGTGAAAACTTCCAGTTAAATTTTCACACATACAAAAGGTAGATCATACAGTTCCAGGTGCTTTAAACACCAAAGTGTAAATTGTGTCAGTTCGTCCATACAAGTCCTTTCCAGCTGAGGACAAACCTTTACATTTACATCGTCAAAGGCCAAGTGTGATCTGTATAATGCCGCTGCATTAAAAAGGAACGTCATATGTAGGCATCCAATTCGTTGGAGCTGTCAAAAGAATGAAAGGGAACGACTTACTGGAGTCAGCTACTGTAACTGCTACTGTACTTAACTTTTACGTACAATTTCACATGGTAAATTCTTAGGTATCTCTGTATTCAAGCTGCTCCTTAGCCTTCCCCTGGCAACATCATAGACTTTCAGCTCTTTTTTGTGAATATTTAATGGCAAAAATTTCCCAACAGACAGGTGCTGTAGCAGCTACAGCAGTTGACACCAGTAAGTTGTTCCCTCTCTATTGATGAACTCTGCATTCAATACACTTAAATGTCATGCTTTTTGACGCAGTACTATTATACATCAAACTTGAGTGTTCGAAACAACATGTAAGAAGGCATGTCCTGGGTGGTAACCACACGAAAAGTGAAGGCTGAGGAAACTTAGTCTCAAAACCATGTGGAGCATGTGTTTGCCATGTTGTGGTGAAGCCCAAATGCTTTTCTGCGTTCATAGCTTGTGGCGCGACATTGTTTCATTTTTCTCAGTGTTAAGGGCAAGCGAGTCCTTGCTTTCTTCCAGCACAATAAAGCTACTACATTGCTTATCATTACAGATGCATTACAGTTTGCAAAAAGGTTGTGCGCCGTTTTGTGTCATATTTTCACATTTCTGTGTCACTGAAGCCTATCCGTGTACATGGGTACACATAGGTGGACGATGCCAATTTCTACTACAAAATAAGAAGTGGCATCTGCAAGGGCAACACAAAGCGTACAAAATGTGAGTAAACACTCAAGCAGGAAAAATGAGAAACTTTAGAGAAATAGGCACAGCTCTATCAAAAATCATTACGCACCTTTCAGATCAAAACAAATTTATTTTTTTCACTTACTGCACTTCAAACTTTGTCACATTACTGGTTGGTCGACTTCTACATTGATGTGAAAATTATAATAAATTGTGTTCCATTGACATAACTTGCTAAGTTGTATAAATGCATGCACATTTATGTGCACTACCACATGCACAACCATGAACAAGGCAGCGTAGTGAGAAGATGAAACAAATGAAGTTCAGAGTTGTTGCACATCTGCATACATTACAAATGGTCTTCACAAACATTTACAGAGTTCGTTAAATCTGTTACTAAAATATTGCAAAAACAATGCCAACTCAGAGTGGGCCAGAAGTGATACAACTTACAAAAATGCACAAGGTGAATAGCCAAGCACGCTCGAACACAAATGCTACAAACTAGTTTCATGCACATACTCTACATAATGAATCACTTCAACCTGGTGACCACGTATTTTGCACGATAAACGTGCTCACAAACACTGAATAATTAGGATAAAGAAGCATGTTATAGCTTGCGGCTTCATGCACCAGTGGTAAACGTGCAGCAATCCACGGTAGTACTACAGCTTAGTTTTCCAAATGTGCACACATAAGACTAAGGCCCGCATAAAAAAGTATGACATAAGATTAAGGCCAGTATTCACAAATCATCCTTGAATTGAAATGCCCCTCCTAGCAAAGAAAATCCTCTTTGAAACTGAAATTTAGGGAACTTCGAGGCGCGGTGGAGTGTTTCTTTCCCTCTGTGGAGTTAAGATGTAGCACTGATTAAGAGAGCATTTACAATTATGGGCCGAAAGTACCTTTCTTTTTCTGGCGGAATGGATATGTACAAGGCACTAGTATTATGGATGCCATGCTATGATTTCCTTGCATGCCCACTAATCTTTGTCCTTAATAATTGGAGCCTGCAAATTTGCCAGCACTGCACACATGTCAACGATTTTGCCAATGTGAGGAAGCAGATCAGCAGACAGTCTTTCTGACAATATTCTGAAAAGCTTCATGCGCTGTATGCACCGCTCAACATGTATCCTTGCACTTGCAATCTTGTAGGTGCTGAAAACCTCCTCACGTGTAAAAGGCTCATTTGGTCGTGCAAAGATTGGCATCTGAAATTGAACTCCTCGCTCCACAAGAGCGCTCCTGATTTGAGGAAAGCCCTTGTCAGCGAGCACAAGGTCCCCTGGCTCAAGCATGTGCAATATGCCACAGTCAGATGTGATAAAAGAGTCGGTGGCACGGCCCCCATAAGGTCTTGATATATAGCTTATAATGCCACTTGGAGTTATTCCTACAAGGAATTTCACAGTGTATGTTCCTTTGTAGCTAGAATACATAAGCACTTTCTCATGGACAGTGCTGGGCGCCGCACAGGGTACTTCTGTGCAGTCAATGATAACCCTGCAGTTCACATAGTCGGGCTTGAACCAGTTGGGCATCATCAGCTGTGTGGTTGACCGTGATGGCCAGTAAATTACTGGCCGCATTTTTGCATGGAGAGTGGAAAGGACGAGAAGAAAATGCCTTGAACATGTGGTTCTGTGCAATCCAAAAAACACTGCCAAGGACGAGTAGGACAAGTTTAGTTTTAGCTTCATCAAAAAAAGAAGCAATTTGTTTGAAGCACTGGTGGTGTCCTCATTCCCCTCTACATTGAGCGCCTGAACTACAAGACATAGCAGCTTTGTAAAAACACTCAGTGAAACCCCAGCAATACACTTTAAAATATCTGAAGCTTTTTCACTGGGGCAGGATGAAACACTCGCATAACCACAGAAGCCAGGGCTTGAGGTCGTGTGGTCAATGTTCATAGGATCACATGCAGCGTCCTTGACGTCGTAGGATGTTCCCCATGATGCATCCTTGCTTTCCTTCTTGCAGGGAAGAACAACCTAGAGCAGATGTTAGCGAATGAACACACAGAGCAGTCTTAAGAATACTCGACAAGGGTAGCGATGGGGGCTTTTTAGTGATTCATGAGGAACACCTTTAATGCAGTGCGAAACGTAACAGGACACAAGAAGGCACAAGTAAAAAGACAACACACAGCGCTGTGCGTTGTCTTTTTACTTGTGCCTTCTTGTGTCCTGTTACGTTTCGCGCTGCATCAAAAGTTAAATACACAATTTTTGCCCCAACATGGCTGCATGACTGAGAAAGACGTGGTCTGGACAAATTATATCAACGTGACAAGAAATGGATCTCGGAACAGTAATACTTCAAGACAATCAATCAATGGCAAATTAAAGTAATGGAGTGAAATTGAAGGAAAATGGAGTGTAGCCAGGCCAGGCAGAAAATTTCATGTTTAGATGAAATGAGAAAATCTCTGGGCACGGATTGTAGTCTTACTGCAAAAATTCCTTCTGCAGTCGACAGGATATAAGGTAATGTTTGACTATGACGGTAGTCATTTATTCTTTTATTAAGCAGTTCTAGCACCATGGTAACATGCTGACTACTGAAAGCAATGCACTGAAAAGCCCATCCTCCTAAAGTGACTAAAAAAACGTAGCTTCATTCACTGTAAACAAGCACACGCAAGATCAAATGTGTACAAGCCACTCTAGTAAGCCTCATCCTACCTGCGTCTCAGCTTCACATTCTTTTAAACAACAAAAGAAGAGGCTCGGCATATCCACCTCCGAGAGCCATGTGCAAGGGTCTGTCTGCGTTCCTACCTGCACAAATTTAAACCACAGTGGGGTTACCTTCTTGCCGTTTCTCCTTTCAACTTTGTTTTTGCACTATGCAAAGCAACAGCAGCATAGCCATCACTTGTCCAATTTTCCTCTCACACTACAAGCGCTACTGAAGAAATGTAGAGTAGAAATATGACATTTTACATTTGCCTGAACTTTCCTGAAACACCGAATTTCATGAGAGGGTTTTCCTGGTTGGTAGACACCTTAGAACTACTGCTGTGGACGGCTGTTACAAAATGTGTTGCATGGCTATAACAGGCACGCAAGGGGAGTTTCTGCATATCCACGTGCATTTTTCATCTACACTGAGGCTGTGATATTTCCTTTTAGGTGCAGACCTTCTTTCAGAGACAGAGAGTATAGCTGCTTTCAGCTCTTGTTTTGGTAAGAGTAATCCTGAAAACGTTGAACATACTGGTAGCTGTAGGGCGTGTTCAAAAGCATTGTTATTGCTGTTAGCCACATTCAGATATGCTCAGCTCCTGGTAACACCATGGATGAACAACTGCCACTGTGATTTAGTCAGCACTAAAGATTGTTCCTACTTAAGTTGCAGGGTCAGCTGCCAAAAATCTGTCTTAGCTTATAAGGTTACCTTAGAGGAATGCTTAAAAATTTCTTCATTATAAACGAATATAAGGACATTGAGGTGAAGAGGTGGGTTTCTGCTGGTGGAAATAAACCGTTCGTAGTGAGTGCTTGTGTAACCTTTCTTGTGCATGTGTGCAGCTGTTCGAGTTGTGAATATTGCACTTTACAATAGCAAACAGTTGTAAGTCCTAAAAAGCTTCATAATCTGCCCAGACAAAGGGAGCACAACATATTCAACAATACCTACACTTGTGTGCACTGCAGTTGCACCACCCCATTCTTGGTCGTCAGGTACTGGCAACCCACAGCTCCATGTGGCTTGTCCGTGCTGCTCATGTGACCGGAGCCTGCATGATATTATTGTTTAAGCAAAATGAACAAAGCACTAAAGAGACTGTGCTTGCTCGGCATAAACAAGTCTATCCATTTAAAAAAACATGCGTACATTGGCAGTGTTAACAGGTGGCATTTATGTACCAGAAATGTAGCTAGAACAAGCTGCTAATGGGAGCAATTTTATGACGGCAAGAAGAGTGGTTCAGACCATTTATAATTCCATTATTAGAATGTCACAATAACTGCTGTATTAGAATAAAGACGCCAGAGTCCGAAAAGCTTAATTTAGAGCAACCAGATAACCTTGAATGGCACATGCAGCGATACCACAAGTATAAATCCAAAAGTATCTTTAACATTCTCTCCAGCTAAGAAGCATGTGTCCACGCAAAACAAAACTTGTGCTGTACAGTACCTTGCTTGCAACGTGAAGGACTTGTGGCTTTCATGCCTCTTTCGTCTCTGTTTATCTGTTACTGCTCTTAAAGAGTCTCCTTGGCTGACTCTGTAGTTAGTTATGATTGCCACTAGTTATGATGTATTGCATAGAACAGCTAAAAGGTGGTCTATTAGGGAAAGAGAGAGGATAACGAAAAAAGGGAAGCAGACGTGTAGAGGGAACACACAAGGTGCACGATACTGATAGCTGCAGAAGAATGTCCTGCAGTGGACTTAAATAGGCTGGTGATGGATGATTTCCGCTACGCAAAGGAACACGTTTAATTCCCTTATACTTATATTTTGTACTGTGCTTAGCATTTACCTTTCATACCTGTGTGCAGTAGCAACGTTGGTAGACCTGTACACACTTGGAAACAAGGTTGGTAGATAGGCAGGGCTTCTCGGATCGTTCGACTTCTCGCCATTTACAAAGTGACAGCTGCAGATCCTGGTGTGTCTGGTAGGCTGCCACGGACTGCCATCTGCACTAAATGAACCAATACGCAAGAATGCCCATCATAACACGCACGAATGCAAGCACACAGAACGTTACCAGGCATTGCACTCCTACGCCTCAAAATATATTAACAAATGATTAGAATTAGCACAGCGTGCACACGCAAAATGTATTCAGCTGTGAAACAAACATAGCACTCTATGTGGTAACTGTGCTCAGACAGTAGGAAGCTGTGATGACTTCTCAAACATGAGGCGAATTTTTCTGCGAGAATGTAACAACAGTACCATAACCATATGCAGCTGCTAAAAGCATGTCTACATCTTTTCTAAGACATTTTCCAAGCAACCACAGCAGCAGAGATATTCGCGAGCGAAAATAATGAAGTTGTCAAAGAAGCATTTGTCTAATCATTC
The DNA here is from genome assembly GCA_013339685.2 of Hyalomma asiaticum. Taxonomy (NCBI): domain Eukaryota; kingdom Metazoa; phylum Arthropoda; class Arachnida; order Ixodida; family Ixodidae; genus Hyalomma; species Hyalomma asiaticum. The sequence continues at coordinate 56,338,251 of CM023487.1, read as the reverse complement.
CGAAAAAACGCAGCGTGATTCAACCCCATTAAACGAGGCGAGGCAAAGACCTCATATTTAAAAAGAAATCAACAACAGTTATTCAAGAAGAAATTAGCAACGGTCGAACACGCGCGAAAGCACACATAAAATAGATCCAAAAACATAACTGCTGGCGCGACGATTTTACGGGCCGCATAAAACAAAAACAAAACAAAAATGCTTGGAAGGATGTTCAGCAGCTTTAACACGCAACACGATGAACTCGTGCAGTTGTGCGCCCTAGCTAGCGCAACACGGTAAAGAAGCGGCAAGCGGCATTCAGAACCTGCGAAGTGCCTTTAGCCCGCATGCTGCACCGCGGTCGAACCGAACCAAAATATGGGCAGGCCGTGATGACCTTCGTCGCTTGCCCGTGTCAACATGATCGAGTGCAGCAAACAACGAGATGGCAAGTCGAAAGCGTGATAACAAGAAGCGGCGTATTAACGCAGAAAATGACGAAGGGGCTCACCTTTCCCGACGAACGGCGGCGATCCATTGTTTCCGTCGCTCCTGCTCATGAGGCCTCGCGGGGAATGGGTAAAACCGCGTCCCCGGCGAGTTTTTGTAGGTGTTTGAGCACCCCACCACACAGCAATTGTTATTCGACATGCCCTGAAGTTTCGCCAACCCCACACATGCGACGGACGTTGATTATTTCACTACGTAAACGTGAACTAAGCGGAGACACACGAACAACGACGCAGAAAACTACGGCGGACGGCTGCTTACTCTCCCGTGCGTTATGAGCAAGGTCGCCACCAGTAGCGCTGCCGGCGGCGCGCACTACGCGTATAGTGTTTAACAAGCAAAATTACTCCTAAATTAACGTCGCCTCCCTTGTACTACACTCTTGGTGTGATTAGTTTCGCTGCGGTAATATAGCCACGTAGGAACGATAGATAAAGCGAAGCATATTGTCCTGCTAGTTCACGCCGGTAGTCAGCGCTTCGGTAGTCTTCGCGTCTCGGCCACCGCGGAAGGGCCTGGCGCCGTCGTGAACGTGCGTTCTTCGGGCGAAGTACGAACGCGGCCGCTACAAAATTTGTTTTGCGTGGCGAGTTCTGTTGTTTTGCTCTGCGCACTGTTGGACCGTCGTCGACAAGCAAAGGATTGGAATTTCCTTGCAGTGTGCTCTGTTTTCACAAAACAATCCGCTGACAACCCGTTCGCGTTCGCTTGCAAGATGTCACCGTTTGCAGACGCTCCTTGCTTATGGCGGGTCTGCGCAGAGCTCTCGCGCGTGCAGTTCAGTGTTTCCGGAGCAGTGCGAGCCGTTCGAGAACTTTACCTCGCGTGCAACTGTCGAGGATCCGTGTGCCCTGTCGAGGTGCCGGTGATGTCTACACGAAACGTGTTTACATATTCACTGCACCTAATCCATCTCCCGCTCTTCGATTCGCTAGATTGTCGCTTGTGCATTCCACAACTTCGCGAAGACAGGTTTCACTTTTGTGTTATACCGATTTCTATGACAGAGGGATCAAACACATCTATTTAGGAGACAAGTGCGTACGTAGAATTCACAAGTCAGCACCTGTGCCGCGTGTATTTCGTGCGTTTACTTCTAAACATTGTGCAGGTGTTCCTAATGACAAATAGTTATCAATCCCGTGAGTACCCTCTGTCGAAGCACTGGAAAAGTGGGACAGTACGGGCAAACAAGGCGAAGCAGGCTCAAATAAGAAAAGCTGGGCTGCCGTCGCAAGCGGGCAAATCTTAAAACTAGCTCCAGTGTCATAGGCGGTCCAAGGGACAACACAGCTGTGGTGTACCATAGATGTCAACGCAGCCGTGGTATGCAGTGTGGCTTCGTAGAAAAGAGGTTTCTCCGCCGCTCCCTACAGCGGCGTCTGCTCGCGTTAGTAGCTAAAACCTCCTCTCCTTCTTGCTCCTCCTAGCCACTGTACTTCTGCCTTTCGCATAGCTGGATAGATCGCTGACCATTGGAAAAAGAAAACGGTGACCCTACAACACAAGGCCAGTCAAGGCGGGTTTCTTAAAGGGGCGCTGACACCAAAATTTCGCTGCTAAGATAGCCTGCGGGATTTATTTTCGTGGAGATCTACATGTCATCTACCAAATCTCAACGGCGAACAAAGCACCGAAGGTAATTTAAATGGATATTCAAGTTCGCATGCGCAATCGAGCGCTAGACGCCGCACATCGCGACATCGGCAATAGCAAAGGTGACCTCAAGGGGACCCCCAACTTCCGCGACGTCACCACGGCAACCAAGCTCCGACAGTGCATGCTAGCAATGATGACGTCATAGCCGCCATTGCTTATTCGCTGCGGCTGCGTTAGTTGACTGCCGGCGACGCCAGACCCCAATAAAATATTGCCACCCAACGACGATGACAGCAACAGCGACAACAACGCGCGGGAAGTGCGAGAGGCGAAAGAAAACGAGCACGCGTCGGTTGTTGTGCGGAAGTGCGTAAGAGTTATGTGTGCTCACGTAGTCGAACTCGTTTACCCCAATGCGAGAGCTAGATGGCGCCAGCTGCACCGGCCGCCTTGTCGTTTTTTGAGCTCTCCCAAACCAAAACTGAAAATAGTGGGTAATATAACAGGCAGTAAATAATTATCTGACGCACGCTGGAGCAATTTATGTGCCGTGTTATGGCTAACAGATCCTCAGCTGCGTATTGCATCAAAAAAAAAAAATCAGACGAAAATTTTCGTGTCAGCGCCCCTTTAATGCTTCTAACGCCATGCTGACCATTAAATACGTGTCTTTTTCTTCATACTGGGCGTTTTCATGGCACGAAACAAACACTGCTACTTCTCTTGAATGGTACTTCAACAGATCACTTCTACTTGCGTTTGGTGTGCCTTTTAGGTGTGAGCGTAAGCCCCAGGGCAAAAAAAAAAAAATTACAGCCCTCCAAGGGGATGTTCTCACGCCTAGCTATCGCTGAGTACTGTGATGCTGTTAGAGTCCACTCAATATGGTTTGAAGGTCTTAGGCAAAGTGATCGACTGCCTTTCATCTGGTTTAATGGTAGATTTATAAAATGTCGCCAAAAGAAAAAAAAAATAGAGAGATATAATGTGCTCACGCAAGACGAGTGTTAGGACAGTACATGTCTTGCCCTATAACTAGAAGGTATCACGATCGTTCCAACACAAGTGGTTTGTGCCTTCTTTTCACGTAGAGCTTCCCAATCCACATGACCGCCACAACAGCGTTTAGTGCAGCCACGAAATGGAGAAGGCCTTCATAGGACCCCATGTTATCTCGCCAGTAACCTGCAAAATGCAAAATAAGGTGCACTGAGTTAATTGTTCTAACGTAGAATTATTGTGTTTGCTCAAATGCGATACAGGCTATATGCGATCAATACGAGCCTGCCACGAGTACACATGATAGCAAATTCTCATTGGACGTAAGTAGACTACTGTACTGCATCTAATATATCACTGTTCCAAAGAAATCATGGGACGTCCACGTTAAGACGCAGTGGACGACACTGTATGCTTAGTAAACATCGCAACGTTCATATCTGCCGCTGTAAATAACACTTCTGATAACAGCTTTATCTGGTCTGTTTACAGAGCACAGCAGGTATTGTTGTTTCCCGAAGGTAACTTCAAATGCGTGGGCTTGAGCCTGTGACCTTGAACGTAAGACCTTGAGCGTAAGACCTTGCGCGTAGAATTGTGTCACCTTGAGCGGTAAGCTTGCGGCTGCAAATCGATTGCTCTTTCTCTTATTCAGCTTGTGAAAGTATCTGTTCTGGCTGGTTAAAACACTGCTTCTACTTTCCCGCTTTTGCGCGACATACCTGGCATACCCAAGCCTTTTTTCATAAAAATTCACCTTAGATGCCGTGTCGCATCAGGATGAGAAAACCCAAAGTGTCTGAACATATATTCGAGTGCAGAACATGTCTGTGAACGCAGCAAGGGCATATGATATTATTAATAGATGACGAAGATGAGGGGCTGCCTAAGCGACCAGCCACTAGTTAAGGGAATATACTTCAAATTTGGTTATACAATGCCTGTGATAGCCAGTATGACATATTTTTGATAGCAACAAACATGAAAAAAACTGCACTTCTCTAGTCCACGGATGATCAAGAGACTAGGAAACTATATTCCTAGATGTTTCGAAATGGCATTTGAAAATGTACCATATCATATCCAGTGAAGACTATGCCTTCTAATATTTGGATTATTTATTTCAGCTTCTCGGGAAAACTTAAACTTCCATGTATCTATCTACTAATCACTAGACGTATCGACTAATCACTAAGCCAGCTATCTACCGACGCGTGCCAGCGCTCGAACGCTCTGCGCTTGCTCTCTCCTTGGCTTCTTGTTTTGGTGAAGTCTCTCTCGGGGGCTTTTGCTTTGTTGCCGGCGGTTACTTTTTATTTTGTCTTATTAGTTTACCGTATTAAGTTATCTGCGCATTCAAGTGTAACTTTTACTTTTTGAGATGTCTGTCTCATCTCCAGGCCAGAGGGCTGCCCTCTGGTCTGCTTCTATTCCCTCTCAGGATGTACCTTTGGAGCTATTTCTGCGCAGTGGTATCAGCAGCGTTCCTGTTGCTTTGGTGCCGACGGATGGTGGGGCCATTCGCATGAAGAACCCTAAGGCCATCCAGTCAGAGCTTCGCACGGCTACGCCACACTTCCTTCAAATAACCGAGGTTCGTCAATTTGGACGAGGCGGGATTCTCTGCTGCTCACCAGACCAGGCCTGTATCCGAGATCTTCTAAATTGCACTTCCTTTGCCACTCATCCGGTGAGCTGCTTCATCCCTCCCCACCAAAATATAGATGGTATGGTGCGAATGTATAAGAACATGAATGACTGAATTTTACATTACTAAAATTACGTGCTGGTTATCTACGTCACGGTTAACGACACTGCAGTCGTGTGGATCATAGCCGCACTGCTGGCACGCGGTGTTGGGTACGCGCCACAGGTATTTGAAGTTTGTACAACCTCATGCCAACCAAAATATACACTTAGTAAGTCGTTATAACTCGCTTAATGGGCAACTCCGGCGATTTTTCAGTGTCCACTGATCTCAGTAAAATTTTCCGTATATATTCTCCTCGCACTCTAATAACATAAGCCAACTCAGGCGGATATAGGTCATTTTGTTTTCCTATAAGTGAATTTTAAAGATCTTTAGCGAATTCTCACGCGGGCCACACTTTTTCTCTGTCGTAATCACCTCCAGGCTGCCTACCCGAGCCAGCGGGCGTTCAAAAACAAAGCGACGATACTTCAGCGCTCAAATCGTAGCTGTCAATATCATCAATCCTGACATAACTCAATATGTCGTCGGATGACCTCGCCACTGGCATTTCTTTGGCGCCAGTTCCATATTTCTGGTGAAGGGAAGGTTGTGGTGTCACCGCACACGCTCCACGAAGCCATTACCAGTTTCGCCGTCGGTTTGAAGACGGCTTTCAGTTGCTTATTTAAAATTATTAGTGCGTTTCTGAGCAAACTATAGATATATTAGTTGTGCTCATAACATGTATTTATAACCTGATTTTAAGCGCAGGTATTTCCCCACAACGTATGAAGCATGCGAATATTACAGTATTGTTTAAGGGAGGACACAAAAATGATATCAATAACTGTCGACCCATATCCGTCTTGCCATTGTTTTGAAAGCCCATAGAAAAAATATTTATAAAATTGTCCAACTTCCTTGCAGAACATTCAGTAATTACACCGGCTCAGTACGGTTTTAGGTCAGGGCTTTCGACAGAAGTAGCATTGTTACGGCGAAAAGAAATTATATTAGGCAATATAGAGGACAGGACACTCACCCTAGGTATAGTTGTGGATTTTTGCAAAGCTTTCGATCGAATAAATCGCAATACCCTTTTGCAAAAGTTACCTTACTACGGCATTCGAGGAAATAGACTGGATTTGATTACTAGTTAATGGAGCAACAGGCTACAGTGTGTAAGTAAAATCAAGAACAATCATCCTTGCAAAAGATTGCTCATGGTGTACCCCAAGGTAGTATGTTAGGGCCATGACTTTTTATGATTTATGTCAACGGTATTATAAACATAAATTATACAATCCAATATATTATATATGCGGATGACACTTCCTTGTTTTTTACAGGAGTGGATGTAAATGAACTCATTACTGCAGCAAACGCAACACTAGATAATTTCTATGCATGGCCGACTGGAAACTCCCTACAGATCAACTGCTCAAGAACTAAAGCCGTTCTGTTCCGCTCAAAAGGAACAGTGTAGAAAGCTAGTTTAAGTTTACACCTGTGTGATTCTGAGATTGATTTCTCTTCAACAGCTAAAGCACTGGGAATAGTTTTTCATGAGCGTATATTATGGCATTCACATAGGGAAATGTCGAGAAAGAAATAAAGGTACTAGGCATGCTTAGGAGATGTCAGTCATTTTTACTGACTGCTCAGATGCTAAGGATCTATAATGCACTATTCTGTTCGCAACTATGCTATGGCCTTCTGATGTGGCGTACTGGCACCTTGCATTCAAAGCTTAATTTACTCGTGCTTCAAAAAAATGCATTGCGTTATATTGCAAATGCTGGGTATAATGCACATACTTTCCCTCTTTGCAATAAATTCAGAGTGTTAAGATTTGACAAAATGTATGGATATTGTTTGTCATCGTCTTTAAGAGCTGAAATTAAGAAAGGAAATAACAATCTTATCTCCACAGTATGCTTAGAGCGCTGCACCTCCTCTCGCCCTACTAGAAAGAGTGATTATTGGAAGGTCCCTCGATGCAGAACAAACTATGGTATCCAAATGCTTAAACATTAACTCCTAAACACACTCACCAAATTCAATTTCTTATTAGAACGACTGCACCTTCCTTCGCGAGAAGATATGTTCAGTCTTTTTTACTAACATGATGCAACAAAACAAATATTTTGTATTCGTTTCTTTGTACTTTCTTTTTGTATTTCTTCTAGACGTGAAATCCTAGCTGCATTTTCTTTTTGTATGTAATGTCATTTCTTATTGTGCCAATTTAACTACACATCTGTGTCTGTTTACTTGTTTTACATGACTTGACAAATGCTGTCACCTTTACTGCCATATATTGCTGAGGTGTGGGGCTAGTCAAGCTGCTTTTATATCGCAGCTTTTTTCCCACATTCCACACCACATTGTATCTTCATTTCATGTAACTCTATAAATATATGTAAACATTTTAAAACTGTGGTGAAAGTAAACTTCAACTTCAACTTCAACCTTGGCGGTTAGAGGACTATCAGTACCATTGGAAAACATTGATATCAGAAAATGGTGAAAAAACAGCCGGAGTTGCCCTTCAAAAATAGCAAAGGCATACCGTCTGTAATAGCATGGAATTCAAATGCAGCAAATGTAGACAAGAAGAGCACACAAGCACACACGCTGTCATGACCGAAGCTAGACTACCAAGTGACACGTGGGCATTGAATCAGGGCCCCCGACGTGCCGAGCTACCAAGCAGTCTCCATGGTGCTACAGAGAAGCCCCTAGAAGATTCTCGGTCAGCCCATGCTAAGCACGGGCTGACCGAGAAACTTCTAGGGGCTTCTAGGGGCTGTGGAACACATCTTTAACATAACAATATAACAGCACCAATCACATGTGGAGGCTCTAACATGTGACCAATAGGAAGTTTGCATATTTTTTCAACTGCTGGTGAAAATTGGCTGCTCTTGTTTCAAGAAATGAAGTCGGAAGGAGCAACGGCTACTCAGCATTATCGAGAGTGCCTCTGCGGACCTCAATAATGCTATGGAATACAGCCACACAGCGTGTGCTATTCGTTCAACAAATGATGTCGCAAGAAGCACCAACTATGTTGCTTGCGTGCCTTAAGCGACGTAGTAGGCGCTCGTTGTGATATTTCCTGAAAGAACACGCGCTGTGCAGCTGTTATCCAAAACAAATGTAGCATTCTCTGCTCTGTGCAATGCAATGATATTTGCATCACACGTTTCCAGGAACCTCCACGACTGATCGACACCTTTCCTGTTTTCAAAGCGTCTTGTAGGACCCATTTGGGGGATTACCCCTAGCATCTTTCGAAAGTAAATGTCAACTTCGCACTAGGACCGAGACTATCTTATTGCAGCGCTCAGCATAATTTTCTATTGGGCAGTTTCCTTTGAACAATTGTCAAATGACATTTAGGGTCATAATAACCACTCACCGATCAAAAAAGGCCTGAGGAGAAGGACCACACCGCTCCAGAAGGCCACGCCACCGAGCACCACTGGCATTCTGTCAACTCCAACTTCTTTGGCGACACATGGCGCGATCAGCGTGATTCTCAAACCGCTACTGACACCGAATAAGGCAGAAGAAGCCATAAGCAGAGGGAACGAGTCCAACAACACAAATAGCTCGAGGGCCACAAACTGCAGCACGGATCCGAGCACCATGACCGACTCTAATGACAAAAAATCCGAGTCGACTACTAGCCCACTTGACGGCCTCATAATGATGTCGGTTACTGCAAAAGCATTTAGTAGAAATACTCCCCTGGACGACAGGATTCCCCTGTCCAAGGCAATGTCCACCGCTAACAAGAGAAATGTATACATGCCTAAAACAACGACTGAAAATGATATCGCGTTAACGGCGAACCGTATGCTAATGAACTCTCTCACATTTGCAGTGAAGCTTCCGTCGTTTACCCTTTCCCTGTCTGCTTTTGCTGTCCGAGCATCGATGCAGGAATTGCCATCCTGGACAAGCGGAACGTTCACGATCTCTGCGTCATGCGCTTTGCCATCCGATACTTCGGTGAAATTAGAATAGGCTGACATCCTTCGTAACCCTGCCAGGTGGAAGCTGTTTGCTTGGAGCGGCTTCGAAATCCTTCTTGTGATCTGTCTTACTGTGGACAGTGGCTTGTTTTCTTGACTTTAACCATTCTGGACTGCGGATCCAGAGGGCGGCAGGAAAAGCATTGAGCACCATTCCACCGAGCAAAAGGAAAGTACCGTGTATCCCGTAAGTAACACGAAGAAACTCGGCCAGCGGTGGCAAGTAGGCGCTGTTGATGCAGGATAACGTGTACATTGCGCTACACGCTGTCGCCCGGCGTTTCTCGAAGTGCTGTGAAACGAGGACGGTAACGGAGACGTGGACGCCACACACCGCTGTTCCTGAAGAGAGGAAAAAAAATCAAAATTCAATGTTAGTGAATGGGTAGGCTGCGATCAGACTCAAGCCAAGCACGTACAAACACACTTTACAATTAAACATTCATGAGAGTTTGAAAGTATTTGCCAGTGCAGTGAAAGCAGCTGTAGGAGTACAAGTACTAAGCCTTCATCTGTATACGCTTGGTACATGTCCTTGCACTGCTTCACCCGTACAGTGATGAGCAGTCAGCAACCCCTTCAGTTTCTGGCGTTCTTATGTTTAAGATTGTTTATGGTAAAAATAAGAAAATCCACAGCATATCCATGGAATGAATGATGATGAGTGGGCGAAGCTCCGGAGCTTCATCGTAGATCGTGCCGAGTCCCGGATTAATTTAGTTAACGCGCACGCTACGAATCCTTATGGTTCAACTACGCACAAGTGAAATCTCCCACCGGCACTTCATTGCAAGTCAAGATCCAGTTCCTATATATATATATATATATATATATATATATATATATATATATATATATATATATATATATATATATATATATATATATATATATATATATATATATGTGGGTGGCCGATGAACGGTTCGCCAGCGCGAGCAATCAGTATTTTTCAATCAAGAAACTCGCTAGAAGACGCTGCCTGCCCCAACGTTGTCTCTCGCGGGTGAGGGCGCGTTCTCCTTTGCGAGCTGGTACAGCGTTCATCGAAGAAAGAGCGTTTCCGTAGGCAACGCGCGCCTTTCGCTCTCTCTCGCACAAGACAGCAGATGGGAGAGTGAGAGAGCTCGCTTGCCGGGAGGCACACGCCGAGGGAGAGCGCGAGCCTCCCGGCGGCGCGAGGTGGCTACATACATACATACTATTACTATTACAGAGAACGACCCACAACCTCAGGAGCTTCGCCCTTAAAAAATTTTGTTTTTATAATTTCTACTGTCTCTGCAGAAACCACAGTGCGATGGGACACTCCGAGAGCTGCGCTTTCTATTGAGCCAAGAAAAGGGAGAGCTACGAAGGACGGTAGACAGTCCCTTTAAATTAGACCGAGAGTATGTTTGTGCTTACGCAGAACGAGGGTATCGACACGTTTGAAGCCACCACTAACCAAGTGATGAAGGCCGTCCCTTATCTATATTTCAGCAGCGGGGGTGCTTTACCACCATGTGGCCCAGCCAAATTGCTGGAAATGGATTCATTTCCTTACCATGGCAGTCCTATCCTTAAAATACGCAGTATTTAAATTTAGTTGAAAGATGAAAACACTACGTTCAATGCGTGATCCGTGTGCTCATCTTTCGACGCAGCTTAAGTTCCTTATGTTCATTCGTGGTTCCGGCACGTGAAGCTTTCGTTTTTGGGTTTTGTAAATAGTGTCATGCGGTGCTAACGCCGCTTCCCATTCGAGGTTAACGAAAAGGAATAAATAAGCCCTAGGCTCTCCTGAAGTCCGCTAATGCGGCGTGAAGGAAATGTGTCTTGCCACCGCAACAAACTTAATACGCAAATCTTCTAAAGAAGTTAGCAAGACACATCGAACTCTCAGCAGTACAGTTCAAATCGAGAGCATTATACTCTGGCGAGGCGCTACGGTTAAGCAGCGTTCAGAAGCAATTACAAAGGCGCCGCCATCTCCTCGCCTTATATTGAGACATAAATGCCACGCATTTCGTTTTACCTTTGCACCTAAAGCATTTCTCAGTGCACTTTCGCATACTTTCCCCTTCCTCTATGATTATAAGACTCCAGTAACTTAATTCACCTGCTTACCATGGGCAATTCCAAATAGTATATTTAAATAGGAGATACTGTCGGCAAAGAAGCAGGCGGACATCGTTGCGCCCGCCGTGAATGTTGAGATGAGCAACACCACTCGACAGGAAAATCGGCTGCAAAGGTATCCCAGGAGCGGACCTAGAAAAACAGACGTTGTGAATGTTACAAACCAGTTCATCTCTACATCTCTAAAGAAAAATACTGGCAATCTCAAGACATTTTCTCCATCCGCCTCCTCTCAAAAAAGGGCGCTGTTGTTCCATGAGAGGTCGTAATCAAAATAGCATCTACTGTAAAGGATATTCGATATGTAGAACGCCATCTGTCGACATTCCTGTAAGCGTTATCCGCCTTGTTCTTTAGGATGCCAGAAACCGAAAGTAGTGGTACCTTAGCCTGTATCGGCTGCCATCTGCTTCACACGACGTTTTCGAACTGCTACCTGCCGCCGTGTACGCAGCATGCATCGGTGGCACGCCACGAACAACGTATAACACTATTGTTAACCGAATATCTTTATTATGCGAACAATGAAAAAACATAATATCAACGCAGCGCTGGTGGTCTCGTCAAGGATATTAGGGAGTTTGAGAATTGGGGCCCCAAGGAGCTTGGGGACCCAAGAAGCTTGCGACCCGCCAGGGCGCATGCGCAGATGGTTCTGCGCATGCGCCCTGGCGGGTCGCAAGCTTCTTGGGTCCCCAAGCCCCTTGGGGCCCCAATTCTCAAACTCCCTATTAACATTATTTGCGTGCGCTCGGAGCTGCAGTCGGCGGCCTTGAATCCCCGTCGAGCGTCGTTTTTTTTTCTCTGGCCATGAGTTGCCTTCTCATCGACAAAAACAGTGAGAGATTTAAGACGCGCATTTTTAACAGATTTTCAGCGGACTGGTACACCACACACGCACGATTGCGAGAGCATGATGGTGCGATTTGTGGTTGCCATATTGCTTTTCACGGACGAAAGCGAGCGTTCACTGGAATAAATAGCGATAAGTTGACGTGGTTCAACGTACACATCAATTGTTTCAAAGCAGTGTGCGTATACTGAATGTAAGTCTCCGCAAAACTGTGCGACGTGCACTTCCGAGAACATCCCGTTATGAGCACAATAAATATGCGACGCAAGTTGTAACTCTCCTGACGCTGCACCATTGATCATGAGACATCCGCAACGGGCACGAAGGTACGTTTGGTCTGACTCACTAGGCCTAACCCAAAGCCACGTCAGCAGTGTCACCGAGCACTGGACGGCGACGACCGTCATGGGCCGAGATTTGATGTTCGCCGACTAAACCAGCACGTCTGACGCAACGTTGCTGAAGCATGGCCGAGAAAACAACACCCGCGTGGATGTATCGTCGATGGGACATTGTATAGCGTCGGCTGGACTTTGCGTCAGTTATGATTAGAGCGAGGCAGAAGTAATACAGGACGTACATGTTAACAACCGAGCCTGCGAAACCTCGTGAACATGTATATTATATTCGCCATTCTCTTTACTTCCATATTTGTACATTTTCATATTTTGAGTGCCGTGTTTCTCCGGTGTGCTTCCCATAAAATGTATTGTGTGCTCGAACGCCTGATCTTGACCCATTCCACCTCCGCAACCGCCACCTTATCCCCCTGAGCAATCGCGTGACAGTAATAAACGACGCATAATATTTGGCCATCTGTCGGAATGCTCTTGTCCAGCTTTACTCGATGCCTAATGAATAGTTTAACTAACGATGTTCAAAATACGGATATCAGGGCGCAGAGCGTGCATTTCTCTTCTAGGGAAATGCACGCCACTGCCTACCATGCAGTCGCCACCGTACGGTTGAGGTTCCTGGTTAGCCCGTGTTTTAAGCATGCACTTGTTCGTGCTATTTCAACAAAGGCATTCATGTTATTTGTAACACTTCGCCGTGTGCCGTACGATCTCCAACAGGCAATATGCTCTCCGAATGCTTCGGATGACACCGATTCCCGCGATGCGTGGCATCGGCAGGATTCTTTTTCCCGTTGCGAAACGATTCCCCGATAGCAGCGCCGTCCGGGCAGGTATTTAAGAACACAAGGCTTGGTTATTGCGTTCTCGTCGACTTTTGGGAGCGCGAAAACTGCTGACCTTTCGCCGCTGCATGTCGCAGGAAAGTAATGAGTTTTCTTGCCCCGAAAGCACCGTCAACGACTCCCTCTCAGCCTCTCCTACTGCTTGCGCTAGGAGACGATACAGTTACTGGGCCCCAATGAACACGGCGCACGCGCCCATTGTTGCCAAAGCAGGATGCTTTATGAAATGTCCCTATAGAAACGATCTATTTAGGGGGGAGGGGGGTATACTGAAAATAAAATAATTTCTGTTTCCAAGCATTATCAGCAATTCTTCAACTTAGTATAAGGCAAAGTGACACGTTAAAACTCAGCACTGTGACACTCGCGGTATTAGACAAACATCCGAGTCTGCGATGGACTCTACGTGCTTTCATAGTCGACTGGAAGCCGAAATATTGCTTTTTTTAAATGTCCAACGTAAGAGAGCCAAACAATGATTAAGATACCTCCTAGCAGAGAGAGACTGTGGGTCAGTGTAAGTGGCCACGATGCTTCTTGCCTGCTGACGCCATACGTCTGAACGATGCCATAGAAGATTATGCCCACCGCATGCTGCCCAACGAGTGTCATGGTCAGGCACAAGCTGCTGAATACGGCCGTCACCCAACTGCGTCTCGAGTCGAGCCCGAACGAAGGGTCCTTCTTCAGCGATACCATAGTCAACGCCATGTGTCCCCTAGCTTTGGCGCTCTTGTGCAGCTGGCCGTGGCGTCCACTGTGGGAAAAACGAGTGTACCTGGAAAAGAAACACAGGTTGTGTTACACACAGTGGTTTGATTGCCAGCCATGGGCATTTAATACTAAAGATATTTGTGTTGCACCAGACCATGAGTTAATCCTTTAGCGACGAAAAGTGTGCGAAAATCCAAGGATGACAGCGCGCACAACACGAGCGCCGCGTAGTCCCTAAAGGTCTGTTCAGAGGTAAGGCTAAGCCAACAGCATAATGCGAAAGAACATGAGAAACCTGCAGAGTGGCATGCAGCACTTAAACTACCAGTACGGCGGTGCAACTAGACAATGAGTTAGGAGCCACGGTTTGTCCTAAAGAGCCAGCAATTAATAATTATGGGAGTAACCTTGAGAGATCTAAAAACAGGAAACTCGCAGAGGAAAATGTGGAGAACGGATTCCCTAATGTACCTGAACCTAAGAAAAATACATTTAGCGCGCCATACAAGCGTAGAAAAGACAGCCGGTGGTCGATTAGCGCTACGGAAGGTTTCCCAAAGGACAGGAAATTCAATCCTACGCCACAAACAAGTTAAAAGTCACGGAATCAGAAAGTTCACAGCAATAAAATAGAATCCTAATTAGAAGGGGAGGTGAGTAGTAGTTATTGGAAGAGGCCTTCATCTCGCGGAGGACAAAGAACAGACTAACGATGTGGTTGGTTAAGGTTACGATGACCGACGTGAATTGTCGGTCACGAAGCACAATAGTTGGAGCTAACCACCCCCCACCCCTCCGCTTTAGGTAGACTCCCTCCTGTTTCCCGAAAAATGCAACATTATTGCTGAAATCATCGTATCGTTTCCGTGGAGGACCTTCATAAGGACAAGACGGCATCTACCGTAGACTTCGCAGTGCCTTCACTCAAGGATAGCGGGAACACTATTCATATAGGAAACAAACGTTTAGTTGCCTCATTTTTTTTGTATTTCGTGTCATAGTGCGCGACAGACGCTGCACTATTTATTGCAGGCACTAATTATTAGGCCTCTTTCGGACCGGCACAATGGAATACGCCAAGAAAATGCCTTGTAGAAAATAAATCAACCAGATCGTCACTAGGGAATATGAGGCCATCTTACCTTGGCAATAATTGATGCTCTGGGCCGGTACATGCATATAACGAATTCTATATTAAAAATTCATGGGGCGTTCCATGCGAAACAGAGCTATGATTATTAGGCACGCCACGTAGTTGGAAGGCTCCGGAATAATTTTGGCCATCTTGGGTTATTTAACATCCACCTAAATATATGTCATCGTCACCATCATCATGAAGCATCATCATCAGCATCATGGTGATGACCGAGGCATTGGCGGCTCGATAGATAGATAGATAGATAGATAGATAGATAGATAGATAGATAGATAGATAGATAGATAGATAGATAGATAGATAGATAGATAGATAGATGCAGTAAAAAGCACAAGTCCGCTAAGAAATGCCTGGCATTTTATAAACTTCAAACAAGACGGCCGCTCACCAGCATCCATTGAGGTTTTGCAGCAACGGAGCATAATTTCAGGGAAACCATCAACAACCAGACTACCCGTTTTCTTCAATTGCGTCGCTTCCTCGCTTTCAACTGCGGTATTCTCATCAGCAATGGCGAATCTATTACTGCAAAAAACAATCTTTCATTCTTACTCAACTCAGTATGTCTCTCTAGAGTCCCATTAATCGGACTAATATGGTTCAGGGAAGAAATTTTGATAGGGGCAACGTTTTGACAAGAGGCCCTAACAAAATCAAGTCCATTCGTCGAAACGTTGCTCGAGGGGGCTTCGCCTATTCAACGGCTTAAGTATTTCGTAGCCGCTACTGATAAGAACATCGCAGGTAGCACATATAGGCATATGTAGAAAACGTTGAATACAGGGCCCCACAACAAAGCATCGTAAACAAGTAGAGATCGCCTACCTCAATAAAATCCATGTGTCAAGAAAACAAGACGAGTCGGTTCATGTCCTGGAGCACTGTTCCTAAACACAACAGAATGCTCTTGTAGTCCGTAATATATATATTTTTTTCACCCGTGCTCAAACAGCGCTTATTCTGTATTACTCCACACGACAACACAAAATATTCAAACGTGTCTGTGCCGGGCCGCAGGATGAAGAGTATTTCACGTGCGAATTTGTTCCGATTTCCATGCACAGGTAATACACTACCGCCCTGTGCTATGGCCTTGAATTTGCAGCGATTACTGCTAAAACTATGAGGAGGATAAGAGAGAGGACGATGTCACAACAGGAACGACTGCAGGTTGATGTGTGGTCGTGCATCACATCCTCGTGAATAATTCTCCAGGTCCGAATTTATTAAAAATTATCGCTGGTAAGTTCAAGGCAGCACGCACTACCGAGCGGGAAGGGATGGGGTAGAGGGGGAAGCTGGGGGAGGGAGGACGCCTCGCCTTAACGTGAGCACTTACAGTTGTCGTGGATAGGTGGCCTGGAAGGCCACCGCAGAATCCAACTGCCTCACGATGCGGTCCTCCCGGTTTTCGACTGCTGGCAGCAGCGTGACAGCAGGCTCGGTCGCTCACTCCTTCATTCTGAAAAAATCACGAAGCATCTTTTGCATACCTTCGATAAGTGCAGTAGTGTCACTGCAGAAGAACACAGGACGCCTTAGGAGCACGACCTACTGTGATCTAACCGAGACAGGCGTCTCGCTTGGAGATGGATAAGAGAGGAGGCAGGATTAGAGAATGCGGCAAAGTTCTTTCACCTGACACGATGCCCGCAGTCTCCTGCTGCTGTTGATCTTATCTTTTACAGCGGAGCTGTTACACGTGTGCGGCAAAATGTCAGCTAAAGAAGGGTTCCGTGTATTTTTGTGTAGAATTTCCGACTCGGAAAGAAGCCTCGGGAAATGCCAAATTTGCGGACACAGAAATAAAGGCCGGACCTGTGCGAGCCACAACCACGATGTACCGCAAAGGAACGTTGTATTGGAACGTTGTCCTGGAGTGTGTTCTCGTCAAATATGGAAAACAGATTTTCCATATTTAATGAGAACACACCTCACGTTGTTTCCTAGACGCACGGTGCGCGGTAGCTTGCCATTGAAATATAGACATAACTAGTAGACAAGCACAGACAAGCGTCAAACCACCACGCGGTAGGTCTGCAGAACTCGAACGCGGGACATCCAGGTGCCAAGCAAGCACGCTACTAAGTCCACGCGGCGGTTCTCGCGCTGTACACATTGTAAATATCCCTATCGCAACAGCAGCTCTGGCGAAGGTGCTTATGCTACATTTTCACACAGACATTGATTCTACTCGTAATACTTGTCTGAATGACAGTTCGACATTGGCCAATTCCTAGCTCATTGCTTCGGGTGACGCCGATTCCCACAACGCGAGGGATGCGCTGAATTTATCCTTGCTGCAAGTTTACAGGACGGAGAGAAATCTCTTTCATACGAGTGAGACCTCAACTATCTGACAGGGGTGCACAAAAAGCTGCAAGATTCGTTTCCGCCTTCCTGTGAGTAAAAACCTAGAACACCCAGCGGTCATGCCATTCAAGCCCACAAATACAAGCTAGCAAGACACCGGAAATTCATGAACGAGCATAACAATAACGTAAATGAATTCCAGGAGGTTTCACCTACAAGAACGTGAGCTATTCAAGGAAACAAACCAGCTAAATTGCTAACGTTTCTTGTGAGTCAACACATGAAGACTTGTGCAATCTGTAATATACCGCACATTCAATTTTATTATACGCGCCCCCAACACCATTTGTAGGCCTGATTTTCGCTGATGGCAGAGCAATCTTAATGTCTCTTTAAAAATTCACGTTTGTTTATGCTTTATTTTTTACTTTTTTATACTAGACAAGGTGTCCTAGATACTATTGCGGGGCAGGCAGAGCATGTACTTTTTTTTACTTTTATAAGCTCCCACCCCCTTCACTGTATTTGTGCACGTCTCTGTACCATCGAATCGTGTTCAATTGTTTTATTTCATGAGCACGGGCATGAATGATTAAGGGTAATATTCTAGAAGCTTTTATGAGACATGACAGCGCGAACATGTACAAAGGACGAACCAGCACCAACAATAGACGACAAGCCGTGACTTCCAACCTGTATTTTTTTCCCCTTCTGAAAACCTAACACTTACTTAGGGATGCGCATGTGCGACATTACACTAAACGCACGACACCAGTCAAAGAACGTCAACACACCCACCTACGCATCGCAGTAGACCTCTGGGAAGTGTCCTAGCCGTTTCTCCCGCTGCGCGTTGTCATAAGCCGTGTATCAGTGCCAATAACTGTGGGTAGGCAGCCCGTTAACATACATTCCACAGGTAATAAGTTTAACTTGGTTTATTAAGCAGCACTTGCGTTCACATTGTCCCTTAACTCGACCAAGCTCATTTCCATGTCAGAAGTGAAAGGCGGGCTGGAGGTGACACGCGTCACGGCAAGTTGGGCACAAACAGAGCACCCCTCCCCCCTTCTCCGTTATCTCTGTAGTGGTCCGCGAGTATCCGACCTGAAAAACAAAATTAGGAACCCTTCCCCTGTCAGTAAAATGGGGGCGACCGATGTCTCGTATGTGAGCGCCTTCTTTAATCTGACCGTCTTCCGTTCACTTTCTTTTCCCTTCCTTTAGTACCGTCTTTTCTTTCTATCTCTTGCTGTCACCCTTCCCCCTTTCTTTTGTTCCTTTCTTTCCGTCCTTCTTCTTCGGTGATACTCCAAGAGAGTCACGTGAGCCAGAGTTATCCACGTCCTCGTCTGCCGCGAGTGCGCAGAAAAGCGTGCACGTGTTTCGCGGCGCCCGCTGCACATGCAACCAACACGTACTCGTAAAACGCCCCCTTGAAGTGCGGGTGCATGACGAACCTGCAATGGCTAGATCAGTTACCGTGCTTGGTCTACAAACCCAGCGGTGGGTGGCGCTGTGGGTGCTTCCAATACTCAGTCGGACGAGCAGCGTTTATATTCGCGCGCGTCGGAGTTGTTTTCGTATGCCATCGGCAATGTCTTCGCCCCAATATAGGCGCCCCGCGAATATGCTGAACCAACTCGCCCAGATAAGGCAGAGAGCTGAAGGTCACTGCGAAGGCAGCGTGTAAATACCACTCGCGTTACATAGCTGCGCCTTTAGTGCAACCGATATTCTCTGTGACTGCACGTTTAGTGCGACCGATATTCTCTGTACTTTGTAGGTAAGGTAATGCCTCTACAAGGGGGCGTTGGCATGTTCACTTGTAATTCTTTCTTTTGCTGACCGGGGTATTTCAGTGTCGGTTAGGCGTGTTACATTTCACCGTAAAGCTCGCCGCAACTCACGCACGCAGTGTATATGTTTCAGTACGTATCTCACGCGTACATCGTATATGTTTGAGTAGTATCTCAAGCGCACAGTGTATCTGTTTGAGTGCATTCTATATACTGCGCGAGCACCAGTGATAAAGCTGGAATGTACTACGATGCATGCGTAAGAGCAGACGCATTTCATCGCTGATCAATTTCTCGACGTTTTTACTCGCCGCTAGTGTTGTACAGGGAGAGTGACCTTTAATGGCTGTTTAACCCAGAGGTAGGGCCGTCTAGCTTCCCCAGGAAATTGTCATCGTCATGGGATAAGTGCGCCTCCACTTCTGTGAAATGTCCAGTGTGCAAATGCCTCGCACTTCACGAAGCTACGCCAACCACGTGATGGCATAAACCTGTATAGCGTAGTCTAGCAAAGGGGTAGCAAGGGGAAGTGATGGTGAGGAGGAGAATGAAGCGGTGAGAGACTTAGGTCTTTTTGCTACTTACCGAGTACCGTATGAGAGTCGCATGCATTTCGGTAATGCCAGCCCTCGCTGAGAGCGTTCGCTACCTACTGCGTAAACTCAACCGGGAAGAGAGTGCAGAATACGATTCAGTTAAAGCGGCAGTGTTGACGGAACTGAGGCTTCCTCCGGCAGAGCATCTGCAAAGGTTTGAGAAGGTAGTAAAGTGAAAAGAAGAGACGTGGGCACAGATCGCATCACGCGTAAAAACGTATTTCTCATACTACCTCCAAGTGAGAGAGGCCGACACGATAGAAGAGATGGCAGAACTCATGGTTGCTGACGTATAAAAGAGGGACTTGGTGCGGAGGGTCTTGATTATGTGAAATTACGTGAAGGCGAGGGTTGGCTTAGGCCAACCGAGATCGCTAAAGTGCTCCAAAGTTTCGAACAAGCGAAAGGCAAGGGGCGTGCTTCAAAGCAACCAGCGTTAGAAGGTGGGGCCGAAGCCAGCAGCACGAGCAGAGAAAAGGGCTTCGAAATGGCACATATGCAACGGCTCAGGCCATTTAGCTAAATCATGGAAAAAACAGCGCGAACACAAGGAGGATGAAAAAAGGAACACACACCACACCATGGAGCGCTGACTGTCAACTGATTTTATTTCAGCGAAAACGTACATATATACATATGTATAAGCCTCGTCACAAGTGTTATACACTGATAAACACACAGGAAGATGCAAAGGTCATCTCATGATAAAAACAAACACATGGAGGAATAAGCAAATGTCATCACCACACATGCTGCATGTACATTATAAAAACGGTGATCTAAGGCTTGTCAGCGGAAAGATATGCAATTTCTTTGTCTAAGAGAGCGACAGATGGGGTGCTGACACAGTTAACTTGCAGCAAAGCGATCCTATGTGCTTCTATAATTTCCCGCGTCAACTAGGAGGGGCTTCTTGCTAGAATTTCACATTTTTTTTATAATAGGGGGTACAACCACAATGCTTACAATGATCGCCAAGGTGGACTCTAACGGCGCTGGTGACTTTATTTTTATGTTCACGAAGCCTGTCATTCAGGCATCTGCCCGTTTGTCCTACGTAAAACTTGCCACAAGACAAGGGTATACGGTACACCACACGCTCAATGCAAGGGAGAAATGGCGGGGCATGTTTCTTGCCACAGGGGGAGTCTGGTTTGGGGGGTTTGTCGACGCGATTGCACAAGGTTGAGAGCTTATTAGGCGCGCTCAAGGCGACACTAACATTAACTCGCTGGCCGATTCGCTTCAAGTTGTGAGACAGCTTATGAATGTAGGGAATTACAGTGCACCTACGAGGTTTCTCTTGTTTGGCTTTATCAACACTCACACGATCATCAGACCTAGACAGGCTTATTTCCTTTATCATCTTTCGTGCGACTGACGCCAGCACGTGAGGAGGATAACCTGCCCCTGCCAGTCTAGTAACCTGCGCACGAAAACTGTCACCTTTATAATGAACGCAGGACTTCTTAAGGGCGTTGGACAAGCAAAGCTTAGCGATTCCTCTTTTTATTAGCTTCGAATGGGCGCTATTGAAAGACAAGATAGGTTTCTCACTGCGCGGTTCAAAACACCAACAGACATACTCGGAGCACCATTTGATACGTAGATCCACAAATCTAATGGAGCTGTTAGTTGGGAATTCGCAAGTTAATTCAAGGGATTTTGCACATGATCTAAAGATATCAAGCACACCAGAGGCAGAGCTATCTTGAGAGGCCGGAGCACATTCTAAGCACACAAGGAAATCATCAACAAACCTAAACACCTTTGTTACACACGAATTTGCAACACATGAGGAGACTTTGCGGTCAATATTGGAAAGGTAAATTTCACTAAGCACAGGTGCAATACAAGAAGCAATACTCCGGGTCTTTTTTGACGCGACGTTGCTAATGCTTTCTGAAAACGGGCTCGTTCGGAAGCAAGTAGCTTCCCCGAAAGCCCCCTCTCGGGCACGGGGGACGCCGGCCTTTTGGTGACTTTTGTCAGCCTTCTGGCCTTTTAGAAGTCATGGACAGTCATGGAGCGGCAACGCGCGGTCCTAAGTCGAAGGGAGCAGTGACTGTCAAACACTTCCTGCTTCCTGTAACCGCCAAAGGGTCAGTTGAGACCTATCGACAATTAGTCTGACGACCGGCACCGCTTCCGCTTCTTGGAATGTAGAGTCTACGGCAACACAGATTAATACCAGGAACGGTATGCATTATGCTGTCAGTTCGGGTGGTCGGTAAGAGGGGGGCCTATGGATATCCGGCACAGAAACGGGTAAAAAAATTTGAAAGCATCCACGCAGCGAGGAACCGCTAAGAGCGCGGGAGGAGAGAGAGAGCCATATTGAAAAAGAGTGGTAAAACCCTGTCGTGAGTGTAGAAACACTGCTATCGAGATTAGGAGCAGCCCAGTAAGGAGTGGCGTATATCAGTTGGTAAACCGATTGGCTAAGAGAATGTTGAGGCGGACCAGCAGTGGTCCCCTCCCCTTTTCTTTGCTTACCGCAATGTAATAAAGACTGTAGGACCCAGTATCCTTCAGCCTAGGCTGTAATCAATGAGGTGATAGATCAGCAAGACTCCGTACGATGCAACTTTAGTCTGGACCATAACCACCTTGTGGTCGAACAGTGAGACGCGGTTCGCCGCATGTAGTAACAGTGCTCTAGGCTCTAACTTAAGAAAGTTAAGTAGAAGAGTAAGACGCTGTTGATGTTCGCGTTGTCGTCAGTGTGCTTCGGCAAGCATGTACATATGACTTGGTAAATATTTCGCTACAATATATCTTCAAGTATCATTACCTCCAACCTGCCTCCTGCTGTATCGACCCCGATCATCTATCACCTTGAACGGCCCCGATCGACGTCAAGGAGAACATCAAGAACGAAGCTTAACTAACATGACTTCAGTGTCGTGCATTGGACCACTGGCGGTCCTATATCGCCCTCTGGGCATCATGCACATTATCTACGTCGCCTTGCCAAAAACGCTGAATTTGTCAAGTTGTTTGAGCACTAAGGTAACGTGCGCGAGTTTTCTTCACCCGTCAGACTATCTAGACTCTCACTGCAGCCAACAGAAGTATTGAAGAGCTCAGGCAAATTTCGTAAACCACCAATTGCTTCAGGCGGAAACTTTCGGAAACATGACACTATTACTCGTAACTCCAATCAAGGAAAGTGAATTTAGGTGTGTGGGACAAGCAGGCACCTATAATAAGTGAACCAAGTAAAGATGCCTCCACTCACGCAAAAGAAGTGATTCATGGTACAATGCGATACACCGCATCACCGTTTCGGGAAATGAGCGATAAGGATATCTGCCAGAAGCTTTCCCTTGTGCACAGTTTATAGCAAGGCTGAAGCTGGTGTCGGTGAATACACTGCCACAGCAACTCTTGGCAGAGATACCGCCCATATAGGTGGACGTAAGGCTTTCCTCGTTAAGACTGCCAAAATGTCATAGGAGATGTACCTAGTGAACAACAGCAGAGACTCTGGCACACCGAGCAATGGTAATACCAACTTAAGTGATCAGATGTCTTACATGAAGAACAAGGAAGATGAAGTTGATGCTACGTTCGTATGGTTTCTCTATGTTCTAGATACCACACTTCCTGCGCTTAGCCTATCCAATATCGATAGGACGTCCCTGGGACAGCTTTAGTTCTTGCAGTTTGTGACTTACTTTCGTAACATTTATGCAGCACAATCAAGCGCCTCCACAACAAAGAAACGCCTCCACAAAGAAATGACGCGTATAGCGAGGTAATCGTTACGTTCCGGCCCTGTTTTGCAATTTTGACCACGCGCAACCGTTTGCAATGATGGTGCCCATATAACGAAGTATTTTAGAGGTCGGCAGCACGTCGCAGTAAACGAGTTCGACTCTATGTCATTTGTATCATTGATGATGTCTTAATTACATTCAAACTTCATTCTTGGGTGGCGAAGTCATAGCCGCGCTGTGGCATACTCGGTGAGCTCTTATATGCGTTGACACAAGTCAGCCGGCGTTTAGGAATACGAAGTAAGACTACCAGCATTAGGGGCAATCTGAATTGGAGTGAGCGTGAGTTTATTAAGAACGTCGCAGAAGTGCTTAGGCGTGACCAGACTCGCACGAAGGGAATGAATGACCATGACATGCCGCTCGCAAAATAATGGTAATGATTAGAAACACCGCCAGTGGGCAGGCCGTCAAAAGTTATTTACGTTCCGATGCTATACGGTAAATATTGCGTGTGTACCCCGCTGTGTAAATTGAGTAGATGAGAAAGCGATCACTTTGAGGCGCGGGGAAAGATAGCGTACGTAAAGGCAGAACACGAGCTGCGGCATCGGCTCGCTGTCAACTTCGTGTGGGCCCGATGCCGGCCGCAGTAGATTACACTTCACGCAACTCTACGTAAAGTACGTAACAGTACGTAAAACTCCAGAAATCAATCGTATTTTATCATTTCGTGGTTTTAGGACGTAAAACATCGGAAATTATTATTTATTTCGTTTGTTCACCGACGTCGCCTCTATCACTTTCAGGTGAAGTGCACCGCAGGCCGCTCTTTCCTGCTTTCTCTCTTTCTTTATTTCTTTCTTACCGCTCTTTCTTCCTCCTTCGCGAATAATGTCGACCGTTCTACAAACTTCGCGTGCCTGATAGGTATATTTCAGTGCCTTCCAGAACATAAGTGACGATGCGTCAACACATCATGAGGAATGTGTAAAAGGCGGCGCAATTCACCTCTCGTCATTTTTCATCGCCGACCGACGACTGCTCACGCCGCTACCGTCTCGATAATAATACTTTCTGGGGCTTTACGGCCCCAACATGACGATATGATTATAAGAGACGACGTAGTCTAGGGATTCAAAAATTCCGACCACGTGAACTTGTCCAGCGCGCGCTGGCATTGCACAGTGCAAGGGAAACATTTCGCCTCCATCGAAATGCAGCCGCCACGGCCAGGATTTGATTCCGCTATGTTCGGATCAGCTGCCGTGTGCCATAGCGATTGGAACACCATGGTGGGTGTCCATTCTTGCCTTCTGTTTTGCATTTCTTTGCTTTCAAATGCTTCTCCCGATACACATTTGACTGTCAACACTTTGAAGTCTACTGCGTCATCCATCTTCACGACCACATGACAATCCGTTCATAACAGATTTTTTAGTTCATACCGCTATATTGACAATGACTGGAATCAAACAGAAACAGCACTCGAATGTAAATTTCACGATGAAAACGTTGCTCTTTGAGCTGGTTCAATGACCATGCATGATATGGCATGAATAATATTCAGCTGCATTGCTTGCACAAAGTGGAATGGAAAAGGTTTATTGAGAGCCCTTAAGGGCTTTTATAGACATGGCATGAGTTACCCCACGTGAGAAGTTCGAGCACTTGCCTCCTCGCCTTTTCGTAAAGCTCGGTAAGGATTTACTCAATGAGATAGCAACGCACAATCCTGTTATGGAGCCGAGTCGGCGCCCAAGAAACGTCTTCAATTTAAAGGGAACATCAGCTCATGGTAGAGTCATTGCAAAGAGAAGTCTGCGGGACATTTGAACTGTGTGTGGGAGGCATGGTCTCTTTTGCTTTCATGAAGTCTAGTGCGCCATTGAACAAGTATACGGTCTAAAAAACAGCGATAGCACAAGGACGGCTACAGTCAAATGCAAGCAGACAGTAAAGCCCCTTCCACGGGCCCTGCCCCTGGCGAGACTGTTCATAGCTCCTACTTCAAACATTCAATATTACCGAAACAAATCGATACAAACATATTGATGAATTATTCTTTCCATCGTTCGTTAGGCGTACTTCTTGATGGAACTTACGTTACAATACTGTTAAAATAGACGAAACTTCAAGTTAGCGCAGTGTGTGTCTACTCGTCTCGGTCCTTGTCCTTTTGCGCTCTAGGTGTCTGATCTGTACCAACAAGCCCAACTTCATATGTTGTTAAAATGGTTGTTCCATAACCACTTGTTTATTCAAGTGTCTTAATTATTGCCAAATGTCCGTGCTCTATACGGTCAATGGGACCTCAGCTTATAGAATGTCTACGCTTCTGTACTCCCGGTGAGTCAACAAAAATAAACCTGTTAATCACACGCAATGTGAGAATCACTGCCATGCAAAGCAGTCACCGTAAAAATTTATATGAAGAATAGGGAAGACTTGGCGTTGCTCACAGGAATGAGGGGGCGTAATTGAAAACTCGTAATGAAATGAAGGGAAACGTACCTTCTTATTTATTCGGCAACCGCTTATTTCAAACAGGCTTTGTAGCACGGATGTTGCGACATACAGAATCTACAAACACGAAATTAATTTACGAAGACTAGAAGAAGATCATTTGCGCAAATGCAGAGATTGTTAGGTGTAAATTTAATGCATTCTCGCCTAGTGCGAAAAAGCAGAGCGGCCGAATGAATCACCGTAAAAAAGAAGTGTTCACGTACCTTCATATTGGGAAGAGTAACAAACCGGCAGAACTTCCAAATCGAGGTTGACACTGATTTTCTATTAGTATAAGTACTTGTATAGCCTTAGCCTTTAATTGGGACAATCATGTGCAATGAGAGACAGCCTGGACTCTCCTTTACTTCCAATCCGCAGTGCTAAGCACGGAATCATTACTGGCAAGGATAAATAGAGTACCATTCGGGGGATACAGTGTCACAACTGCTTTGATCATAAAAAACTAGCACGGCTGTTGCACTCTGCACCAACGCAATCGTGAATGGAGGAAGGGTAAGAAGGAGTCGATCTTGAAATGTAGAGCCATGAAGAAGCCCATCAAAATCTCCTTACAAATGCATAGGCATCGCTTTGAAGACGTCAATGCTAAAGCCAAAGCATTTCATTGTCGAAATAACAGGGGTGCAAACCTGCAACCTTTTGGCAGTCGAGCATCACGAGATTCTAAAGTTTCATAAGTTGTGCGTGATAACGTTCAATAACGTGTCACGCCCCCATGTCCAAATCCAGGTGTGAGGCAACCTTGTGTGCCAGCTTAGTGGTTCCAACCCCTGAGCTAAGTTAATGATTTGATTTATGGGTTTTACGTCTCACAGCCACGATATGATTATGAGAGACGCAGTAGTGGAGGGTTCCAGAAATTTCGACCACCTGGGTTATTTAACGTGCACTGACATCTACCGTACGCGGGGCTCAACCTTTCGATCCCATCGAAATGAAGCCGCCGCGGTAGGATTTGATCCCGCGACTTTAGGATCCGCAGCCGAGTTCGACAGCTACTAGAACACCTTGGCGGAGCTGCGAGGGAACTTAGGGGTTACGCGTCCGAAATCCTAGGTTCGGGTCCGACACACAATTTTGCCACCATCATTCGGGTCGTAAAGGAAAAAAAAATATGTTATTGGCGTAATGACCTGTCAGTCATGTTCGAAATGGTTTAGTACCCTCGAGTGACGATTTGGTGCATAGCATTGGAACGAGACTCGAAATTTATATATTGGTACCATATTTGTCGCACATTATGTTTCGTACCGCACTTTCCCAACACCGTTCATTCAAAGTCACCTCGGCTTGGCTACAGTTTTAAAAAATCACCGCTGGGTAGGAACGGAACCTTATAAACGACGGGCAAGACGACTTTGTGAGACGCCTTCGGCTGACAGTGGTCGTGGCTGGCTGGGTAGGTTTCCTACCCCTCTGTTTAGTGCTTTCATTTTTTTAATTTCTAGTTTATCATGACTTGAATTATTTCCTTACATTTCTTATCTTCAACACCCGTTGTACTTAGTCACGCAGGACGGTCTACATTTTCTATTATCTTTGACATTATCGGTGATCTTTCTAACTAACCCGCTTTAACGCGCTGTCACTTACAGTTGCCGTAGACAGGTGGCCTGGAACGCCGCAGCAGAATCCAATTGCGGTACAATGCGGTCTTCCGGTTTCTCGAATGCTCGCAGCGGTCTCACAGGTGGCTCCGTCCCTCACGGCTTCATTGCGAAAACACGACGGAACGTCTCTGCAGTCCTCGGTAAGTGTAGTAGTGTCGGTGTAGAACGCACGGAGAATGAATTAGAAGCACGAGCTACTGCGCTATAACCGAGACAGAAGGGGCACCTATTTGTCAGGTGGAATAAAAAAGCTCGCTCCCGGATGGATAAGAAAGGGGCAGGATAAGAGCATGCTGCAGAGTTCTTTCACCTAAGACGATGCCCGCCGTATTCTGTGGCCGTTGATCTTATCTTGAATAGCGCACCTGTCACACATGCGTGGAAACAAGACCTGAGGAAGGTTTCCGTGCATTCTTTGTCAAATTTCCTAACCAAAGAAGCCTCGAGAATGCCACATTTTTAATACCTAAAATGCAGAACGAAAAGACGGACCCCTTCCTGAATACGTGTCATTGAGCATTTAGGTGGGAATGAGCGCACGGAAACAGCTCGAATCCCTGCCGAATCCGGTCGTATCCCAGTCGCAGCGGCTGCATTTCGTTGGCGGTGGAACGTTGACGCCAGTGTACTGTGCGATGTCGATGCACGTTAGGAACCCCAAGTGGTCAAAATTTCCGGAGACCTCCTGTACAACGTCTCTCGTAATCACAGCTGGTTCCGGGACGTAAAACCTCATAGGTCAGTAAAAAGATAGATGTTTTTTGACTAATCTCTGAGGTTTTACTGAGATCGTTGAGATTATTTTACAGAGAATAAAACACATATGTCGAGTCTCCAAATTTGAGGATTTCGGTCATTAGCCGTGCGATAAGCGGGTCTGCGTACTCGAGGCTAAGAAACACTGTCCAGAGATAAAAGGCGTCCGGCCAAGGTGTCTTGGGTCTGTGAATGTCACAGCCTGATTATCTGTCAATACGTGACCAAATCGCCAGCGTGAATATAGAACGTGCAATAACGCCAGCGCCCAAACATTATCGCGACTTGCGATAATGTGATAATGTTTGGGCAAACATAATCGCCTGTCGCGATGATGTTTGCAATAAAAAATTGTCGCGACATGCGATAACAATTATCACATGTCGCGAAATACTTCTCAGAGAAACGTGGAAGCAGTCATATGAAAGCACAGTTTATCGCAGACGTTGATATCTTTTCCAGAATAAAAACAGTAAAGAAATAACACTAATATGTTGTGGGCGTTTTAGAATCGCACCTCGTTTCGCTTATAACCGCTATTTTTATTTTATGACCACTAACTTACTAAAAATGATTGGTGTACCACGTTACGACAAGAAGCCTATAACCATATTAGTTCTCGCGGACGTAATTGTAAACGTGAAAACCGCCTTTGTACACGCCTCCGCTGCAGTCAGCCTTAAAGACTGCACGCTTGCTTGCCTTCTTAGAAAAGCCGTGTCGTCTATGCGTGTTTCTACAACATTGTAATCCTTGAAGGGGCCTAGCGAGAGTTTTGGACATAGTCAAAAAACGGTTCCAACAGGTTGTCGAGGGTCCTGTGAACATGTAAGCAAAATATGATTGCGCGGCAGGCACTAGAGCATGCGGAATCAGGCTCCAAACACACCTAGAAAGCGCTTGCTTTTCTTTCAGCAGATTACGTCACTGGGGGAACCGGGTGCGTCTTCCTGACTTTTTTTTTTCTTGCTCTGTGAGACCGACGCATTTTTTACGTTTACGTTGACTTTAGAAGTGCAAAAAATAACCTTGCCGTGACCGTGAAATCAGCGAATGATATTTCTGTCTCAGCCGATGTACTCGCTGGCCCTGGTGACGTTTGTTGTTGAAAAATAGGGCACTTTCCAGCTGTGTTTGAATTCGAAAGCGGACTACTAATCGCCTGGTGCACGTACAGTGCAGTGATATTTGTCTCACATTTTCCCAGCAGCCTCCGCGACTGATCGACTCCCTGATACTTTAAAAAAAGTCTCAGGGTGTCTCCATTTAACGAATTAGTTGCGCTCTCATATTGTACCTATAAAAACATATTAAGCAAAAATGGACCTTCTAGGCGATCAAAATCTCTTTAACAGAAAATTCTGCTGGAGCCGACTTTGAGAGAGGATTAACTTTTTTTTTCTTTGCGGAGAGAAGTCAACATGTCGAAACTGTGGCTTCGCTGAGAGTCTAACACGAGAGATTTCTCACGCCCTTATGAAAAATGCTCCGCTAAGGAGTGTCAGCGGTCGTATATGTCACTCATCTTGAGAATTGTAATCGTGTCTTCGATTTCAAAGTCCACCTTGATGAGTTTAGTTTATCAAGCAATATCTTTTTCTGCTGCTATTTCTCGTATAGAATATGCAGTAGCTTGCGTAACGTGCTATGGCGTTGAGCGCGTTCAAATAATCAGCATAAGTGAAGCGCACAATACCTACACATGTTGTGGTACTGCGGGTGCACTGTATTTTTGCATGGTGCTTGTGCGGCGGCGTATTTTATCGAAGGGCGTTAATAATAATAGTAGAGGGCTGATGACTCGCGGTACGGTTTAGACTTGACATATGATTGATTGATTTGTGATGCTTAACGTCCCAAAACCAGCTCTGATTATGAGAGACGCCGTAGCGGAGGTCTTCCAAAATTTCGACCACCTAGGGTTCTTTAACGTGCACTGACATCGCACAGCACACGGGCCCCAACATTTCGCCTCCAAAGAAATAAAGCAGCCACAGCCGGGATTCGATCGCGCGAGCTTCAGATCTGCAGCCGAGTGCCATAACCACTAGACCACCGTGGCGGGGCTAGATTTGAAACAAGGAAGAGAAATAGAAGAGTATTACGCTAGGATACGTAGTAGGATATTTGGCTATGCTTAGAAAAGGGTAGGAGGCAGGGTGTAAAAAAAAATACTTATTCATTTCATGCAACTGCCAAACACGTCTACTGGTTTAACTTTCTTTATTCAAATAGGACTCATTCCTTCGCAAACTCAGGCCGTAACTGTGTCAAGTCGCCCACATCTCGGGAATCTTGTCCTCTCGTTCCTTTGGCATGCAACAAAATTGGAATAGTGGGGTATGAAGGCATTAAGAACACATAGGATTAATTTTGACGTCAGTAATATGACGTCCTTCTCATACGCCTCACGAGTAACGATAATGCAATCTCATGGGACTCGTGCCCACAGAGCTACCAGTCGTATGCGACTAGTGGACAGTTACTTATTGTTATCAGCATAGCCTATGCCGACCAAGGACCAACCGAAATAGCCATGAAAGATTCCGTAGGGACATAGTTTTCGCTGCAAAGCGACAGAAGGAGATATCGCTGCTGTAGCTTGCAATTGAAATGTAGTTCAACACGCACACTACCACACTAGCACACGCGCTGTAAATGCGCGCAGATGACCTGTCACCTGGCAAAACTATTCCCACATGGCACATGTCGTAAATGAACTTGGCGGTTGTGCTTTTTCTATCTGTAATTGTGGCTGCAGTGTTTGCTAACCACAGTCATCAAAATGTAACAATCCATGCATACGTCATACACTCACTAAGTATATTTTTCTCTAGCTTTAGGCGATCCCATCGGGGTACTCCAACCAACGACTCCTAGGATATGAGCATCCCCGACCCGTAGTATTCATTTGACATCGATAAAAAGCGTGAGCTATCCTCTGAGTTGCCACAGCGCTGTCGACGTGCTTGGTAGGCCCACGTTGCTTGCCAAGCTGCTTTTGCGGAAATGGCATTGAGCTTACGTGTAACAACTGGCTGAAATGCAATTCGTCATAGGCAATGACATCAATTCGCAAATTGCAAGCACTCCGCCTGATTTATAAAAATTGATCTTTCGTGTCCCCTTGCCCTCATGCGCCCAATTTGGGACTAAATAAATGGAGCACACACTAGTTCTCAACTTTAAACCTCATGGGTGAACGTGATTACCAACCAAACAGATGATTACCGCCCCATCCCCATCCGCAGAAGATTTGTGGGTCTACTAGTATCCTCATATTCAGGGCTAATACGTGTTACAGGAAGGGGTACCAAAAAAAATTTAGGCAGGAGAAACAGGCATTTTTAACCCTTGCATGCTCAAACCTTTATTCCCCTACCGGACATACCGCAGAAACTTTGGCATGTATAAAATAGTGACCAGATAACCAAAATATGATGCCACTCAATGATAACACTTGCCCGTGGAAGAACATTGGGATGTTGCTTTAGAGCAACATAGGGCACCTAAGGCACCGCTCTACATCGGAGGCCTTGGAACATATGCGGCTTGAAGGCAGGAAGAGCTGTATGTAATGCCACACAGAAATATATAACCTGAATTGCAATACACTAATCCTTTCTTCTGTTGAACGTATCGTTGCCAGTGAAACATGTTGTGTTGCAGTGGCAATCAATTGAAGGGAATAATGCATTCAGCAGCACTTTCCCGACCTTCTGTGGCCTTGGCATGCATGAGTACGTGCGTACGGGCTGTGTGTGTGTGTGTGTGTGTGTGTGTGTGTGTGTGTGTGTGTGTGTGTGTGTGTGTGTGTGTGTGTATACACACACGCACAGACACAAGCCTTTGTTTGAGCACGTGTTATGGCTTTTGTGAAAGTTGCCCTTCTGTAGGCTTTCATTTCGGAGCGATTTCTTGTTCACATAGGTCAGCCACAAGCGCAAAACACGTTTCAATACAACGGGAAACGGACACTATATGTGAATGGCCGTGAAGTTACCGCTGGCGGGAGATGCTTGTATAAGTACCATCCACTTGTGCAGAGTGGATATATGGGAGCTCAACGTGTCTGCCATGTCCTCATCAAAAGTGGCACAAAATTATGCGCATTGACATTACAGTTAATTGTTCAAGTGGTGAGGGTGGATTCCCCTTCCAGGAATTCTGATCAAGCGCGAGTTGTTCTTTAGTCCATTTTCTGAAAACGCTATCGTTCATTTTTGCGCTGGCTCCGCCACGGTGGTCTAGTGGCTATGGTACTCGGCTGCAGATCCGAGATTCGCGGGATGGAATCCCGGCCGCGGCGGCTGCATTTCGATGGAGGCGAAATGTTGAGGCCCGTGTGGTGTGCGATGTCAGTGCACGTTAAAGAACTCCAGGTGGTCAGAATTTTCGGAGTACTCCACTACGGCGGCTCTCATAATCAAAGCTTGTTTTGGGACGTACAACCTCAAAAATAAAAAAATCAATTTTTACGCTGATCGCCGCGTGAGCATGAGATGTACCACACAGATCTTCAAAAGGATCATTCGGAATTCCGTAGTCTTCTTTCTCGCACCCCTGTTTGTTTAGAACATTCCTCACAATATTATATACATTATATACATTGCCCTCGTGCAGCCCCTGCCAAGATTTGTTATGTTTACAATGACCGGTCTTTTGACGCTTAGCGTGTTCGAAACGGTGCCATAATTGATCAGTGGCGCATTTTAGTCACTACAATATTGAGTAGACAATATTGAGTCACTTGGAATCACTAAATGTTCGCCCATTTCCAGGACCATAGTTAGAGTCATACTGATCATTGACGATGTGAACATTAGACAATCCACCATTAGGAAGAAAGATTAGCTCCTTCATCTATTCTTCAATCACCGACACTTAGTCTTCTGACATGACCATATTTGTATAAATGGTGAAACATAAATGTATGAATAAGATGTTCGGTTTTTCATAAAGTAAGTACTACGTTATTCCTTTGCTTTAATTTTACCGAGCGCAAACCTGCTACAAGCAGTGTCTCTCCTAATATTGGCGGGTTCTGCACATGCCCGTTGTTAATCATGAGCAATACCCCTATTGTCAAGCAAAATTTTGATGTGAAATTTGCGGTCCGCTCGTCCAGTGCGCTCATAAATGTTTTACAACGCCTTTTCGAGTTGTTTTCAACTCTTAACTCTTGTCCTAGGAGTGTCTCATGCTGCTGTATATCAATACATTTACGCGCGTGTGTGAACGCGCATGGCCTCTTCTACGTGGATACAAGAACGCGCAATTTTTCGACACGAACAATCCGGTTCTACCATGTGTGCATATTTGTTCGAAGCTTAACCTCGTCGGTAACACGCTAACTTTCCCCCAATGGCACCAGAACTGCGATGAACTTGGGGGCATTCAAGAAAAATAAATAGTGTTTAGACTGTTGCTCCAGAGCAACTGCGGCCATTCAAAGGCGCAATGCCAAGCATTTCTGGGCAAACTTTGTCACTTTATCTATCTATCTATTCAGGCGCCTACGTCTCTGCGCTTTTTTGGCCCATGCTCTCTTGGGTTTCTGAGGCTTGCGATTGATATGTGGACATAAGAAGGGGTTTGTTGATCTTTGGGGTTTTACGTCCCAAATCCAGCTGTGATTATGAGAAGCCGTAGTGGAGCTCTCCGAAAATTTTGACCACCTGGGGTTCTTTAACGTGCACTGACACCGGCAGTACACGGGCCTCAATATTTCGCCTCCATCTAAATGCAGCCGCGGTGGCCGGGATTCGATCCCGCCACCCTCCGATCAGCAGCCGAGTGTCATAGCCACTAGACCACCGTGGCATGGCGTGCCGATTAAACACAGCACGAACAAAGCTGTTATGAAACGTAGCGCATTCTGTGAACACAAAGAGTACGAAGTGCTGAGCCATATTCGAAATGGAATCAAGGTTCCTACGTTAGGCGATTCAATCGCTTGTATAAGATCAGAGGTTAAAGGCAGGTTGATAATTCACATATTGGGCACTGCCTTGTCGGAGGAGCCCACGGAAATTTGCTAAATAAGGGCGTCTAGTTAACGTGGGGTGAACATCATTCCAAGGCAGGAAACGTAGCAGCAAGATACTATTTAGGAGTGACTGAGAGGCACAGGGAAAAGGAAGTGGCCTAAGAAGGTTTTCACCCACTTCGACATGATGTTAATACAAAAGGCGGGACTGAGAAGGATCGGTCAAGAAAAGCCTAAATAAACCGAGAGGAGTCCGTGGAAGATGGATGTGGGAAGTAAATCGGCACTCTAAGCATAGTGAACCTTTAGTTGGAAATTTCCCGATAAAGTACCCAGAATTATCGCTAGCAGCGACCTACTGAACACGTTATTCAAAGCTGTAAGGGACCATGCTATTGTAAGCGACCTGTACTACACGGCAACCAGGTTCATTTCTTCTTGGGGAGGCCAGGGAGTAGGTAGAATACACACATCAGCGCCTTCGCTGCGCGTATTTTACGAACGTAGCTGTCCTAAAATTGTGCTGGTGTTCCTACATCATGCACAGCTTTCTAGCCCGTGAGTACCCCTTGTCGACGAATTGTGGATGTGGGACATTGCGGGCGAACAAGGCGAAGCAGTTTGAAGTAAGAAAACATGAGCCACCGCAGTAAGTGCGCAAATCTTAAAACTAGCTTCAGGGATGTAGGCGGTCCGAGGGACCAAAGGTGCGAGTTACCGCAGCTGTCAACGTAGCTGTGATATGCTGTGGGGTGTCTTAGAAAAGAGTTTTCTCTACCGCTCCTGACAGCGGCGTTTGCTCGCGTCAATATATAAACTATCACCTCCTGCTTGCTCCTGCTGGCCACTGTATTTCTGTCTCTTGCATAGGTGGCTGGACCACTGGCCATTGAAAAAACAAAACTGCGAGTCTAAATGACGAGGTCAGACAAGGCGGGCTGTAGGGGCGAAGCACCTTAGGGTCTCTTGTCCTGTCCTGTCGTCACGGCAAATGAAATGTCAAACAGTGGTAAAAAAGGAAGTGTATAATAGGTAGAAGTGGTTCGAAATAAACTAATATAATTGAAACTAATTTAAAATAAAGGAATAGTCAAGATTTAATTGCCTTAACAACAGAACTTTGTTAAATTCGGTTGCGAAAATTGTGTGGGCCCATCCTGGAAGAAGTGCAGTCAGACATTGTGTGTGCATGTGTAGGCCGATCATGAAGGCAGTGAACCCACACAGTGTATGTGTCGGGTTGTCTGGCCACAAGCGATTCCAAAGAGTTTCTGGCAATACGCCCGGGCTGTTGGCGTCTAACGTAGTCGTGGTGGCCACGGTAAGGCAAGCCCAGTAGCAGCGACTCACATTTCCTGTGGGAAACACCGGCGAATCACCGCATCCTTCCCATCTTTTCATGTTTCACATTTAGTGGAGCTATCATGATTTTGTAGCGTGAGCAACACTGGCCGAGGTTGAGCAGTTTCGCGTGGCTCTTGGACAGCCGTGCTGCGCATGTGCGAGGAGCAGTGATGTCACACTGCCCACAGATGGTGCGCCTCGCTGGTATGCGCATTCCAGAGAATTGACGTCATAGCCGCGGCAGACGCACTGGCGCCGCCGCGTGCCCAGCTGTGCACCTCCGTTGCGCGGTAGCCAAGTCTGACGCTGCGCCGGAGCGGCTTGATAGCGGCTCTCATTTCGTGGAGGACACGTTTAACCTGGACTTAGCTAGTGTTCCAAATGTACAGGCGACCGACGGGGAACCACCATTGGTCTTGTGTATCAGAGTGTGATGGAGTAAAGCGGCTGTGTGTGGCAACAAAGTGTGTTTAAAGTGCGCACCACCGAAGCTATTGCAGAAGAAGACAACGAGGCAGAGCGTCACGGCACGTGGTGGCGCCAAACCGCCCGACGAATCGGGAGTCGCCATGGCAGGGAATAGGAGACTGCCAATGGTTCGGGAGAAGAGCCAGACCGACGTGGCTGGGCCATCAAGGAACCAGGGCGCGGGAGGTACACACCCGTCGGGTTGCGGACTCGAGGTATCAGCGGGCTCCCACCTGGGGCCGTACCACCTCTCACTTCGGGCCTGGCGTGAGTGGAACCTCACCAGCATGTTCCCACCAGGCAAATCCGGCTGCCACTTCAGCGAGCGCAAGCCACCCGCCGAGTTCAGCAGCGCATACGCCGAACGCGCTCCAGGAAAACAGCTTCAGCTGTCTGCGGCGTCGAGCATCGCGTCCACCGTGCCGCCACAGCTTCGACCATCGCTTCCCTGTATTTACCTACCACAGTGACCGATCACGACTTGCCCACCGGTGAAATTTTCCCGTTTTTCATTCTGCCCGTGTGACCTTTACTGTACTTCTGCATACTGTATACCTTTTTGGATGTGTTATTCTCTTGTACTTTAATTTTTCGATCATTTTACTTATGTAAATACATTGATTGTGCAAAAAAATTACAGCATATCCACGGAGTGAATGATGATGAGTGGGCGAAGCTCGGGAGGTTCATCATAGATCGTGCCGAGTTCCGGATTAATTTAGTTAACGCGCACGCTACGAATCCTAGTGGTTCAACTATGCACAAGTGAAATCTCCCACCGGCACTTCATTGCAAGTCAAGATCCAATGCCTATATATATATATATATATATATATATATATATATATGGGTTGCCGGTGAACGCTTCTCCAACGCGAGCAGTCGGTATTTCTCAATCAGGAAACTCGCTAGGATACTCTGCCTGCGCCAACGTTGTCTCTCGCGGGTGAGGGCGCGTTCTCCTTCTTTGCGAGCTGGTAGCGTTCCTCTAAGAAAGAGCGTTTCCACAGCCAACGCGCGCCTTTCGCTCTCTCTCTGTCTCTCTTTCTCTCTCACAAGACAGCAGAGGCACGCGCCGGGAGAGAGAGAGTGAGAGGCACGCGCCGGGAGGCACGCGTCGAGGGCGAGCGCCTGCCTCCCGGCACGCGGGTTACGCCTGACGACTGACGGCTGACGCGTGACAAGGTTAGACTAAGAGGAGCTTCGCCCCTAAAACATAAACCGCTACGTAATGATTCGGACAAAAACACGAGTGTCTCCTTGGTTTGGTTCTGTCTTCTTCTCCCCGTCCCCCCCCCGCTCGTTGCATTGGCGTCCGCGACAGGACGAAGCTGTTTGTTCCATTATTGCTTACATGTGTATTGTGGTAACGTTTCACTAGGATTAGAAAATAGCGGTCAAAATGAGCACAGCGGATTTTACGTCACTGGCATTGCGCATAGGTCTAGAAGGAGAATATTTGAAAGCTTGGGTAGAAGAACGTGAGGCTTGAGCACGAAGGATAGTGCTGCCGAACGCGAAGCAAGGAAAGAGGAGATGGAGTTGGAGCGGCAACAGAAAGAACTTGAGGAATCGATACAGAAAACGCTTGAACTCCGACTTAAACTGGCAGAAGTTGAAAAGGCTCGGCTTGACAGAAAGAACCGCGACGCTAATAACAGCATGAGCTGCAGTGAGCAGATGGTAGGGGGTGCTGTGCAGGCAGTTGTTTCCTATGAAAAAATCAAATTCGTTCATTGGAGGTGGCGTTGGATTTCACTATGAGCGTTCTTGGGAGCCAGGGGCTCAGCCAGAATATAAGGCGGGAGAGGAGCGTCTCGCAAGACTTCAGATGAGCTTGATGAAGGAGAAGAAAGCTTCGCTGGCATGGGACAGAAAAATTTCACCTGTGATGGTTTGTACTGTGGGGCCTCTAGGGGGCCAAGGACAGATAATAAAGAGGAAAGTGTTCCTTAAGATGGCT
Organism: Hyalomma asiaticum; assembly: GCA_013339685.2. Taxonomy (NCBI): domain Eukaryota; kingdom Metazoa; phylum Arthropoda; class Arachnida; order Ixodida; family Ixodidae; genus Hyalomma; species Hyalomma asiaticum. The sequence goes on along the minus strand of CM023487.1, from coordinate 56,300,288 downwards.
CTGACGAAAGAGCATGGGCTTTTAATGTGGGTGACAATGCAGAGCATGCTCTAGCGAACTCTACTTCGATTTTCATAAATTATTCATGCGGACCCCTGGACGCGGCAACATGGGACAGAGGAGTGGTCTACAAAGGCTAAATAGATTACTCACCTAAAAAGGTGACGCTAACTTCAGATGGTAGCGAAGATGGTGACGTCTCGTGTGATATACAGGTGGGCAACCGAGATAGTAGGGAGAACATTGATGAGGTCAATGAGGCCAACAGCGGCTTTGAGAGCAAGGGAGATGAACGTCCCAAGGAAAAAGAATTTCGTTCCTTCGGAAGGATAAGCAAAGTATACGAAGGGGTAACAGTGTTTCTCGACGATCATGGCGGGTGTCGTGTGGCCTTCGAGAGAGTTCGGCACTACTGAATGTCTGTCACCGGCTGTGGTCACGTGTGGAAGAGACGTCGTGGAGGACCATGCGGAAGACCTTGTGGTGAGAGGGGGACCTTCTCGGGTCGATGGAGATGGCGCTTCTTCGAAAGCAGAACCATCTCTTAAAAATGACGTGAGCTGCGCGGGGTTTCTCGACGTATGATTCTACCCTTGGATGGGTTAGTTGGTCGGAAAGCAATTGGTGATAGTTTACCAGCAAGGGCTCCCTGAGACACGTGGAAGAGAGTGCGTCTGCTGTGCCAGTATATCAGGCAAAGGCGTCTCCTAATAGGCTTCGGGAATTCACCACATTTAGGCCTAGAGAGAGCCTTAGCATGGCTGAAAGCGCATTCGAAGACATATCGTTAGATGTGCCTCACAGCAACTTCTCCATTTTCTGTGCAGTGACTGCTGTGTTCACGCTTTCACATCGGCTGGGGGTCCGATTGTTTTCGTGCTACTTTCAAGAGAGGCAACTGACGCTGAACACTTCCAAGCGTTCCTAGCAGTATCCTCCAGTAAGCAGGTTAAAACAAGTATTCGTCTGGTGTGGGATGCAGTTACATAGCGCCCATTCCAGTATCCGTTAGCTTTTCTTGGGTTTTGACGGTGAACACTGAATAACTTTTCTTCTCGATCTTGCGAGGCGTTCAGTTGTAAATATTCTTTTGGCACAAAAGATTGCGCATAATTTGGCCCAGTGGTGGTTTCGAATCTAGGCCATATTTGCTACATATTGTCATGAATAGCACGATTCACCTGCGGAAAACCGATAGTGAAATTGTTGACTGCATGGTTTTCTTGTGTGTTGTTTTGTTTCTGGGTGTGTCAACCATTACGGAGAACATTCATCATATGTGTTATACTCACTGGAGCGGAGCAGTGTTTTCGGCGGACAGTCGGTGACTCCGGCTAAGACCTAGAAAGTTTCGTTTTTTAAAAAAACACCTTTTCTCATAGGAGGGCATATAGAGACAACAGAGAAGCAACCTGACGTTGAGCAAAAACAAATATACATGTGTCACATAATGCTTATACCGTGTGTGTGTGCCATTCAAGCCCCAGTAAGTATAATAACCTAATCCTAGAGATCAAGGAAAGCTAAGAATAATCAGCTGAACCTTTATTCTGGCTACGTATAACTGCTACGTATAACTGAGCTGAGCCACTGCTCATTTTATTTTATAGTTAAAACGACATGCTGGTCTCTAAAATGCGTGCTTTTTTTTCTGCAAACCAGCGTTTTCATGGCACGATACAAACACTGCGACTTCTCTTGAACGGTACTTCCACAGTGCAGGTCGACTTAATATTTGCGTTTGGTGGGCCTTTGAGGTGTCGGCGTGAGCCTCACGGCAGGGGAAAATAGCAAACCTGCAAGGCGATGCTCTCACGGCTAGCTGTCGCTGAGTACTGTGACGCTGTTTAGCGTCCACTAAATATAGCTTAGAGGTAGTAGTCACAATAATCGACTGCATCTCCTCTTCTTTGATACTTTTATAAGTTGTCGCCAAAAAAGAAAATAGAGAGAGAGAGAGAGAGGGATAGTGCGCTCTCCCCAGACAAGTGTTAGGAAATGGCATGTCTTTAGTTATAATTACAACACATCACGATCGTTCCAACACAAGTGGTTTGTGCCGTCTTTTCGTGTAGAGCTTCGCAATCCACAGGACCCCTACAACAGCGTTTAGTGCAGCTACTAAATGCAGAAGGCCTTCATAGGACCCCATGGTATCTCGCCAGTAACCTGCAAAATGCACAAAAGGAAGTACACTAAGTTAATTGTTCTAATTTGGAATTCTTGTGTTCGCGCAAACGCTATACATGCTAGAGGCGATCAACACCGCGCCACCACGAATACACATGGCAGCACACTTTCATCCAGACGTACATGTAATATCCAACTGTTCCACTGAAAACATGTTGCGCCAATGTAAAGACACTGCATGCTCAGCAAACATCGCAACGTTCACATCTACCGCTGTAAAGAAAATTTCTGCTAACAGCTTTATTCCGTCTGCTTCCAGATCACACCAGGTATTGTTGTTTCCAGAAGGTGACTTCACCTGCGTGACCTTGGGCGTGTGACCGTGAGCGGTAGGCTTTCGGCTGCCAATTCGATCACTGTTTCACTTCTTCATGTTGTGGCATATATCTGTGCTCGCTCGTAAAAACACTTCTACGAAAGTTTCTGATTTCCCGCTTTTCGCGCGACATACCTCGCACACCCAAGCTTTTTTTCGTGACAATTCACCTTAGGTGCTCTGTCGCATCAGCATGACAAAATCCAATGTTCCTTAAGATACATTCGACCGCAGAGCATGTCGGTGAGCACAGCAAGGGTATATGATATGATTAATAGATAACAAACATGAGAGGCTGCTAAGCGGCCAGCCACTAGTAGGGCTAATGTACTTCAAATTTGGGTGTACGATGCCTGTGGAGTCCATGACATATTTTTGATAGCAACAAACAAAAAACTGCAACTACTCCACGTAAGAAAGGATGAGTCTGAAAGACTGGGAAACCTATAATTCATAGACGATTGGGAAGAGGACATTTAAACATGATTCCATCTGACAAAAGAGAGATGAGAGGCTATGCTTCTACTGATTTATGAGTATTAAATGCGAATCATTTCATGGCGAACTTGAGCAACGTAACTATATCTATCTATCTATCTATCTATCTATCTATCTATCTATCTATCTATCTATCTATCTATCTATCTATCTATCTATCTGTCTGTCTGTCTGTCTGTCTGTCCAGCCACCTACGTATTGGTGCTATCCCCCTCGTCCGGTTCACCCCATTTACGCTAAAATATAGATGCTAGTGGTGAGAATGCATGGCGAATATCAGTGACTCATGCTCACATCACTGACATCATATACTCGTCCTGTACCTTATGATTAACGACACTACAATCACATGTGGATCATACGCGTAGTGCTGGGCCCGTGGTGTACGGGTATGCGCCCCGGGTGTTTGAATTTTATACAACCTCATGCCAACTGAAATGCACACTTAGTAAGTGATTAGAACTCACTTCATAAGAACAAATGCATACCGTCTGTCATAGCATGGAATTAAAATATAGAAAATGTGTACATGACGAGCACACAGGCACACGAACACGCTGCAATCTCCGAAGGCAGCACGCGGGCATCGATCCAGGGCCCTCGATGTGCAGAACAAGCACGCTACCACTAGGCTACCGCGGCTCTTCCCACGCGGTAAATAAAGCAAATAAGCGTAATGCACCAGCAGTTGTGATGATGGCGGTTTTATAACGTCAACTGCTCCTCCAATGTATCTTAAGCGCTATCCTAGCAATGTAATAAGCGATAAAAAAAGTTCTGATACCACTCGACATGCGCTTGTCCACCTTTGCTCAATCCCATCGGAATATTTCAACGAGCCACGCTTATGATACGCACATTGGCGCACCATAGCCTGCATTTCTCTTCGACAACACAGATGACTGTGCAGTACACTAAGGCGAGTGCTGATGTTCAGTCTTACCGTGAGCTACCGTTGAGTCGCCGCGGTGCCGTCGACTTTCTCGGTCAGCGCATTGTGAGCGTACTCAGTAACTTTCAAGAAGACATTCTGTCTATCCGTAACACTTCTCTGGATACCTAACGACTCGCCATAAGCAATTTCCTCGCTCTCTGCTTCGCATGGTGCCGATTACCACAGGGCGTGGGACCCGCAGGATTTTTATTCTATGAATGTATCAACGAAATGTTTCTGCGGTCATCAGTAATGCTATGGAATACAGCCGCGCAACGCCTGTTATTCTTTCAACATATGACGTCACATCCAGGATCGCCGTCCACGTTGCTTGTGTGGCGACGTAGTTGGTGCTCGTTGTGACATCATTTGCTGAAATAAGAACACGCGCTGTGCAGCCGCGTTCCAAACCAAATGTTACAATCTCTCTTCCCTGCAACGCAATTATATTTGTATCACATGTTTGCAAAAGCCCCCACGACTGATCGATCGCTCTTCTGTGTTCAAAACGTGCTCCAGGGTCCCTATTGAAGAATTACCTCTGGAATCTTTCGCAGGTGAATGTCCACTTCACGCTAGGACCACAGCTGTCTTATTTCAGCATTCAGCATAATTATGTATCGGGCAGTTTCTTTTGAACAATTGTGAAATGACATTTAGGGTCATAAGTACCACTTACCGATCAAAAATGGTCGTATCAGAAGGACCACACCGCTCCAGAAGGCCACTCCGCCGAGCACCACTGGCATTCGGTCAACTCCAACATCTTTGGCGACACACGGCGCGAGCAGCGTGATCCTCAAACCATTACTGACACCGAATAAGGCAGAAGAAGCCAGAAGCAACGGGAACGAGTCCAAGAACACGAATAGTTCGAGGGCCAGAAGCTGGAGCACGTATCCGAGAAGCATGACCGACTCTAATGATAAAAAGCCAGAGTCGATTACAAGCCCACTTAACGGTCTCATAATGATGTCGGTCACTGCAAATGCGTTCAACAGAAAGACTCCCCTGGAAGGCAGGATTCCTTTGTCCAAGGCAATGTCCACCGATAACAGGAGAAATGTAGACAGGCCTAAAGCAACGACTGAAAATGATATCGCATTAACGACGAACGGTACGCTAATGAACTCTCTCACAACTGCAGTGAAGGTTCCATCGTTTAGCCTTTCCCGGTCTGCTTTTGGTGTAGGAGTCTCGATGCAGGTATTGCCATTCTGGACAAGCGGAACGTCCACGAGCTCTGCGTCAGGCGCCTTGGCATCCGATACTTCGGTGCAATTAGAATTACTGACCTCCTTTGTATCGCTCCCACGCCGGAGGTGTTTACTTGGAGCGGCTTCGAAATCCCTCTTGCGATCTGTCATACTATGGACAGAAGCTTGTTTTCTTGATTTTGACCACTCTGGACTGCGAACAGCGAGGGCTGCAGGAAAAGCATTGAGCCCCATTCCACCGAGCAAAAGGAAAGTACCGTGTATCCCGTAAGTAACACGAAGAAACTCGGCCAGCGGTGGTAAGTAGGCGCTGTTGATGCAGGATAACGTGTACATTGCGCTACACGCTGTCGCCCGGCGTTTCTCGAAGTGCTGTGAAACGAGGACGGTAACGGAGACGTGGACGCCGCACACCGCTGTTCCTGAAGAGAGAAAGAAGCAATATAAATGCAAACTTCAGTGCTTGTTAATGGTTAGGATGCGATCAAGCTCAAGCCAGTCATGTACAAATATATTTTAGTTGCCGTGTACAAACGGACATTAGAACCGATGAGCCCGCAATCAAGCATTCAGGAGAGTGAAAGTATTTTCGAGTGCAGTGATGATGATGATGATGATGATGATTGTGGTTCGGTTAATTTCTGCAGCCCATGTAGGGAGCACGGCTAAGCGTCCGTGGGGGTGGGGGGAAGGGAGTGAAAGAGATAGAGAGGAGAGAAAGGCCGTAGTGGAGGGCTCCGGAATTTAGACCACCTGGGGTTCTTTAACGTGCACTGACAACGCACAGTACACGGGCCTCTGGCATTTTCGCCTCCATCGAAAATGCGACCGCCGCGGCCAGGATCGAACCCGCGTATTTTGGGTGGCAGCCGAGTACCGTAACCACTACACCACCGCGGCGGACAATGAAAGCAGTTACAGGTGGCTAAATGCTACAGGTCCCTGCACTCTGCGATTTCGATGCACCTTGAAGAGCCCCAGATGTTACAGACTTCAAGAGCTGTCCACTGCGAGGTCGCTCATAATCATCTCAAGGTTTCGGGACGTGAACCCATTTCCTTCTGATACCATTATTAACATTACTAGCAGTAGTATTGCTGAGTCGTGAAACGTTACGAATGCATTTCTGAAGGAGGAGGGTGCGCGAGGTGAATGGCTACGGTTAAGAAAAAAAAATCACTGCATCTCCACAAAGCGAATCCTGACGAGTGGGCGAAGCTCGGGAAGCGTTTCTCCGTACGATGCCCACTAGTCAGCATGTAAAGAAGGACCACAGCGGTGCAGTGTTAAGTATGTGTTTCGTATGTTGCCGATTCTGGTCAATGCGTTATCAAACCACAGGAGACCGTACACTTGGCATCTGTGCCCGAAGGTCCGGACGAGGAAGTCGCGATTGAAGCGCGCGTTGGCGCTTCCTAAAGTCCCTGGATAATTTTTAACGGAAAAAAACATCTAGGGTCTTTAGCGCCTCCCACCTCCGCTAGACAACGCTTCTGGCCTTTAGCCGGTGCTTGCCGTGCGCTCAACTCCGGGTTCGCTTGGCGTTAAGTAGCAGCTTCTCGAGCTCGTAGCTAGTGGTCTGCCTGATGCCTTTGTCGTATAGCCGCTGCTCGTTGAGCTCTCTGCTCCGGAGTCGCTAGCCGTCTGCGTCGACGCTCCCTTTCGCGGGCGAGAGCGCATTTGCGTTCGATCCGATCCATGGCAGAATGAGCGGCTTGGAGAGCGATTAACCCGTTTTGTACACAGCGCCGCCTGGATTTTGTAGTGCAGAGCCCCAGGCGTATTCTTTGTATCATGTATTGTGCTGTCATATACTTGATTGCTGTGCACATTAAGTCGATTTTACACAGATGTTTCCGTTTTTTTTTTTTTGCTATTGTTGTGCACGTGTCCCAGTTTCGGTTTCGGTTTTGCGTATCGTGACGCATGCCAACAAGGCTAGGCCCTAAGGAGCTTCACCCCTAAAGAAAGTGGGCAAGGAATTCCGCAGCCCATGAGACAAACCCGCTAAATGAATGTCATTGGCTGGGCACTCGACAACTAAGGAATAGAACAGAAAAAAAGTAAGCCACGTCCACGCTTGTGAGATCTGAGTAAACAGCTGAGTTGACAAGCAAGCGCCGCCAGCTGGCGAACACGGGTTGAATTTTACCTTCATCCTCGTTTCCCGTGTTTCATCTTTCCTTGTTTGTTTATTATCCTCTACATCATCTTGTTCTTTCTTCCTTTCTTTTGTCTCTTTATACATTGCACATTCCCCTGCTCACCCTCACACCACACCTTCTCATGCTCCTTCTCTTTCCGAGTACTTGTGTTATACTGCACATGGATATGCTATCGTTTACTCTGTCATGCCTTAGTCCTCCGCGGTGGTGTAGTGATTACGGTACTCGGCTGCCACCCGAAAAACGTGGGTTCGATCCCGGCTGCGGCGTTCGCATTTTCGATGGTGGCGAAAATGCCAGAGGCCCGCGTACTGTGCGTTGTCAGTGCGCGTTAAAGAACCCCAGGTGGTCTAAATTTCCGGAGCCCTCCACTACGGTCTTTCTCTCCTCTCAATCTCTTTCACTCCCTTTCCCTCCATCCCCACGGACGCTTAGTCATGCTCCCTACATGGGCTGCAGAGATTAGCCTCCTTTCCTAACCGAACCACAATCATCATAATAATCATCATCATCGTCATCATCATCTGTCATCCCCTAGTTACTAGCTGCATGGAACATACCCGCTTAGCGCGGTGCATACCGGATGCGTTTCTACGTCCCACACCGGCCCAATCTCAAAATTAAACAGCTGCGTTTTATAGGAGAGACACTATTTTCCTCCTAACGCAGAACGATGATGCCGCCACGTTTGCAGCCAACAGTAACCAAGTGATAAGGCCCGCCGTCCTTTAGCTATTGTTCAGCTGCGGGGGTACATTACCAACGTGTGGCCCAGTAGGATTGCTGGCAACGGGTTCGCTTGCCAACCTTGGAAGCCTATCCTTAAAGCACTCAGTATTTAAATTTCGTTGAAAGATGAACACGACGTTCACTGCGTGATCCGGGTGCTCCTCTTTCAACGCAGCTTAAATTCCTCATGTCCATGTCCTGGTTCCGGAACGTGAGGCTTTTATTTTCCGGTTTCGCAAATGCTCTCATGCGGTGCTAACGCCGCTTCCTTTTTGAGGTTAAGAAAAAAAGGAAATAGATGAGACAAAGGCTCTCCTGAGGTCCGTTAATACGGCGATAATGAAATGTGGCAAGAAGTGGTCTTGTCATCGCAACGAACTTAATCCGCAAATATTTTAATAAAATTACCAAGACACGTCCAACTTTGAATAGTACAGTTCAAAGCGGGAGCACTACTCTGGTGAGGAGCTATGGTTATGCAGCGTTCTGAAGCAATTACAAAGGCACCGCCATCTCCTCGCCTAACACTTATATTCACACATGAATTCCACGCATTTCGCTTTACCTTTACACCTAAAGCATTTCTCAGTGCACTTGCGCATACTTTCCACTTTCTCCATGATTATAAGACTCGAGTAACTTCATTTACCTGCTTACCATGGGCAATTCCAAATAGTATATTCAAATAGAAGATTCTGTCGGCGAAGAAGCAGGCAGACATCGTTGCACCCGCTGTGAGTGTTGAGATGAGCAGCACCGCTCGACAGGAGAATCGGCTGCAAAAATATCCCAGGACCGGGCCTAGGAAAACAGACGTCGGGAAGGTTACAAACCAATCACATTTCTAAGAAGAAATGGTGGTAACTTCAAGACAAGGTCCCCATCTGCCTCCTCTCAAAAAATGGCAATGTTGTTCCGTAAGAGATCGTAATCAAAACAGCACCTTCTGTAAGAGATATTCAAAGCGTAGAGCGCCGTCTGTCGATATCCCTGTGAGCGTCAGCCGCCTTTTTCTTCAGGGTGCCGGAAGCCGAAACTTGTGGTACCTCAGCCTGTATCGGCTGCCATCTGCTTCTCTTTGGCCGTTGCTCCACGATGTTTCCGAACTGCTACATGCCGCCGTGAATGCAGCATGTATGCGCGACACTACGCGAACAACGTATAGCGCTATTATTAACCGAATATCTTTATTATTTGAACGATTAAAAAAACATATTATCAACGCCGCGCAGGCGGTCTCCTCAAAGACATCAGCATGAATTGCGTGCGCTCGAAGCTGTAGTCGACGAGCTTAAACCACCGTTTAGCCTCGTTTTTCTTTTTTCCTGGATATCAGTTGTATATGATCTATGAGCTGCTTTATATACTGTCATTTTTCTGGCACCAGCTCCATATTTCTGATCGCGGGAAGGCTGTGACGTCATCGCATACGCTTCACGAAGGGTCTACGCGTGTCGGTTTCGGCTTGAGCACACCTTTCACTCGGTCATTTAAGATTATTGGTGAGACTCTGAGCAAAATGAACCACCATGGCTGCTACAGGACTATCAGTACCATTGGAAAACATTGATATCAGAATATGGTGGAAAAACCACCGGAGTTGCCCTTTAAGCAGCGATCACCCCTCTCCCCAACCGCGAATATGCTACCCCGTCTACGCTTAATATCAGCAAAAAGAGAAAAAAAAGAAATAGAGGGAAAGGTCGGTAAGTTTGTCGTGGGGGCGAGTGTTGTAGCACGGAACAGCCAACGATGAAAAAGTTACACCATCTCCCACTAAACGGAACCATGTGTGGATGCGAAGCAGCGGGGAGATGGTTAGCTTGAGCGGGAGATGGACTCTACCTTGCACAGGAGAGAGAATGAGGCGTGCGCGCTACGTCATTCTCATAGCGCGTAACTAGCGTGGCGCCCCCAGCGGAGTATGCAGCTGTCGCACCACCTGTCGTGCGCGCCGTTCTGTAGAGTATGATTCCTAGAGGAGAGAAAGGGGGAAGCGCAGGATAGGAGAGAGGGGAGGGGACGCGCATGCGCTGTGAGGGTGTCGGACGCGAGACGCGGGCGCCGCTCCGTAGAGTACAGGATTCCTAGAGGAGAGAAAGGGGGAGCGTAGGAGAGGAGAGAGGGGGGAGGGGACGCGCATGCGATGTGGGGGTGTGGGATGCGGTACGCGGGAAGGAGGGATGGACAAAGCCCCCGCCATAAGCAGCTTCGCATCTAAAATCCTGGTTTTCATGCTTCCGAATCTGGCCGCTTGGGCCTTGAGACCCACGGCCGGTCGATGCTTCTGACAACCTTGAACTCGCGCTCGACTATGCTTGTCACGTACGTCACGGGTAACGATACTGCAATCATGTATGGCTATACCCGTTGTCCTCGGCCGTTGGTATTCGGGTATGCGTCGCATGTGTTTGAACTTTGTACATATACACCTAGGTCAATCGAGGACAAACTAAAATGTAGATTTAGCTTACCATTAAACGCCGAATTGAAAAACAAGAAAAGCATACCGTTTTTCGTAGCATGGCATTATAATGTAGACATAACACACAGACACACATGAACGTGCTGTAAGCTCCGAAAGTAACCTACCAAGCGGCTGTCGGGTATCGAACCCGGGCACTCATGTGCCAAGCAGGCACGCTGTCGCTAGGATACGACGAATCCTCCCTCACGGTAAACCTAGTAAATAAACCTAATGCACCAGCAAAATGTGACGATGGTGGTTCTGTAAGATGAATTGCGCTTCTAATGTGTGTTACACGCTTCCTCAGCATTGTAAAAAACGACAGATATGTTCTGCCATCAGTCGGGATTCTCTTGTCTAATTTTACCCGATGCCTTATGAATACGCACGCTCACGATATGCGCATCACGATCTACGCTAAAGGTACGCATATCAGCGCGTAGTGGCGTGCATTTCTCTTCGAGAAAGTAGGCCTCTATGTTGTGCGCTAATGCTGGGGCCAGCAGTAGGTCGTTCCATGGTCTTCCATTCAAACGCCACTGTAGAGCTGAGTTTCCTCTTAGCCCACGTTTTAGGCATACGTCCCGTCATGCTCTTTGCGCGGAAACACTCATAGTACTCCTAACACTTTGCTGAATGTCGCGCGGTTCCCTATTTGCAATTTCTTCGCTGAATGCTTCGCATAACACCGATTCCCACTGTGCGTGGCATCTGCATAACTTTTTTTTTTTTTTGCGTTGCGAAGCGATTCGCCGGTAGCAGAGCCGTCCGGGTGGGTATTAAGGAAAGAAGACTTCGTTATTGTGTTGTCGCCGACTTTTCGGAGCAGAAAATGTTCTGCTGACCTTTTGCCCCTGGGTGTTCGTAGGAAAGTGATGAGCTTTCTCAGCTAAAAAGCACCGTCGACGGCTCCCTCTGAGCCTTTCCTAATTCTAGGGCTAGCAGACGATGTATTGACTGCGCTCTGAATAACATGGCGGATGCGCCCTCTGTTGCCTCAGCACAATGCTTTATGAATGACCCCTACCTAAACGCAAACTAGAAGAGAAGCTCAGGGGACGATGGCTTGAATCGATGAACAGATCGCTAAAAACGATGTAGAACAGAAACAGTTGCAGGAGCCAACGTTTCGACAAGTGAACTTGTCTTCGTCAGGACGGCGACTGCCTTCTCAAGCGTTCGTTTATGTACTCCATTTCACACTCTCACACGTCCACAGAAGGAGAGGAAGAGAACAGCGGCACGTGCGAACAACAATAACAAAAATAGCGGGGGTGGGGGGAGGAGGGGGAGGGTAGTTGGGTGACAGGTGTTTGCGTGATTAATATGGCTGGAAACAACGAAAGCTTCCACAGAATCCGCTCGTGCTGCATATCTTGGAAATACACTGTGTGCGCAGAGCCAAAAAGCAGGACGAAGGAAGGTACACATACGCTAAGTTCAAGCATTGCACCCATCGCATGTAGACAAGTCCACTTTTGGAAACGTTGGCTCCTGCGACATTCCCTCTTCTGCATCGTTTTTAGCGATCTGTTCACCTCCAGAAACGGTCTCTTTTAGGGTGCAAACCGGCACCGTATACATATATTGAAGCTATAATCATTTCTATTTTCAAGCTTTATCAGAAATTCTTCAACTTAGCATGCAGCAATGTCACACGTTGAAAGGCAAGATCGTGACACTCGCGCTATTTGATGAACACCCAAGTCTGCGATAGACGCCATGTGCTTTCATCGTCGACTGAAAGCCGCAATATTGTTTGTAAATGCCCCACACAAAAGACCCAAGGAATGATTAAAATACCTGCTAGCAGAGAGAGACTGTGGGACAGTGCAAGTGGCCACGACGCTTCTTGCCTGCTGACACCGTACGTCTGAACGATGCCATAGAAGATTATGCCCACCGCATGCTGCCCAATAAGTGCCATTGTCAGGCACAAGCTACAGAATACGGCCGTCACCCAACTGCGCCTCGAGTCGAGCCCGAATGAAGGGTCCTTCTTCAGTGATACCATAGTCAACGCCATGTGTCCCCTAGCTGTGGCGCTCTTGTGTAGCAGGCCGCGCCGTCCACTGTGGAAAAAACGGGTGTACCTGGAAAAGAAGCACAGTTTGTGTTACACACAGTGGTTTCACCACCAGGCACATTCCTAAGGCTACTTAACGTGAAAGGTTTGCGTGTTGCACCTCACACATTGGCAATGAGTCAAATCTGGAGCGGCGAAAAATGTGCGAAAATCCAAGAATGAGGACGCGCAGAGCACGCGCACGGACTAGCCCCTAAAAGTCTGTTCAGAGGTAAGGCTTTGTCAACGTAATAGTGTGAAAGAACATGAGGAACTTGCAGAGTCGCATGTAGTGCTGAAACTACCAGTACGTCAGTGCAACTAGACAAAGAGTTAGCAGCCACGGGTTGTCCTAAAGAGCAAGAAATATATAATAATGATGAGCTTAACGTTGAGAGATTGAAAAACAGGAAACTGACAGAGGAAAACAGTGTAGAAGCGATCCCCTAGCGGACATAAACCTTAAGAATATACGTTGACGTGGCATGCAATCCGTAGAAAAGACAATTGCTGGTCGATTAGCGAAAGCGAAGTTTTCCCAAGGGACAGGAAGTGCAGCCGTAGGCCGCACTTCCTGTCCTGAATCCTGAAGGAGAAGAGGAGGTGGATGGTAGTTATTGGAACAGGCCTTCATCCGGCGGCGGAAGAACTGATTAAAGATGTTAGTGGTTAAGGTTCCGATGGCGGATATGAATGGTCGGTCACAATACGCAATAGTTGGAATGCCCTCTCCACCCCCTTTCACTGTAGATAAAGGCTCGCTCCTGTTTCGCGGAAAACACAACGTTGTGGCTGCAATCGTCGTATCATTTCACCGGAGGATATCATGAAGACATAGTTTGTCTTCTACCATACATTTCGTAGTGTCTTCACTCAGGGAGAGCACGAACACTAGATTCATGTATGGAACAAACGTGAACCCCTCATTTTTGTATTTTGCGTCCACTTCCTGTCACACTGTGTACAAAAGTGGTAAAACGCTTTGCAGCCCATAATTATTAGGTCGCTTGCGAGCCGACAGAGAGTAATATGCCAAAGAAATTGTCTTCTCTTGCCTAGAGTAAGTAACACAGATCGTCACTAGGGAATATGAGATCATCTAACCATTGAATAATTGATTATCCGCGCCCTTGTTTAAGAATTTCATTATAAAAGTTTGTGGTGTTTTACGTACGAAACCCAGATTATTAGTAACGTCTCGCAGTGGAACGCTCAGGAGTAATTCCAGCCATCTCGGATTCTTTAACTTGCACCTATATCTACGCTGCGGGTGTTCCTTCTTCTTTCGTTTAACAACTTTTCTTGCTGGCGACATGCAATTTCGTGTGCTGGCATCGAATCAACCATAATATTCACCCAACTTATGGAAACATAATTCCTTATGGTGCTGACGCCAAAATTCGGCACAACATCATTTTGGAACGGTTGCATGTCCTCCAATTTGTCTGTTTCTCTAATCGGTTGGCGAAGTTACGCCTACAAGAGAGGTAGATCTACCCTTCTTGCAAAGTGCTTTTTAACATAAAAGTGTTTGTGGCGGGTTCCACAAGACTTCACTGACGTAATCCGTCACGTAAATAGATGTCTGAAAGTGTGCTATGCCTACACCGACACTCAAATTCGAGCTCGCCAACTGCGATGACAGGCGCAAGTACATTACCACACCACCGATGTACGTTTAAGAAGTGGTAGAACTGTACCCTGTGGGTTTTCTACTGAGCGCACTTAGCATAGGTTTGTTCGATGTCCTCCTCGAGAAGGGCAAGAATATCGAGGTAATCTGTCTTAGCAGGGTTGGTACAGCCATCCACGAGCGGCAAATTACCGCTTCTTGTCAGTAAAGACCGCCAGCGCTGAGCGCTTCGGAATACTGAGCTAAAGAAGCGCAGGTTACCAGTGCAAAGCCGCATACACATTCTGGCGTTTGACTGTTACGCGCTGTATCTTTAGTGTTGCGTTAGCGTCTGATGGCCTCGTCGCCAGGGCACTGCGGGTCCCGCATGCCGTTAGTCCTGTTTCTAGGTCGCCCTTTGAACTGAAATTGATTATACCGAAGAAAAAAATGGCTGCACATGCGCCGAAAACTACAATAAAATTGACAGCCACATGTTACGCAAGTTCATTCTAGTTCTCGGATCTAGCTAGAAAATCTTACTCTCGCCTTGCTGAATCTGTCCGCGTCCGAACTTGTATGGCTGCGACATGCACTGAATGACAGCACCGAAATAGTTGCAGCCTCGCTCAAGTGATCCGCCAGCAGCACGCCTCTAAACGAACACGTTATTGGCATTTAAACTATGACACATTCACAAAGGAGACAGCACACCACTTCTACATTTCATCTGTCCAACAGTCGCTTTTCAAGTGCCCTTTCACTACTCAGCCAGTTCAATATTTCAAGGCGTAGGAAGTCATTTCAAGTTATTGTTGTCGGCTGGTTCTTTAAAATAGAAAGTCGTCAGCCAACTTTCAACATTACTGCCAGTTACTTCTCAAAAAACACAAACTACACGTGGTATGCGTCAACGGCATGTTAATCCTTAGCACCGATTGCCAGCCATTACGGAATAAATAAACGTCATTTACAGCCATTTCATTACGGAACCCTTTGCCACATAATCCAATGTAATCGAAAATGAGTACGTTCAAGAAGACCAGAGAATACTTTTGTGTTATAACGTTTATATTTTGCCTGCTATGTTATTCTTATTAGCGTTTTTGTAATTTCTATTTGCGATTGCTAGTCTTGTAACCAGTAATTTTCACTTGAAGATTCATTATACCATTCCTTATCGTTGCATATTTTTTTCCTTTTGGTGTTTACTGCTTGTTTCACTTGTCCTATTACGGCTGATTCATTCAATGTTATTGTTTATTGACAATTGCCCATCCTGTTTATGGTTTAGCTTTTTAGGTGTTCTACCACCACTGCTTTGTTCAATGCTCTTACTTATCGACAAACGGCCAAGCTATTTACGGTCTGTGCGTCCTCAGCTTATGTTTCGACATTTCGTTAACAAAGAGAATCCTGAAGACCGCACATATATTGGAAATCAGTGTCATGCGAAGCAGTCAGCAGAGAAATCCCTACGACAAAGTTTTCGTCATTCAGTCAAGTGCTACAAAGAGGATGGACTTCTTTGTGCAAAGTACTTGAGTGGGGATCCTACCACCAACAGCATGCGTAGCGGCGGCTAGATTTCGCACGTTTACACTAGCAAAACGATTGTCAGAGCCAGTATAGACGACGTTTTCAGAGTGAAAACATCTTTTATTCGCCTGACGCAGCGGATTAGAGAGCACAAGAGTGATGGAGGTTCGTATCACAATATTACGTTGTCGAATTTCTCCCTGAATTTTTATTTGCAGAGGTCAGATTTGTTTCTTCCCCACTATGCCCCTTCTCTGGAGAGAAGGAAGCCATTCACCACTTCTTTATATCATGATGCCGCTTCGAAAGTCAGCGAAAAATATTCGCGAACATATTATTCATCACCTAGGCCTGGAGTTTTCTAAAATGACTATTCTTCTTTTGGACGGCACACTTTGGGGACGGCCACAGGGACGTCTGTTTTGCAACAATGAAATTCCTGATTGAAACCAAAGAGAATTTTACCTTAATTTTTATATGTGTTTCGCCGAACCACAGATGTAAATTATCTTTTAAGTCGGAAGAGTCTTGGCCAATCCCCGGCACTGGGTGTGTGCCAGCTTACAGAGGAAGAGAAGAAGAGTGTGCTTAACGCGCACTAATGATGAACGTTGACAACAGCGTGGTGACTGAATAGTCGCTCATTGCACGACCTAACGTTGGCGCTCACATCAGTTCACAGCACAGACGTGTGTTTTTTGAGAGGGGAATGCGTGCTACGGGATGCTTATTTACGGATGCTTATTAAGGATGTTTATTATACGCACCTGCTCTGTGCGTATAATAAGCATCGTTTTTAGAAATATTCTTACGGGATCCAACAAAGCTGCACAAAAGCATAGTGAGAGTAGAACCTATCTATTTCTTGTTAGATTGTGATGAGGACATTTATCGCACACCGGAAGAGCAAATCACGCCGCACAGAAACAATCATCACACCTGCTAGTGCCGTAGGCTTACCTACTACGTGCACCGTATAGCACCAGCGACCGTACTGTCGTAGTAGCGTGCCTTCTCGGCCCCTCGGGGGCCCACGATCGATGCTCTTATTCCGCTTGGTAGGTTTCCTTCGAAGATTACAGCGCGTTCGTGCATATACGTGTACTTGGGATGTCTGCATTTCAACCGCAACCTACGACAAACGGTATGACTTTATTGTTTGAACATTGGTCTAAGGATGCGCTGAATGCCCATTTTAGTTGCTGCTTAATTGTCACAGGCTGTTCAAAAGTTAAGCACATGTGGTGCATACGCGCATGCCATGGGCCGAGCACTGCGGCAATGAGTCACATATGATTGTAGTACCGTCAATTATAGCGTACCTTATTAGTAAGCATGTTAGTGGTGTAACAATCAATCACTGCCCCCACCACGGTAGTCTAGTGGTTATGGTACTCAGTTACTGCTCCGAGGGTCGCAAGATCGAATCCCGGCCTCGGCGGCTGCATTTCCATAGCGGCGAAATGTTGAGGCCTGTGTACTGTTCGATGTCAGTGCACATTAAAGAACCCCAGGTGGTCAAAATTTCTGGAGATCTCCACTACGACGCCTCTCATAATATCAGCTAGTTTGGGGACGTAAAACGCCAGAAATCAATCAATCACTGATGTCCGTGACGTGACACCGAGCCATTTATATTTCGGTGTTTACCAGGTGAAGACGAGACGACCAGGAGATGACCGAGGCATAGGCTGCTAGATAGATAGTTCGCCAAGTTCGCCAAGAAATGCTTCTCATTTAATAAACTTCAAACAAGATGTCCGCTGACCGGCAGCCATTCAGGTTTGGCAGAATGATTTCACAAGACCATCCAGACAACGTATTGAAAAAACCCGTTCCGTTCATTTGCATCGTTTCCTCGCCTACAACATCTGTGCTGTCACTAGGAATGGCGGACCTATTACTACAAAAAAAAAACAATCTTTAAGTATTGCTGAACTCAGTAGTCGTCCCTAGCGCCCAGTTAATGGGACAAATATTGTACAGCTATACATTTGGCAGGGGCAGCCTTTCGCCAAGAGGCGCTAACAAGATCACGTCAATTGTAGAAACGTTGCTCGAGCGATTTTGCTTATTCGACGGCTTAAGCATGTCGTAGCCTCTACTGGAAAAAACAGGACACAACAGAGGGCAGATATAGACAGACGTCGAAAATGCTGATTAGAGGGGGCCCACAACAAAGCATCGGAAACAAGTAGAGAACTCCTATCTCAATAAAATCCCTGTATCAAGGAAACAACATGAATCGGTTTCTGTCCTGGAGGGCTGTTCCTAATCACAACAGTTGAGTTGACAAACGTTTATTAAAAAAAAAAAGAAAAGGAGGTTGGCGAAGCAGGTGGGTGGGGCCCCTGGTCCAGGGCTCCAATGGCCTCAGCAGCCCGCCGCGCCTGGTCGAGGAGTGCCACTTGGGCCTCCTTTTCCTCGCTGGCAAGCCAGGTCTCCCACTGCTCCGTTCGAAATTTTTGCGCCGAAATATGAGGCGTATTAATTTTAGATGGCCTGAGCTCGCATTCCCACGTGATGTGAGCGAGAGTTGGCTGTCCTCCACACCACGGGCAAGTGGCGGCGTATGTGGTTGGGTGGATGGCATGTTTTAAACGCAGGTGCGGGTATGTGTTTGTCTGCAGAAGGCGCCATTCGTGCGCTTCCTTTACATTTAGCCGCGGGTGTGGTGTTGAATAGCGCCGTCCTGAAGCATTGTTCCCAACCACAGCAGAATACTGTTCAGAAAGACGGGTGAAAAGAAAACGGACGAGTGAAGTTTCTACGCTGGCGAGACCTCGTGTTGTGTGTGCATGTAGACCTTACTATATTCTTGTCATCTGTGCTGAAAGAACAGCCGATTCTGGAGTTACTCCAGACGACAGCACAAAATATTGAAACGTGTATGTGCTGGACCGCATGCTCAAGAGTATTCGTATGCGCATTTCTTACAATTTCCACGTGCAGGTAATACAATACCGCTTTGTACTATGGTTCTGCATTTGCATCGATTACTGTTACGACTGTGAGGAGGAGGGGAGAGAGGATGATATCATAACAGGAAGGACCGCAGGTGGATATACAGGCGTGCATGACATCCTCGCGAGTAATTGTCCAATTCACCTGATTCATTAAAATTTATCGCTGGTGAGTTCGAGGCAACACGCACAGCCGAGGGCTAAAAGATGTGGGGGAGAAGAAGCCCCGCTTTAACGTAAGCACTTACAGTTGCCGTGGATACGTGGCCTGGAAGGTTACCGCAGAATCCAACTGTCTTACGATGCGGTCATCCGGTTTCTAGACTGTTTGCAGAAGTGTAACAGCTGTCTCGGTCACTCACTCCTTCATTCTGCAAAACATCACGCAACATCTCTCGCAAACCATTGATAAGTGTCGTAGTGTCGTTGTGGAAGACACAGAGAGCGCATTATAAGCACAACCTACTGAGCTCTAACCAAGACAGATGTTCCACACACCTGTCAGCTGGGCTGAAAAAAACAAGCTCGCTCGGAGATGGATAAGAAAGGAGGCAGGATAAGAGTATGCTGCAGAGTTCCTTCACCTTACGCGATGCCCGCAGTCTTCTGTTGATCTTATCTTTTACAGCGGAGCTTTTACACATGCGGCAAAACGTCACCTAAAAAAGGGGTTCCTAGCATTCTTGCGTAGAACTTCCGACTCGGAAAAGAACCCTCGGGAAATGCCAAGTTTGTAGAACCGAATATGGAACGCCGAAAGACTGACTGATTGATGAATATACATCACTGAGCACCTCCGTGGTAACAAGGAGACGGAAATAATTGCTAGACCTTTACTAGCCAAAACCACGACCTAACGCTATGGAACGTTGTCGTGTGAGGTTTGTTCTTATCAAACGTGATTGATTTATTTGCGGGGTTTAATGTCCGAAAACCACCTCTGATTATGACAGACGCCGTAGTGGAGTGCTCCGGAAATTTTGACCACCTGGGGTTCTTTAACCTGCCCTGACATCGAACAGCACACGGGCCTCAGTATTTCGCCTCCATCGAAATGCAGCCGCCGCGGCCGGTATTCGATCCCGCGACCCTCGGATCAGCAGCCGAGTACCATAGCCACTAGACCACCATGGCGGTGCATTATCAAACATGGAAAATAGATTTTCTATATTTCATGAGAACGCACCTCACGTTGGTTCTCAGACGCACTGTGCGCTGTAGCTTGCCATTGAAATGTAGACATAACTAGCAGACAGGCACGGACAAGCGTCAAACCACCACGCGGGTAGGTCTGCAGGACTCGAACCTTGGACATCGAGGCGCCAAGCAAGCAGGCTACCATTAAGTCCACGCTGCTGTTCCCTCTACACATTGTAAATATCCCTGTCACAGCAGCAGCTGTGATGACTGTGTTTATGCTCCATGTTCACACAGACGTTGATTCTACTCATAATACTCGTCTGAATGAAAGTTCGACAAATGCGAATTCCTCGCTCATTGCTCCGAGTGACGTCGATTCCCACAACGCAAGGGATGCGCCGAATTTTTCCCTCCTGCAAACTTACAAGAGGGAGAGAAGTCTGTTTCATGTGAATGAGACCTCAACTAACCAGCAGGGATAGCCAGAAGGTACAAGATTCTTTTCTGCCTTCCTGTGAATAAAATCCTGTAAGTACCCCGCGGGCATCCCATTCAAGGCCACAAACATGACAAGCTAGCAAGACATCGAAAATTCAGGAATGAGCATAACAACAACGGAAATGACTGCCAGAAGGTTCCATAGGCAAGAACGCGAGCTATTCAAGGGAACAAACGAGCTAAATTACAGACGTTCTTTGTGAGTCAACACATGAAGAGTTGTGCAACTTATAACATACCGCACTTTCAATTGTATGATGCTCGCCCCTAACACCCTTTTCAGGCCTCATTTTCGCTGATGGCAAAGTAATCTTAATGTTGATTTAAGGATTCACCGTAATTTTTGCTTTATTTTTGTTTCTCGATGTTAGACAAGGTGTCCGCGATACTATTGCGCTGCAGGCAGGGCATTTACTTTTGTTTTCTTTTTAACCTCCCACCGTCTTGTCTGTCTTTGTGCACGTCTCTGTACCAGCTAATCATATTCAGGTGTTTTATTTCATGAGGACGGACATAAATGATTAAGGGTAATATTCTAGAAGCTTTTATGACACATGGCAGCGCGAACATATACAAAGGACGAACTAGCAGCGACAATGAAAGACAAGTGCTAACTTCCAACCAGCTTTCTTTTCTCTCTCTCTCTCAGAAGAGGTCACACATATACAAGGATGTGCATGCGCGATTTCACACTGCCGTTTGGTGGCGGAATTAGTGAAATATAAACACACGACGCCAGTCAAAAAACGTCAACACACCCACCTACGCATCACAGTAGACCTCTGGGAAGTGTCTTACTCGTTTCTCTAACTGCACGTTGTCATAAGCCGTGTATCAGTTCCAATAACTGTGGGTAGGCAGCCCGTTAACATACATTCCACAGGTAACAAGTTTCACTTGGCTTAACAAGCATCACTTGCGTTCACATTGTCCTTTAACTCGACCAAGCTCCTTTCCATGTCAGAAGTGAAAGGCGGGCTGGAGGTGACACGTGTCACGGCAAGTTGGGCACAAACAGAGCACCCCTCCCCCCTTTTCTCCGTTATCTCTGTAGTGGTCCGCGCATATACGACCTGAAAAACAAAATTAGGAACCCTTCCCTTATCAGTAAAATGGGGGCAAGCGATGCCTCGTATGGGAGCGCCTGCGCCTTTCTTTCTCTTCTTTTTCTTGTTTTATCTGGCCACCTTCCTTTCAATTTCTTTTCCCTTCCTTTAGTATCGCCCTTTCTTTCTCTCTCTTCCTCTCATCCTTTCTCCTGTCTATTGTTGCTTTCTTTTCTCCCTTCTTTCTTCGGTGATACTCCAAGGGAGTCACTTGATTTATGTCCTCGTCTGCCGCGAGTGCGCAGAGAAGCGTGCACCTGTTTCGCGGCGCCCGCAGCACATGCAACCAACACGTACACGTAAAACGCCCCCTTGAAGTGCGCGTGCATGACGAACCTGCAATGGCTAGATCAGTTACAGTACTTGTTCTCGAAACCCAGCGGTGGGTGGCGCGGTGGGTTCTTCGAATCCGCAGACGAGCAATCTTTACTTTCGCGCGCCATCGGCAACGGCTTCACAAGCCACCCAAAACAACACCGCGTCATAATGCTGAACCAATTCGCTCAGTATTTCACAAGTCATTTTGTGGAGGCGTACTAGGTCCACACGACAGAAGCCGAAAGCATTGTCCACAAGACAGAACGACGGAGACTTTGTAATCTGTGGAACGCGGCGAGGCAGTGAACTGAAGGCCGCTGCGAAGGCGGTGGGTAAATATCACTTGGGTTACATTTAGTACAACCTATATTCTCCGTGAAAGCGTGATCTAGGCCATTGGCGCTTTGACTGTACCTTGTAGGTGCGGCAATGCCTCTACAACCGGGCGTTGGCACGGGCACTTGTTATCCTTTCGTTTGCTGACCAGGGTATTTCACTGTCAGTTAGGCTTGTTGCATTCCACCGTAGGGCACGCCGGAACTCGGGCGCGCAGCGTATCCGAATGACCTAACCTCGTACGCCCGACGTGTATGTTTGAGTATGCTCTAGATATTACGCGAGCACCAGAGGTAAATCTCGAATGTACTGCGATGCATGCGTAAGGGCAGACTCATTTCGTCGCTGATCAGTTTCTCGATGTCTTTACTCGCCGCTGGTGTCGTACAGAGACAGTGGCCTTTAATGGCGAAGCTATTTAACCCGGAGGTAGGGCCGTTTAGCGTCCCCGGGAAATTGTCATCGTCATAGGATAAGTGCGCGTGCACTTCTTTGAAATGTCGAGTGTGCAAATGCCGCGCGCTCCACAAAGCTACGCAAACCACGTGATATCGTAGCTCTGTATGGTATAGTCTAGCAGGGGGGTGGCAAGAGGAAGTGATGGTGAGGAGTGAGAATGAAGAGGTAAGAGAGTGAAGTATAGAGTAAGCGTGCACAGTATGGTATAGCGAAGGGTGGGAAAGGGGGTGAGGAGGAATGACGTGACTTTGTAGAGGAGGTCTTGCTTTAAATACGGAGGAAAAGACGGGCCTTATATATTTACTAGACCGCTTTAGAATTTGCATCTAATTGATGTTCGATTAAAGCAAACGTGTTTAGCAAAAAAACTTGCTCTTAAATTAACATGGCCTTCCTTTCACTGCACTCTCGGTTCTCAGCGGCGGTGCCGCCACCTAGGAACGATGGGGCGAAGTCGTAAATTGTCGCGTTAATATGCGCGCCAGCAGTTAGGGTTCGGCGTTCGGCCGGCGCTTTGCTTCAGCCGTGGTCGCTATAAAACTTGTCTTGCGTGACGTACATAATAACGAGTTGCGTTTTGACGCGCTTTACTCCAGGAACTCAAAGACGGCCGTCGACAAGCAAATGTGCGTTCACGAAACGATCCGCCGACAAACAGTTCGGTTAGGCTTGCAAGGTTTCATCGTTTGCGGACGCTCCTGCAGTTTCCGGCAGGTTTGCGCAGGGCGCCGGAGCGTTCAATGCATTGTCTCCGGAGAAATGTGTCGTTCGAGAGCTTTCCCTTGCGAGCAACTCTAGAAAATCTATGTACAGTGTCAAGGTACCGCTGATGTGTACATGCAAAGGGGAGTCCAGTGTACCCAGCCCATCTCCCGCCCTTCGATTCGCGAGATTGCCGCTTATGAGCGAAGACAAGTATACCGATTCCTATGACAGAGGGATCAACCATATTTCTTAATATATACCTGCTATTGTTATTTATTTATTTATTTATTTATTTATTTACTTGCCTTTTGTGAAATGTGCTATACCGTCCCTAGAGTTTTTCACCACTTATGTTAACTTGTCAAATATCGCGACTTCGCTAATTAAGAATCCATGTTCATTACCTTTCTTGCATATTAGGAATTTTCCTTACTATGCTGTCGTTCGAGCCGTGACTTTCAAACATGTTTTCTCTAATAGCATTTCTCTTTGAATCTACCTGCTTTGATTAAAGTGTTTCTTTTTTCGTCGGTTGCTATTCGGTTCCCCTGCCCTCCTTAAGACTGCGAAAATGTTCTTGGAGATGTACCTAGTGAACAACAGCAGAGACACTGGCACGTGAAGCAGTTGTACTACCAGCGTAAGTGAGGAGAAGCCTCACTTGAAAAAACGAGGAAGATGAAGTTGATGCTTCGCACGCATCGTTTCGCTGCGTTCTGCTAAATACTACTTATTAGCGACGAGGATTCAGCGATCCAACCCATCCAAGTGCAAGCTTCCCGATAATTCTACTTACTATAGAGCATCGCGATAAGCGTTCCGGGTTTGCAACCGCCACGCCCTTTCCTGCCTTCACCTGGTCACCCGGTAGTCCCATGGGGCCAGTGGAAGCAGGCCTTCGAGATGTACATACACGGTGGCTTCCGGATATTCTGATCTACCGGCCAGACGACACAAAGCAATTCTTCTCACCTGTCTTGGCATGTAGGGGCAGGGAATGTTCTCTTCACTGAAGTAGTGGCCTTCCAGTCTGGCTCGACTACCGTCGCTGCTCCCCGTCCTTCGAGTGACGTTGACACCGCGGCCACAAAAGACGGGTACGACTCTGCAATCTGCTTGTTTTCTGCACCTTTCAAGCGTTCCGTCGACGTCATCGTGGCTCGAGAGCGGTTTCGTCGCCGGGCTCAACATGAAGATGAGACAATGGGCGAGTACATAGCTGCGATACGAGGCCTCCTTGCAGATTGTAATTTTGGGAGCCTTACTGATGAGATGCTGGGTGGTCATCTGATCAGCTTGATGAAATACAACGAATAGCCATTTACTTGAGCGTTTGTTTTTTGAAGGCTCCTGACTGACGCTCGCAAGCTCTCACGCTTAAAAACCTGTACGAACAAGTTGTGATCCAAGCTAACGAGTTCCACGATAATGACCCTGTTCGTCATATTAGAGAAAGCAAAAGTTTTCACCACACATCAAACCAAGCAAATGAACATGCATGCTGTAACGACTGCAAAGTAGAAACATTCGAGCATGCCATACAAGGTTCCTTGAAATTTCGAGCTTGCCATCGTTGTGGAGCACCGGACCATCTTGCTAAAACTCACGCATGGAAGGCGCGAAAATGCAGATGTCTTCTTTGCGGGAGTATTGGACATCTAAGTGTTGTGTGCCAATTGCCTAGTCATTCAC
Source organism: Hyalomma asiaticum (assembly GCA_013339685.2). Taxonomy (NCBI): domain Eukaryota; kingdom Metazoa; phylum Arthropoda; class Arachnida; order Ixodida; family Ixodidae; genus Hyalomma; species Hyalomma asiaticum. The sequence continues at coordinate 56,275,339 of CM023487.1, read as the reverse complement.
CTGAAGTTCAACAAGTTGACGACGCCGAATCTACCTCACGCAGCAGCAAACAAACCGTTTTTGTTGTCAAGGGGCACAAACACGGAATTTACGCCTCTGTCCTCGTGGAAAGTAAAGCTGTATAGTTTCTTGATTATACAGGATCATTTCTTACTATTCTACCAGAAGACCTACAACAGTCTTTTCGCAAGCACTTGCCCTTGAAGCCTACCTCAGTGCAGTTTTCCGACTACTCCATGTCGAAAATAAAAGTTCAAGGATGTTTTGTTCCGTCAGCTGCGTTCGAAGACATAAGTGCTAGCATTGTTCTTTATGTTGTGAATGAAGGCGCGTCTGTACTGGGCCTAGACAGTTGTAGCAATGAAAATGAAGGTTTAAGGCACGTCACTTCAGTGCCGTGAATTGACCGCTGGCGCTCTTATAACGCCCTCGGGGATACGTGCAGGTTATCAACGTCACCTTGTCAAAAAGGCTGAATTTTTCAAGTTTTTTTAGCACAAAGGTAACGTTCGCCAGTTTGATTCACCCGTCGAACCGCCTCAACTCTCACTGCAGCGAACAGAAGTATTCAAGAGCTCAGGCAAATCTAGGAAATCACCAACTGCTTCAGACGGATACTTTCGAAAACATCACACTATTACTCGTAACTCCCAACCAAGGAAAGTGCATTCGGGTGTGTGGGACAAGCAGGCACCTGTAACAAGTGAACCAACTGTAGAGACTGCCAGTCACGCAAAACAAGTGGTTCATGGTACGACGCGATGCACCACATCATCGCTTCGGGAAATGACCGATAAGGATTTCGACAAGAAGCCTTTCTCGTGCACAACTTTAGTAATTGCTGAAGCCGGTGTCGGTGAATACACTGCCACAGCAACTCTTGTGAGAGATACCGTCCATACTCGGAGGGCGTAAGGCTGTCCTCCTTAAGACTGCCAACATGTTCTTGGAGATGTACCTAGTGAACAACAGCAGAGACTCTGGCACACGGAGCAGTGGCACTACCAACTTAAGTGATCAGAAGCCTTACACAAAAAACAAGGAAGGTGAAGTTGCTGCTCCGTACGCATCGTTTCTCTATGCCCTTCTAAATACCACACTCCCTGTGCTCACATATACAATGGGGACAGGACGTCCCCGTGACAGCTTTACTTTTTACCTTTATGCCCTCCTTTTGTAACATTTATGCAGCATCGCATCCCGGCCGTGGCGGCTGCATTTCGATGGAGGCGAAATGTTGAGGCCCGTGTGCTGTGCGATGTCAGTGCACGTTAAAGAACCCCAGGTGGTCGAAATTTCCGGACGTCTCCACTACGGCGTCTCTCATAATCATAACTGGTTTTGGGACGTACAACCCCACAAAACAACAACAACAACATTTATGCAGCACAGTCGAACGCCTTCACAAAGAAATGTCGCTTATAGCGAACTAATCGCTACGTTCCGGCCCTGTATTGCAATTTCGACCTCGCGCAACCGTTTTCGAAGTATTTTAGAGGTCGGCAGCACGTCGAGGTAAACGAGTTCGACTCTATGAGATTTCTATCATTGATGATGTCATAATATAATTCAAACTTCAATCTTCGGTGGCGTCCTCATAGACGCGCAGTGGCATATTCGGTGAGCTCCTATATGCGTTGACACATGTCAGCCAGCGTTTATCTCGTGCCTTTCATCCGTCGCTCAGCGTGAGCGTCCCTTCGAGCGAAGCCACCGTGTTACCTCTCTGTGTAAATCAGCAGAAAACAAGCACTCCAGGAACGAGACTTCAAGGCGGCAGTTCACTATTCAGAGGACGATGAGACACGAAGGACCGTCACTGACAACGGTATCGGGCACGAGTAGTCACAGAGAGATGAACGTTAGCTTGTCTCGCTGGGACTACTGACCGCGATCGTTCTTTCGCGCCGTATTCAAAATAAGTTAGAGAGAGTAGGCCAAAGTGAAAAAATAAGATGAGCTCGTACGTCGCCGACGTTTTCGCTGAAAGTGAAAGATAAACATGCCCGAAAAAGTATTATGCAATATATGTGAAACTTAGGATACCTGAAAGAAACTACCCTCTAATGCTTTGAGAGAATGCAGTCCTGTCGCTGTTTACATAGCTTATTCCTGAAATATATGTGCCAAGCACGTTGGAATTAAACGCAGCTTTTGCATGGAGCTCTTTATAGCTAGGCAAATCGTAGCTCCGTGAATACAAAACGCGCATGCGTGCAGGGACGAGGTATATGCGAGTATCAGTCACACGTAATTGTGTCAATGTTAACATTTATAACATATTACCTCGCCATGCTGGTCTAGTGGCTATGGCGCTCTGCTGCTGATCCACAAATCGCGGAATCAAATCTCGGCAGCGGCGGCTGCATTTCGATGGAGGCGAAATCTTGAGGTCCGTGTGGTGTGCGATGTCAGTGTACGTTGAAAAACCTGAGGTGGTCGAAATTTCCGGAGCCCTCCACCAGGGCGTCTCTCATAATCACATCGCAGTTCTGGGTCGTCAAACCCCACAAATCAATCATCATTTACAGCCGATGGCAAAGTACGTTCACGCGACGGTCGACCAGCAAAGGTTCCGGGTATGAGCCCGACGTCTCCTCCCCGACAAAAAATTTGGCCTTAAATTGTACGTCTGTTAAGCGATAATAATAATAATTAAGAAGAAGAAGAAGAAGAAGAAACCAGGGAAGTAGTTCCCTTGGTTAGTGCTACAGTGCTCTGTCTAAAATGCCACACTGTACAAGTTAGGATGTCAGTGTCGTGACAGTTGAGCCTGTCACGTCATCATGCAAAATTACGTTGTGACGTAATCACGACGATTGATATGTGGTCGACGTCGGCACTTCATCACACGACTTCTGGCAGCAGCCGTGTTCGCGTCCAAGACACCGGACGGCGGACGCCATCAGGGCGTTCGTGATGACGGTTTTGTCATCGTCTCGATTGTTCGCACGGTGGTCAATTGTCCTGGCTTTTGAATTGCATTTTTAGGTAGGTGATGGGAAGGCAGCGTGCAGTGCGTGCTCCCGAGTAGCCAGGCGCCGAAACAGGCAATTCATGACCGCTGACAAAGAATAAACGCGGTGCGTGTGCTTGCGTGTGTGTGTGTGTGTGTGTGTGTGTGTGTGTGTGTGTGTGTGTGTGTGTGTGTGTGTGTGTGTGTGTGTGTGTGTGTGTGTGTGTGTGAGAGAGAGAGAGAGAGAGAGAGAGAGAGAGAGAGAGAGCGGAAGAAAATAAAATGTCTTGACCGTTTCATCGAAGTAGTACGATTCGAGCAACACTGTGTGTCATATATATGTCGTCTGCCGCACAGCTTCGCTGGTCATCCAATTACACAGACTGGAATGGCGCAGTCGCTGAGTTCCTCATTTTTAACATTACAAATAGCTTTTTTACGGACACTACGTGCAGAGCCGTACGTGCGGACTACGTACGTGGTCATCAAGGGTAACAGAGTGGGTTCCTAGAGAAGGCAAGCGTAGCTGGGGGCGGCAGAAGGTTAGGTGGGCAGATGAGATCAGGAAGTTTGCAGGGATATATTGGGCTCAGTTAGCACAGGACAGGGATAATTGGAGATCCATGGAAGAGGCCTTTGCCCTGCAGTGGGCATAGACAGGCTGACGACGTGCGGAGCGTCGGAACTACTTTGCTACACGTGCTATTTTAAAGGGACAACTAGCAACATGAACTACTGTTTTAAAGCGGTAGCGTTAAAGAGCTTGTTTCGCAGAAATTCCAGTGTCGACGTCCTTGGTTGTGAGCGCAGAATCACCGTTGCCAGTGAGCGAAAATTCCAGGTAGATCTAAAGAAAACAGAAAAACCTTCCGACCGAGTGGGAGCCGAACGGGCAACCCCTTGCTCCAGAGCACGACGCACTGCGTGCTCGGCCACCGTCATGCCCTCTAACGCGGTATAGGCATCGTCATACCCTCTAAGGGCGAGCCTTTTATACACGCCATTTCCAGTTAGTGACATGCACATCTCGGAGGTGGCTCAGCGTAGCAGAGGCACTTGACTCTCACCCATGAGATGGCGCAAAGCGCCCACGGCGCCTAGGGTTCCTTAATACGCGCTGCTCTGAAGAGGTGGTGACAACAATTGCAACGCCATTATGAATCAGAGCGAGTGGTTGCGCGTCTGTTCGGTGCCCATGCTTCGTTCTAGACCCAATGCACGTCCCTTTCGTGCCCTTGCTCCGTTCGAAACCCAGAAGCACGTCGCAAACTGTTTATGAACGCCAGCGCATCTGAGTCCCATGCATGGGTCGTGTGATTCAATATGGCAGGGGTACAGAGAACGGAGAAAGAAGTATTGCTCCGTGGGTCGGGGGTTGTCACCACCCTGTACAGAGTATTGCGTGTGTCGAGGCACCCTAACGGCGCCTAGTAGGGAGCATGTACAGGGACACTAACGGCGCCGTGTTTCACCGTCCCGCCTGCATGAAGCACACAGGAGGACTCTCGCACACTGGCTTAGTGGCGCGGTCGCCTGTGCTTGCGCCTTTGCTCGCGAACGTTCATTCCTGCCACGTTGACACCTTTGTGATGCATTCTGTGCTGTCTGCAAGCACCAGGGGCACTCTGGTGCCTTCTTCATCGGCGAGTTTTGATGGCGCATGTCCACTTTGTGCTTGCCTATTGCAGCATTTCACAATCTCAACAGTACCAGTAAAGACATAAAATAATAGCTGTGTTGGCATGACAATTACGTGGCTATGCGACTGAAGAGCATGGCAAGCGATAGATCGCGATGAGATTGGGGCCACGCATCTCTATCCCACTGATCTCTTAAAGCGATGGTTAAGGGTTCCACAACATTTTCTCCTGGTGCCTACGTTTAGCTTTGGACACCGCTCCAAAAAAAATGGCGTATACAGGGAGATTTTCGTGTTAGTAGACTGCATTCTCAATATAGCATGATCACCACTTTTGACCGGAAAAGACTCGTTAAGCTAGAGTGCTCTGCCACGTTGGAAACGGCGTAACTGTACGCAAAACGAACCCCGTACAAGGGGATCGTCCGTTGAGGTCAGTGATCTAGCCAGCTTGTGCAGACTTTCTCAACGCACGTGGAAATTGCGGATTAGTTGTTGTTATGTGGGGTTTAACGTCCCAAAACCATCTCTGATTAGGAGAGACGCCGCAGTGGAGGCCTCCGGAAATTTTGACCACCTGGAGTTCTTTAACGTGCACTCACATCGCACAGCACACGGGCCTCAACATTTTGCCTCCATTGAAATGCAGCCGCCGCAGCCGGGATTCGATCCCCCGACCCGCGGATCAGCAGCCGAGTACCACCGTGGCGGAGCGCGGCGCAGTGCGGTATATATATATATATATATATATATATATATATATATATATATATATATATATATATATATATATATATATATATATATATATATATATATATATATATATTGTACTGAAGATGTAAGACATGCGCCCAAACGCCTGGATGCAGAAGCCGACGACGACCGGTGGTTGTTACCCATGCTCTTGCGCGCGGTCGCCTGGACTCAGATCTACATTCCTGCTAGCAGTCTGTAAGGCAGCGTCGCGGCCTGCTTGAAGACCAACATACACATTTTAATATCTATATATGTACACCTGGAGGGGGGGGGGGGCAGACGCTCACACTTCTCCGCCGCCGACGAATCTGGAGGGTACTGGGCCGTCTGATGAAATTTGCCATGTCCTGGCGGGCGGCAATTGGGAATAACATTAGGAACGCTTGACGAAAGGGACATAAAATGAGAGGGCAGTCGTGACTACCTGCCCCAACGTTCTCCTGAACGCACGCTCGTACTGTTGTGTTGAGCGTCCCGCCCACCCCTAGTATTGCTCTCCTGTTTGTTGTTACGTTGCCTCGTCTCCCTAGTGGTCCTCATCTATGGTCAACCTGGTTCGAGCTGCGTGCAGACCCTGCTGAGCCCACGCTATCTTACCAGCACGCAGAAAAGAATCGTGATGGCGATGCTGCATCCTAATTCCCGGAAAGCCGCCCTAAACTAATAGATTACCACAGGGCCTACCAGCGCGTACAAAGTTCTTAATCGGTCAACCTTAACTGCATTACTACTTAAAACGCCATGTTCCAAACGTTCCACCTTGGAGAGTAGTTAGCAGTACCTACGGTTGTGGTGACGTTTGCTGATACGTGTAAAACGCTAGCCGCAGGAATAGCTGCACTTTTTTGACAATCCTGATTAAAACATGCGAGGTTTAAAAACGAACACTGAGGACACATATTACCTCTCATCCCCGTCTTTCCCTTAGTTTAGATACAGAATATACACGCTCTGAAACTGTAATCGAGTAGAATATTGTTAATGATGCGTCCTGAAAATGATCCAGGAGCATAGTCTGGATCATCTACGGGGCGCACCAAGCAACACTTTGGCTGCCCAAGCGGACGGCTGAGCTTCGGTGAACTTGAACCTAAGTTTTTCCCAATACTTTACTTTATTGTTATTTTCAAGTGGCTACAGATCGTTGTCAGCGTTTCTTCGTACAAATCTGTACAGCCCATACGGCAACTAGGACAGCGTTCAGTCCACCGGTGAAATGGAGAAGTCCGTCATACGCTTTGAGCGTGTCGCGCCAATAACCTGGAAAGGAAGAAGGACTATGTTACTTTCTGTCCATTCTACGTGATAATCACGAAAGAAAATAGAAGTACGCTCCAAGGAATGTCCTGCGGTTAACGCCATTTTTGAGCAAACCACTGGAGTATATTACCATGTGCTTCGGACATGCCTTGGAGTGCTAGCTGTACCATGTCGCCAGGATAAGAGTGAAGGGAGCTTCTAACCTCCCCCCCCCCCCCACAACTCCCTCTTGCTAACGAATAGCTAAGATGTCTAGCAGGGTACGTTACCGGCGTACCCTGACCCATAACAGTTAAGATTTCTAGTGCAATGCACCATCCAGCCCCACATTTTCCATACATCCCAAATCATTCGAGGAGCTGCTGACCCAGTCTCAATCATGCCTCAACACTTTCAGGCGTTTCCAACGAGCTCGCAGATCCGCCGGTAGCAACTGCGTATGCAAGCTATGACACACTTACATGGCGGCACAGAGGCCAAATTTACGAGCACAATTCTGCTACCTTCCTTTTGTGTGCCTTGGCTGGAAAAGTTCTATGCTTATTTCAGTTTCCTTCTTGTTCAGTAATAATTCGGTAGGGTTGTCACGTGGCAACACGACGATGTGACATTGAGACAAGCTGTCATACAGGGCTCTGTAAATTTTGACCACTAGGGGTAGGATAACGTGCTAGTTCGGATCGCGCTCTACACCGTCTTCTACCACTTTCGAGTATCCATTTCAGAGGCAACTAGATAAGTCAGCGAATGCTTTAGGAAAAGTTCTCTCCCCAGAGGGTGCCTCCAATAGCCTCTCAGAAATCAGATACACTCACTGAAATATTCGCAATTCGGCAAATACAACAAGGAGTTGCTTCGCTAACGCTAATGATATATCAACATTGGCATTTTACTCAGCACCCTTTTAGCATGGCTCACAACATATAGAGATTAGGACACATAAGGAAGAAACCACCCTATAAGACTGCCCAATAAAGAATACGTCATTTCACAGCCACTCTTAATTTTGGTGCACCAGCGATAATTGATCACAATTTAACGCCACACAACTTACTGATCAGTGTAAGATTGAGATAGCCTAGAAAAGCCCGCACGTACCGACAAGAAAGGGCCTTGTGACGAGTACAAGTCCAATGCAGAAGTTCACTGCACCCATCATTACAGGCAGGGAGTCCATTCCAAAGTCCTTCAGAAGCGAGGGAGCCACGAGTATGAACCTGCATCCACTACTGGCCCCAAATATCGCCGCAAACGCCACCATAACAGGAAACGATTTCAACGTGGCGAGCACTTCGCAGGCTATCAGCTGAAGAAGGAAGCCGAGAAACATCATGCCCTCCAGGGACAAAACTCTGAAGTCTATGGACAGGCCGCTCAGAGGTCTCACGCAAATGTCGGCAAAAGCGAAAGCGTTCACTAGCAGCACTGCTTTGGAAGGCTCCACTCCCCTGTCAGTAGCGAGGTCCACCGCTATCATTAGAAACGTTGTCATCCCAAATGCCAGAACTGCAAAAGATAACGCGTTCACGGCGAATTTCACAGATGCAAACTTCTTCAGCCCTTCTAACGTGGTTCCTAAATTCTTTTGATTGCTTGTGGTTCATTTCTTGACGATTGCTCTGCAAAATCGAGCAGCTGCGTCTGTCCTGGATGCATATTTTCTGCAGTATCTAGGTCACTATTTTTAGCCAGAACGTCTTCTTCATCATTAGAAGATTGTCTTATCGGAACACTGTCGAACGACAGGCCTTCGTTGCTTCTTGCGACGATCACTCCTCCCTTAGCTTCGCTACACTGCGTCGTAGAAAGAGGCCTTTCAGTCTTCAGCCACGGCGGACTCTTCAGAGCATATACGGGAGCGCAGGCGTTAAATATTACTCCGCCCAGTAACAAGAAGGTGCCTCGGATGCCGTACGCAACGCGAGATAGCTCTGCGAGGTAAGGTACATAGACCATGTTGATTCCGCTGAACGTAAAGATGAGGCTGCAGGCAGTGGCGCGCCGTTTGTCGAAGTACTGGGAAACGATGACGTTCACGGCAACGTAAACGCCGCCCACAGCTAGTCCTGCAAGAAAGAAGGGAAGGTTTATTGTACAAAGCAAGAGACACAATGAAAGAGAAATTGCACGCCTGTGAAGTTCTGAAGTGTTGACAAAACAACACATACCTGTTCATGCTAGCATAAAGGTGCCAGATACCTCAAACCATGCACTAGAATCTTTTAAAACGTGACTAGCGGGCGGCAGCAGGCGCACTTCGCATTTGGAACGTTGCCTTTTTATTTAATGTGAGAACGTTGTTCTCCAACGCGATTCTCTTGCCGGAAACCACCCATAGCAATGCCGAAAGCGTGAGAGGAAGCGTACATTATTTGCCTTAAGAACATTTTCTTCAGAACATTTCCCTTGATAAGGCGTTCGCGGTCGGCAGTTCCCGGCAGCGAACGGTGACCGACCTTCAGCTTGGCGTACTATCTAGAGTAATCGTTCTCAAACGTGGGAAGTATTTTCCTTCTTTAGAAGCCAGTGTACAATATTGGCATCGCCACACGGTACTTCTCTGCCGAGACGGAGCCGAGTTCTTTGCAGTACAACTTCGCCGCCATGACGATAAGATGCAGCTAAAACAAAATTCCCTGCCGTCAATCAGCTCCATGCACTGAAGCTCATAATTACGTCGGCTGTAAGGCTGTTGAGTACGCACTGACATGCCTGTCGGTATTAAATCACTGGACCATTGGGTCAGCAGCAGGGTGCCACAGCCACTAGACCACCGTGTTTGCAGTGCGACTATATTAAGTAGGCTCTTTCTTATTCAGCAGGCTTGCACAAAAGTGAAAAGCGATTTTTCTCGTATTGTTAAATTGCGTTTTGACTTTACCAGTGGCACAACTTTCGCGCGTAATAGACGCTTGGTAACTCAGAAAATGCGCGAAAAGTAAACGCAAGAGGTGACGCTGCTGAGAGGTTCCAGTACTAACACGCATGACGTCATACATCTAAGACAGCGTCTACTAAGGCCTACATATTACTCTTGGGTAAAGTAAATGTGCATTGCATTTTAAAAAGGCCAAAAACCTAGCATGTCATGTTTCAGGCAATTTGACGGATCCAATGCATCGGCCATGCGAAAAAAAAAAGAATTGATTTACGGACGCCATCTCCTCGAAATTTTCGCGGCGAAATGACAAAAGAAGCTTTGATCTTCACTTCCCCTTTTAATTTCGAAAATAAAATGACGAAATTAGCGCCAAGAGAGTTCTCGATGAACAATTTATCAGTCTGAAGCACATCAGAGTCTCACTTTATTCTTCCTTTAATTTTGAGGCAAGTGCATTTTTCGCATGGGCACTTCTTCACCTGCTAACTCATTCGTATTCGTCACGCATAGTTTTGTGCTACAAGGCGAGGTTCATGCTATAAAGCGTGGCCCTAGCAATGCCCTAGAAATTGCGCCATCAAGGGTTGCATACTTGATTATATTGCTAAGCTGGTGTCTCTGCACACGTGGCGAGATGCTGCATGTAAACTACAATATACTAAGTACACCGTGCATCATAGAGTTCGATGCGCGCAAGAAAATAAACCTTTAGCAGTTTACTTACGACACCTTGCAACACGCAATGATTGAGACGTTTCGCGAACTTCAGAACATACCGTCTTACTGAAAATGAAGGTAGTTTTGTATCACGGGCACGTACGTGTCTTTTCTCCACTTACCTGTACACCCTCAACGGCTGCGTTATCTCATTTACTGCCGCACTTAGAGCGTCATCAACACAATCATCTAAAAAACACTTTCGCTCACTCCAAGTTACTGCGCAAACTCAATTTGTATTGAAACTGCTGTTAAGTTCACAACGATAGAAATTGGACCTTCCACTCGGAGGAAGGTAACTGATGCAAGCGCGGGCGCACAAAATAATGAAGACATGTATTGTCCGGTTTGTGAACTTAGCGGATAGGTGATATGTGTGAAATAATTTCTGGCATATATTGATTTACAATAGAATGCGTTTATCCCTCATCATAAAGGATATTACACAGATTCATAAACGAAAACATCAATCATAACTTCGCCACAAGAACTACCTAATAGAATGTTTATAGTAGTCGCTGCACTACGGACATGGTTGATTTCCGGGCTTTTGTGTCCCCAAACTATGATCTGATTATGAGAGACGTCGTAGGGAAAATCTCATGAAATTTCGACCACCTGGATTTCTTAATGTTCACTGACACCGCACAGTAAACGGGCCTCAACTTTTCGCCTCCATCAAAATGCAGCCGCGGCGGCCGGGATTCGGTCCCACGGCCTTAGGATCGGCAGCCGAGTACCGTAGCCACTAGGTCACCGTAGCGAGGCTCCACTACAACAACTGTTGATCTCCAAAGCCCTGCAAGCGGACAAGAAATTAAGTCAGGAAATTCCCATTAGCTCTGATGTGCTTTCTGCGTTTTTTTTTTTTCGGCTGTAAGGAATACTTCCAGTTCCTAATGTTTTTTTTTTTTTACAATCTGTCGTTAAATATCCTGCGAATACGCAAGCATGTGCTTTGTGGGATGCTTACCGTACAGGATACCGAAGAGTACAGACAGGGTAACGATGTCATTCGACGAAGCAACATGCACTCACTGAAGTTCCAGCAAGCACAGTACAGATGAGCAAGACCGCCCGGCAGGTGTATCGATTGCAGCAGTATCCCATTAGCGGCCCTGGAGAAATATGAACACCTATGGTGACACAGAAGCTACGCACATAAATATTTGAGTTAAACTATACCATGAGCTGCTGCATAGCGTTGTGGTAATTATGTTACTCGTGTCACAAATATTGTTTTCCGCAGTTTTCTTCAGTATGAGCGCTGGGTGCGATTTTAATACTTCCCTTGACACTTTCAAGAAGACTAGCTCACTCAAAATGTCACTGTTCATATTGTAACGGTAACTCTAGTTCAGTTTCTAGTACCTAGGCAGCACAGCTAGGTTCCTTGAAGTCCTGTGCTCAAATTGCTCGAAACTTCTCGGGGTGTGAAGCAGTTTCCTGTATTAAACAAAGGCGACAACTACTTTTCTTACTGCGGGCAGGATTTGTATCGTGTGGAGCTAGCATTACTAGAGGAAATAGCCATGGCGGTGGAGGAGGCAAAGACAAATGTGCTGTACTTGTTTATCGAAAACATTTGCTTCTTTAGGAGTAAAGCATTACCCGACAAGCAGGTCATAGTTGTAGGTAGTGCCATGGGCCACGACGCCTCCTGCCTGCTCACGCCGAAGGTGTGGACGATGCCGTAGAAAAGCACTCCCGCCGATTGCTGTCCGACAATTGTCATGGCCAAGACGAAACTCAGGAACACCGCGATTAGCCAGCTCCGTCTGGAGTCCAGACCGAAATGCGGATCATTACGGAGAGTTCTCGAGCGAGACCCCATTAATCCAACAAGCCACTTGTCCCGAATACGGTTTCTGCAGAAAAAAAAAAAAGAAAAATGAGCTTACTGTGACTCTCTACCTAAGCCTTCAGTAAATCATGAAACCTCATCGTAACTCGTGAAACCTAGCGTGACATTCGTTCGTTCTCTCCATTTACCGCATACCGTGTTTTACAACTCACGTTCTTTATGGTATCGCCTTCCACTTGCGACAATTTTCGCGAAATGATATTGCTGCTTGTACGTTTTCACTCAAAAAAATCTTCCCTTGAGAGTACAGAGCACCTCCGGCCTTCCTCCTGCATTCGTTGTTCAGCGCTGCCAAGGATCATCTCCAATTAAGATGCCCAGCCAACTCGTCCACCTATCTGTTATGTGGCAACGCACTCAGTTTGGCATTAATCGAGGCATATGCTACCATAGCGACGGTCTACTGAATAGACAGAAATGTTCTCAGCTTACCTGTCGATATCGTTAGAGGTGCGCTGTGGCTTTCTCACTTCGCTCTTCCATACCTTCAATGACCGTGCGGCCGCTTTATCTCTTGCCTCTTATTTCTTTTACGAAATCTTTGCCACTCCGACAAAAGGAGATACAGAAGGAGGCGAGTAAACGATAGTAAGAGGTGAGCGTCGCGAAGAAACTGAAACACTCGACGACGGCTTCATCGACGTGGGAAATGCGCACAAGAAATTTATGGCGGCCCCACACCTTTATCAACGTACACCAACGAATGCTAAGTATAGATACACCGTCGTGTTTTTCTGTGCGAAAGTGACTTTGTAAATGTTCTTGTATAGGCGCTGTAAAGACGGGTTAATAATATTTTGCGAGGGTGCAAATAACATAACGGCACATTTCGGGGCCAAACATTGTATGACACTATTTTTGCACGCTTACTTTCAGAACGAGACACTCATAAAGAAAATGCTCATAAATCATCCTACTCCTTCCCATTCATAACCGCATTGGATGGGTGCAAGGGTATATGGCTACGAATAGGTTTACCCGAATCAGTACGGGGTATCACGTACTTTTTCAGCATATCAGCAGGTGAGCATATCTGTCTCTATTACTGCCGTAGTCGTTGTCTTTCATAAACAATAAGCGAATCCGTTCCACCAGGGTCCGCCCGCAGATTCACCTGGAAGATTTTGCGTCACCTTTTTTTTCTGCAAGATGAAGCTGAGTTACAACCTGCAAACGCCTTCATGGGTTAGCGCAAAGCTACTTCCGAAGGTCGCGCAATCGAATCCCGGCCCCGGCGGCTGCATTTTGATGGAGGCGAAAAGTTGAGGGCCGTGTCCTGTGCGATGTCAGAGCATGTTAAAGAACGCCAGGTGGTAGAAATTTCCGGAATCACACGGTGTCTTTCATGGTCATATTGTGGTTTTGGGACGTAATAGGCAAGAAATCGATAATCAACCACGAAGGTGCTACGCAGGATGCGCCGAGAGTCTCGCTTTGCCCGAGCTTCAACCGACCATGCTGGACGCCTGTCAGCTAACGAAGCAGCGCTTGGAAAGCCGATAAGATTCGAGATAATACTATAGCCGCGTCAATAAAAGCACACCCTATTGCCACAGCTTACTTGCTTCATATAATGTTGCTCAATACAACGCGTCATTGCCTCTTGCTTCTACGAAAGAATTGCGGCAACATCGCAAATTGAGCGAACTGCTCGCTGTCTGCCCGTAAACCTGATGCAAGCCGTTTGATTCCGCTGTCCTTTGAGCACATAGGGCGTGCCCCCTCTTTTGAGTACTGCATTTCTGTCGAATGCGATCGCGGCAGATGAAACGCACTTTTCTGTCTGCGCTGCGCCTTATTTCAATGCGCTAAATTTTCGCAGGCAATTCGTCCTATTGAACGCGCATCTTTTGTTTTTAATGCCTCAACGCTTTGATAAGGACAGAAACGCGTGAAAACTACAGAACAATTTGCCCGCTATGCGGCGAGTGTGAGACGTTGGCTTAGATGTTGATGTGGTACGTTAGCAAGCGGCAGCCAAACGGGCGATGCGATGTCAGTGTACGTTAAAGAACCCCAGGTGGTCAAAATTTCCGAAGCACTCCATTACGGCGTCTCTCATAATCAGAGCTGGTTTTGCGACGTTAAACCCCATAAAAACAAAACAAAACAAACGGGCGAACCACACAAAATAGCTGATATTGTGGACAGCCACCAAAGTTACTGACGAACCGTTCTGGTGGGACCCATATTCTTCAGAAACATTAGAGCGACGGCTACTAGCTCGGTCTTCGCATTTTATTTGCCTAACGATGCCCTAAGTGCGCAACGCATAAAAATCTCTGAACACATGAAATTATCTTAAGTTTCTATACAGATACGAATGCCTGAGAGAGCCCAACTTCTGTCAGCACCATCCTCAGGATCAGTGTGCATACTGCCCAAAGCTTGACTACTTACAGCAGCATTCTCTCCTTTCGCCAAGCCTTGGATTATCGTCGCTCGACGACCTCTGCTGCATTATGGCGATCTGCATACTGAAATGATGAAAAGTCGCGCTGCAGAGAATGTTGCAAAATATGAAGTAAATCTAAGAGCCTACGGTCACACGTTGGACGTGAAAAGCCACATATAGGGCAAGTAGGTGTAATTTTGCGACGTCGTTGCAGAAAGTCTGTCCTAGTAAATTATTGTTGTAAGTTCTCGTTGTTCGAAGACTTATTGTGCTGGATGAAGCAAAAATCGACTTTTACTTGCAGCAAAGGGCTATATTACTTGTGTATCGACGTGGCTATGGCTCGTATATCCTTTGCTAGTCTTTATATGTTCGTTTTGAATTCGGCAAATAAAGAAAATAGGCGTATTTCTCCTAAGAAGCAGCGATAAAAGTCAAGCGGCTTAGACGGTGCCACGTGTTACGTCATTTATTGAAAGAAAAGGGAGCGATTTTCAGCTATGTATGAAACTCGATTGTGTATTCCGTGAAGCATGCTGTGCAATATTATTTCGCTCACATGTTGACGCGAGCATCCATGTCTCATCGACGCCGTTTTCTGGCTATGTTTGAAAAGTGTCGCAGGGCATCTTTCAAGCTCTGAAGTTCGCGCAGAAGCTCGCGGAGCTACTGGCCTGTATAAGCCGCATTACTATAGCGAAATTCTTGTGAGGTTGTTTATTTATTTAACCAGTGAGTGAGTGAGTGAGTGAGTGAGTGAGTGAGTGAGTGAGTGAGTGAGTGAGTGAGTGAGTGAGTGAGTGAGTGAGTGAGTGAGTGAGTGAGTGAGTAGGTGGGTGGGTGGGTGAGTGAGTGAGTGAGTGAGTGAGTGAGTGAGTGAGTGAGTGAGTGAGTGAGTGAGTGAGTGAGTGAGTGAGTGAGTGAGTGAGATTGTTTGCTTATTTTTTTACACTACTGCCAGTCTCATGTCGAGACCGTCGGAGATGGGCGCATGACGACAAACAATGCACGCTCTATATAACACACTCAAAATGTCGAAATAAGTGCACCATGTATTCTAAATGTAAACACAGCAAACAGGTGAAATCGCCATACTGTTTTATTATTATGGGAAATAAAATAGTAAGTCATATAAATATTGTATTCATACTACATATCAGCTCAAGTTACTGAAACCCTTAATAAAGGATGCTAAATGTAGAACAAAGTGCGCGGATGATGGTTCAACGAGATCAATTCCAGGTAGGTTTGCCCTAGGAAAGAGGTAAGTACGCATGACTTCCTCACAGAAACAAATTAAGTGATAGAAAAATGCTACCTAAGCTAGCACAACCATAATGAAATGGCGCATTCAGATAACGCCACACTCGTTCGACCTCCCGTCCGTATATTATACAATACAGCAAAACTGAATAGGAGGTAGTCATTTTCACTGTATGCCGCAAATAAAACAGGTACAATTAGCAAACGACAGTGTTAGTCGCGCGTAGAAGAAGGTTTCGATGAAAACAAAGAGTGACTCCTCGCGATCTTCATGTGCCTTGAGACGGCGGTGCCCGTTTCTTCATGTACAACTGTGCCATCCACACGACGGCGAGGACGGCGTTCAACCCGGCCAGGAAGTGAAGAAGGCCGTCGTACGTTTTCAGTGTGTCACGCCAGTATCCTGCAAAGTAACGCAGTCAATCGGTTGAATCATCTTCTCCTAATTCTACCGTACACAAACAGCACGGATGAAAAAACTTGGGCATAAAATTGAAGCATTCGACCTCAACGCAGTGAGCTTGATACATATACGAGACACGGCACCTTTTTTTTTTACGTTATAGCAATAATTGCTGGAGTTATGCATGCTAAAGCCGCGATATGACTTTCAGCTACAGCATAGTGGAGGGGTGCGGAAATTTCGACCACCAGCGGTTCTTTATGGCACGGACCGTAAGCCGGGCTTCATTTTGTGTGTGTGTGTGTGTGTCCCTCATTATCGCTAGTTAAACATATTCAAGCCGAGCTAACTGAATATTCAGCATCACCTCAGTAATTTCAAAGACGCGCTTCGGAAAACAAAACCCTAAATTCAACGTCGTCGCAGCGAGGTCCGTAAGGAACTTTTTGAATGCCATCATTTCTTTGTTCATAGATAAGTTGAGAAAGTCGATGGTTCTTGGGGTGGGAAAACCGTGCGTTTGGAAAGGGTAAGCGCTTCAAAACACCTGCGTGTCTCTATTTTAGTATTTTTTTGTCGATATAGCCATCGCTGGCATGTTGAACGCTTTCCGGAGTGCTCATAAATGGCAGACTTTTAAAAGGTTCGAATTTATTTACTGAAAAAACAGCGTACGACACCGCTCTATGATAGAAACTCTTTTACGTGAGCGTGATTCGGGTGCCTTCCTTATGGGAACTGGCACCTTCCACGGCAACTTCTTTTGTTTTACGTTTGAAGGGACGAATAAATATTGGTTAAGGTACATAACTCATTATACATCGCAGTACAATGAAATTGTCTAGGGATTAACGAATAGCGAAAACCTACCGACAAGAATTGGTCTGGTAAGAAACGCGAGTCCGTTGCAGAACGTCACTGCGCCCATCATAACTGGTAGTGACTCGACTCCAAAGTTCTTCACGAGACACGGTGCCAGAAGCGTGAACCGGCATCCGTTGCTGACACCAAATACTGCCGAAGACGCCAGCATAAGAGGCAGTGCTTTCAGAAGTGCAAGGAGTTCACAGGCCACGAACTGCAGAAGGAAGCCCAAGAACATCACTCCTTCCAGAGGGAAAATCCCGAAGTCAATGGAAAGGCCACTCAAAGGCCTCACGCTGATATCAGCGGCAGCGTAAGCGTTCAGAAGGAACACTGCCTTTGAAGGTGCGACTCCCCTGTCAGTCGCCAGGTCCACTGCTAGCATGAGAAACGTTGTCATTGCCAGTCCCAGAACACTAAAAGACAACGCAATCACCACGAATTTTACAGTGGCGAAATCCTTCAACACACTTTGGGGGCTTTCGTCTCTCTTGTGGCTCATTTGGAGTTGCTCCTCTGGTACTTGTCGACAACGAAGCAGCTCTGCATGTCTTGCAAATACGGTTTCTGCTAGTTTGACGTGGGCGTTGCCGTCAACAACGACTGATGCCTCATTGATAGACAATTTTTGTGGCAGACTGTCCTCGGGAAGAATGTATTCTCTTTTGTCCTGGACAACTTGTTCCTCGCAGTCGCTGCCTGCTACAACTGTCCCAATACTCTGTCGCGTCAACCACTGCGGACTGGCGAGGGTGAAAACTGGCGGGAATGCGTTGAGCATTAGTGCACCCAGCAACAAGAATGTGCCTCGAATGCCGTAGGTGGCGCGACACAGCTCAGTCAAGTACGGCACGTAAACCATGTTGAGCGCGCTGAAGGTGAAGATGAGGCTGCAAGCCGTGGTTCGCCGTTTGTCGAAGTACTGAGAGACTAGGACGTTTGCGCTGACGAAGACGCCACCCTCCGCTATTCCTGAAAAGCAAGAATGTAAGCGGATGTTGTACATGATATCCGTTTTAACGCAGAAACAACTAGAATTTGCGATTTCTGGGAAAACAAGACTGTGCGCGCAGTTCCCTCGAGGCACCCTAAAGGAGTCATTGAAGTATGCCAGAATACCTTATTGAGGGTTTACGACAATGTATGTTACTGTAAGTTTGCAAAGACAATTACGATAGTTTTTTGCACGCTATATAAAGATATTGTGGACAACTTGTTCCATATGTAGCGTTTTTAATACGGAACCAAGTAGGCGCCTTGCAGTGAGTATAACCATCAATTACGAAAGTTCACATGGATTCATTCTTGTGTGAATCAGCATATTTTCCTTCAGACTGTTCCTATATAAGTCGAGTAAACGCTCAAAATAACATAAATATAAAGCAGTAAACACTGCCCTAAACATTACAGTCATTCACTGTTGTTCGTCGGTGCAGCGACAAAGTTGATTTTTTTGGTGAATTTTCTTGAGCAATGTGCCAATTGAATAAGAATACAACGGCGAACCATTATCGTAGATTTCCATTAAGAATAAAAATTTACACAGGACCAGATGGAGAAAGAACTGTTCAATGAGCTATGTAAGCCTGCTTTTTGGCATTTGTCTCACTAGGCTGGTTGTAATTTTTAAGGTAATGAGTCTGTGGGAACTAGAATTCATGTTTCTTAAGCTAGGCCACAACATCAAACATGCGGCAGTCCTTACGCTTTTAGTATTTCCAAACATACAGTTGCTACGGCGAGGACAATTCTAAAGTGTGTGAACTGGTAAGGAAACCGACGTTTCATAAGTGGACAGCCACTCCTTTAGTTACAAACAACACAAAATGCGAGAATAATTCATTTAAAAATTCCAAATACCATTTGTAGAAACTTTCTTAGCTGATAAGCGTTCATGAACGTTCTTAACTGAGTAATACTCTCAAAATTAGATAAAGTATATTTGTAGCTATAGCGAAGAAGTTTAAGAAGTGGTTGGGCTCATAGCGAATGTCACATTGCATTAAGGAAGGGCAAAGTCATTCAAAGTTTCAAATTGGAACATTCTCAACAACACACAGCTGTCCACTGCATTATTTCATGATTAGGTGGCGAAACGTTGGACGAGCTGAATAAAGCTACACCACTGAGCTGCAAGAAGGTCCTTCTGCGACGTATCTCGGCACACTACTCAGTAATTGCATTTGCGTCATTTCTGAATGTTGCGCATATTATGGTAATAGAAGTTTCTAAAATAGAATGCTCTGCAGCGGGAGTAAACGGGTAGGGGATATGCAATCTGTTATTTTATTGCTTTCGTAACGTATAAAAAAATCGTCACTGAGCTACCTATACGAGTAATAGTAATCTATTCTAGCATAAACTGAGGCGGGATATATTGCGTAGATGGAACTCCGTATCCGTGATAGTAGATCCGTATGAAAAGATGAACATTATGATGTCAGCCTGCCTTACCTAAAATTCATTTATTCACTCATTCTCTCGCGCCCTCAAGGTTAATCTCCGATGTTGACGCTGGCATCTGCTGCGATATACGCGGGTTGTTCATCGAGCTACTGGCGATCCTACTACAATATGCCGCCGGCTATACTGCGGGCCAGAGAAATGGATCGCAGTGGCGTTCCTTCGTGCGAAATTAACCTCGCTCAAAAAAAAATGGTTAAGCTGCAAAAGAAATGCTGTGTACTCCTTTCTGTTCTTGAACCGCCTCGGTGTTCTAGAAGCTATGGCACTCGTCCGCTGATCCGAAGGTCGCGGGACGGAATATCGGCCGCGGTGGCTGGATTTCGATGGAGGCGTAATATTGAGGCCCGTGTGCTGTGCGATGTCAGTGCATCTTAAGTAAGCCCAGGTTGTCGATATTTCCGGAGCCCTCCACTACGGCATTTCTCATCGTCACAGCGTGGTTTTCGGACATAAATGAATCATCCTTTCTGTTCTTCGGTGGATCAGTACATATGGAACATATGTACCGGGGCCCTGAAGTAAGACTATGGGAGCATGCGCTATCTCTGGGCAAGATTGATTACTCGCGTGCATCTGCGCATCGAAGCCGCTGAAAATGCTCGCCGTTGTTCAGAGAAGCAGTTATTCTGTATAGGATCATGGCGATACACGGTCACGAGGTGGCTTGGGGCGCGCCGTGGGGCGCGAAAGGCCCTGCGCTACATTAGCCAGGACGCAATCGTATCTCGACAGCTCGGTGAGGCTGTCGAGATAACACATTTGTATTATGAACTTTCGCGTGAGCTTTTACCGCTTGGCAACCAATGCTGTTGGTTGACACAAATGCTCCTGCGCATGACACATCTCTCTTTGTAACTGGACATGGTATAAATGAGATTTTTTTCACGAAACGTCAAAAATACTTTCACATCTTTGGGAGTGTCACAGTATCAGCCGCCTTAATATCAATGCTGCAGGGAAACTAAGGCCAACCTATTCAAGGCCGAAAAGAAACACTCGCTTCTTCCAGCAGCCTTTTGTCTTGCCGGGAGTGGAGTCGAGATTGTAAAAAAAAAACACAAATCGCCATGCGTCAACCTTTCTGCTCATATTATTTGGACGGTTCACTTCATCCATATTGCCGAACCACTGTCTCTAGCTGCGGGTTCGCTGTCGCGGTGCCGCCATTTCTTTATCAGCAGGGTCAAAATGTCCATGCATAATCCACTGTTTAACGTTCCCGTAAAATACTGCACAATAGTATAGGGAACAACTGCACTCTAAAAAAAACTGGAACTACTGCTACAAGAGTTTAAAGCTTCGCTACTCCTGCGGGTCTCGTTCACACTAACAGTAAATGAGCTTTTCATTCCTTCTGAGTCAAAACAGGGAAGGACTTTTCCACTCCATACCACAAGAGAGACGGAAATTGTTTCATTCTCCCGCCGGTATACGACCGCCCGAACTGCATGGCGCGTCCGTTCGACGGTTGTGAACATTCCACGCAAGAGAATTTTACCTTGGGGTGGAATAAGTTGTTATGCTTAGTCTGATTCATTGTTTGCGAGTGCCGGTATATTCTGCGAATCACTGACGCTACCGCGTGTCCATGCGCTTGGCTTTTGTTCAGCCGTTGGCGCATCGCAGAGAAACGAAGCACTTTCAGTTTGGTGCCGGATTGCCCGTCGGTGCTTGCTTGTCGCTTTGTCTAGACTCTTACTGAGATGGTATTTGGAATTAGCGGGCTGCTGCGATTGTGATTCGAGTCGTGCATCCCGTGTTGAATTACGAGCCGCTGCGGTTGCGATTCGCGTGCATGCCGTGTTGAATTAGTGTTCAATCAACCGGCCGCGGTGGTTTTGGTTCGCGTCGTGCGTGCCGTGTTGCACGAATATGTATCAGCGTTGACGGCGTAATCAAATTTATTTCGTTACCCACTTATGTACGAAGCGTATCAAAAGCGCGACCGTCGGTGTACTTACACTGGGAAATACAGACTGCAGTATCTCGCTGCTAGAGCGCCATAATATCGCCGTCCGCCAGCACATTTCTTGTACAATTTCTCCCTGCTTTTGAGGCAACTTGGGCATTCCTTGGCCGTTTCAATGGCTGCTAATTAGACATTTCACTTACCCGATGAGGTTGAGAACTTGTTTTTGTGAACTTCATCACAATTCCTTGTTTCGTCAAGCGAAATTTGTTCACTCATCTGTGAGCACTATCCGGTGATAGCACACCGAACCATGTTGCACTATACTTTTTGCTAATGAGGGGTAACGTGCTCCTTCAATTTGGCAGTTTTACTCCCTAGGCGGAGTATTTTCACTGTGTTGAAGGAGGAGCACTGTACTCCATGAGAAGGCGTTGGATTACCCTGTGTCTAGTGAGTTCGTTCACTCTGGAAAAAAGGACTTCTATATGGGACAAGCGATTACTCTCCTAAAGGGCGTTGTGAGCATTCCTTTCGTTTAGTCATTTAGCTCATCGTCTAGTCAATTCGTTCACTCTGGAAAAAAAGGACTTCTATATGGGACAAGCGATTACTCTCCTAAAGGGCGTTGTGAGCACTCCTTTCGTTTGGTCATTTAGCTCAGCGTCTAGTCAGTTCGTTCACTCTGGAAAAAAGGACTTCTATATGGGACAAGCGATTACTCTCCTAAAGGGCGTTGTGAGCACTCCTTTCGTTTAGTCATTTAGCTCAATCACGTACAGTTAGCTGAGAACGTGGAAATACCTACCATATGTAACGCCGTAGAGAAGAGACAATGTAAGGATGTTATTGGCGAAGCAGCAAGCACCGACTGAAGTGCCAGCGAGTAACGTACAGACAAACAAAACAGCCTGGCAGCTGTATCGACTGCAGCAGTATCCCATTAGTGGCCCTGGAAAAAAGAAAACAAGCTCGAAATCTACCACCACTGAACCCAAAATTCCTTGTGAGCCTTTATTCAGACTTAAGATACGGAGCGACATACTGCGACAGCGACAGTTTCCGCCCTGGCGAAGACAAGTCCGCTTGTCGAAACGTTGGCTCCTGCGACATTCCCTGTTCTGAATCGTATTTTCCGATCTGTTCAACGGGGCGACATACTGTAGTTCTAAATTGTAAAGTTGTCACGCGTCTCCACGCCACAGAGCTAAAGCTTCACATCGCGTATGTTGAAATTGTGGTGAGAAAAATTGGCCCAGGCTAAGAATAAATTTCGCATTTTGTTCAGCGATCGGCCCCTTCTCCTTTATAAACGAGCGCCAAATTTAAGAACAGAACAGTAAATGAACAAAAGAACAATAACGAGTAACTTGAGCAGAAATATGTGTGAGAATTAGTACGGTGTAACTGCTTGTAAAAGAAGCCTTATTGCTTAAAGCTAATGTAAGCAAGGGGGGAAATACGTCCGTCGTGTGAATCAGATTTAGAGCATACGTATGTGGTGGTAAGTTCCGTTTTCTTGGTCAAAACCACATTTTCTGTCTCCTTCAAGAGAGAGAGAATATTTTATTGATGAATCCGGAGATGTTAGCGTGTCTCCTTCAAAATAACAATGGTATATTATGGTATTGCACGAAGTATAAGAGTCTTGGCTGTAAAGCGCAGTTGCATCTTTACCATGCTTTAGCGACAAGCTAATTCAAAGACGGGACGTCATGAGGATGTGCATATAAAACATGAACAAATTATTTCGAGTTCTCTTAGCTATCAGCGCAGTCGACCATTAGCTCGGTCACTGCAATAACATTCTCGAGACGTCGTCTACAAATGAACGTGCAGCGTAAAGTTGCATCACAGACCACAACTAATTGACTTTAAGTCTGATATATATATATCCCTTTTGTCTTAATTTTTTTTTCTTCACTTGGCGGCAGCCTTAGTACTTAGCACCACAACATCAACCATCTGCTTCCGATAATCCTGGCATCGAAAGGCTTCTCCATAGAAGGCATTTTTCTGCTATATGTCAATCGCGCAATGCGGCTGCTATAGTCCGCTCTGCGGCCTTGCAAAAGCTTTTGGTATTCTGCGTACCATAGCATTGCATAAAACAGCTCACATGAGCTTGTGCAGAATCCCTGGACAACTGCCAGATGCCAGCACCAAATCATCGGCAGAGGCCTTTTTCGCGCATAGCGTCGCATTTTTAGCGCAGCCTAATAAAAACAAGGGCCTTTAAAATTATGTACTTTCTAGTACCGGAGCACACCACCTAATACTTACGTATCGATGTTGCGCCTCAGATGTGCCTAATATTTGCGTTTTGATCGACAATGTTCACAAGTATGGAAGCACCTTCCAGTTCAAGATGGCTGGGCGCTAGGCAAGTGCTTAAACTTTGGTCGGGGTGGCTGAATCGTGTGACAGACAGACAAACAGAAAGACAGACCAAAATTTCTGTGTTCAAGTACCCCAAGAAAGACTATCGTATTTAAAAGAAGTCTCGGGTAGCACAGAAGCGTAAAGCGAACCCGTGTTTGCGTACGGCCCACGGCCCGTACCTTTGCCTTCAGTCCACTGTTAGATGACAGTGATAGCGCAGGTGCGACATGATTCGGCAGGGAAGAAGAAGAGAGAAAGTAAAGTCGCGTTGGCGTAGCAGGTAAAAGCGGACTCGCGTTGGCGCTATACCGACTGCCAGTGCCCTCGTCCTAACCCACTGCTAGATGATAGTGATAGTGCTGCACCATCGTAGTCGTAGTACCAGTGTTCTTGACACCCTTGCCTCATATTTAAGAGGCCTAGAACTGGCTTTAGCTTCATTTATAAAAAAAAATCGCCTGGCACAGAGGCAATTACAATAAACCGAAAATATTTCTTGCAGATACAATTACCATGTGCATCCGGCTAACCACCTAGAACTATTTAATACGTTTATGAAATGGTTATTTTGTCTTATGACATCACAACAACGAATTGTGGTCAGTTGCGCAACGCCACTCTCAGCTCGTGTCGTCACGTTCTTTTTTAGAAATTGGCCCTCCGGGCATCGCGGTGCAATAAGGAAGTGGCACTAGGTTTCCATTTTCGCGGCAAATTAACTCGCCAAAGCACAGCCGTTACCTGACAAGCATGGGATAGTGCTGGTGAGCACTATAGGCCAGGCAGCCCGCTGCCGGCTCACATCGTAAGTATGGATGATGCCGTAGAAGAGCACTCCTGCAGCTTGCTGCCCGACCAGTGTCATCGCCACGACGAAGCTCAGGAACGCTGTGACCACCCAGCTCCGCGTTGAGTCCAGACCAAAATGCGGGTCCTTCCGGAGAGCCAACGCACTCCGCATCATTGTGCAGTCTGCCTACTGGTTTGCAAAGCGCTGTTTGAAAGCAAAAATAGTAAAGCAGTCGGAATTCACGTTGTGTTATGGATTTTCGGCATTGTTGCATTAAATGTCCTGCCCTGTTAATGAAATTGTCCAATTCAAACCGTGGCCTGACTGCATCACGCCAACATCTGCTACGGTTTACACGTTTGGTCAGAGTCGGCGACCAGTTGAGATGCCGCTTAACGCTCCTAATAGCGGCTGATTATCGCACTGCCCACATTTGCTGGACATATAACAACCGTAGCCGTCATGTGCCTATGTCGTGCCAGTAGCAGCAGCCAATTTCAAAATTTGAATTCAGTTTTTTCGGCATCTCTCTCACACACTTATTGCGACAAAAAAATCCCCGCCATATACACGAAGTGAATGATGTTAGAGGAGCTTGCCCGGAGATGATAGGGTAACCTGCAGATCTTCCGTACACATTCCTCCACCATCATATATTCAAATTCAAATTCAAATTTATTCACCAGACAAAACTGGAAGGTCGCCAAGGCTAAAAGCCGTCAGAGCGGCTTGACAGAGGCCCCGGTGACCTGTATATACACATGGCAGTAGCGCGGAAATGATGCGTGGTACAAGAAACGCAAATACAAAAGACAACACGAAACAATGTATACTGATCCATAAATGATTTCACAAGCTGATTATTTGCGAATACATATTATAAAAGTGGAATTAAAAAAAGGTATCCAGAAATCGATGTACACCGTGCATACAATCTCGTATACATTGACATATGTATGTTATGTGCACATAGATATACATTTACGCAAATACACAATACATACATATCGCAAATATAACACAAGATAACAAAATGTAACAATACAATGTATTTACAGCGCACAAAACTATGAATACATGAATAGACTATGAAGCTAGTTTGTTGCGAATGTGCCTATGACGCCAGAGAGCAGAAATGTGAGTGTAATTGTTTCTCGTTGAAGGTAATCGTACTTTCAAGCGTGTTAAGTGTTGTGGGAACGTTGTAGGCCAAGGCTTGATATTTATACTTAGTGCGGAAACGTGGTACGAACCAAATGTCTGTATTTCTTGTGTGAACTGTGACTACGCGACGCTCTAGGCATGACAGCGATCTAACGAGGTTGGAGAGGTCCCTATTTGAGAAATGAAGTGTGTGCAATAGGCGAAATGTGTAGAGGTTGTCTGCTGGTATTATGTTGAATTCTTGGAATGCTTCACGCGTTGTTCCGAACGAGTGAATATTCCCAATTTGGCAGACTATCTTCTTCTGCAGAGTAATGATTTTATTTATGTTTGCTTTGCTTGTCGTGGCCCAAACAAGGGTGCAATACATTAGATGTGAATGAAACAGCGCGTAATATATCTGGAGTTTGACCTTGAGCGGTAAAATGTTGCGACAACGGGATAACACACCTGTCATGGAGGAAAGCTTCTTACAAATAAGATTTACATGTGTATCCCAGCCTAGGTTAGGTGAAAAATAAACTCCAGGTATTTTGTGGGTATCAGCGATATCTATCGTCACTGATTCAAGAATTAAAGGGTGATGGGTAGTAAGTACTTTGTTTTTGGCACGAAAAATAATGGCCTTGGTTTTACTTGGAGTAATTTTAAGCCGGTTCATTCTGGACCACGATGAAATCCTTGAAAGTATATCATTTGCTTTCCATATAATATCATCTGAGTTAACGCCATCAAGGATTATTGTTGAATCATCTGCATAGATGACGTATTTAACTGTCGTGTCAAGTTGAACAATGTCATTAATGTAAACATTGAACAACAGTGGACCAAGTATACTGTTTTGCGGTACACCACGAGTGAGGGGCAAAAATGACGAGCTACTTTTATTAATGTAAACACTTTGGCTCCTATTGCTAAGATATGATTGAATTAAAGATTTACCAACACCACGAATGCCATTTGATTCTAATTTCTCTAACAATATGTTATGTCGAAGGGAGTCAAATATCTTACTGAAATCTATAAAGATACCGAGTGTGAATTTATTTTGTTCAAAGTTATGAACTATAGCTTCTTTTAATGTCATCAGTGCAGTTTCAGTGGACTTGCCGCATCTAAAGCCAAACTGAGCATCTGTTAACACATTATGTTTATTAAAGAATTTCGTCATGTGAACATGAATAATTTTTTCCAAGCATTTAGAGAGGGCGGGAAGGACTGATATAGGCCTGTAGTTACTTTCTGTGTTGCTGTCACCACCTTTAAAGAGGACTGATACTCGAGCTTTCTTCATGGCTTCAGGAAAAACACCATGTTTAAGAGCTAAGTTATATACATAGGTTAATACTTCACTAATTAAATATAAAACGTGTTTCATTGCTGTGACCTGCAAGTCATCGGTATCAAGTGATTTGGTATTGTTTAAGTGCTTGAACACTTCGCATACTTAAGTTTCGTTTGTTGGGTCGAGAAAGATGCTCTGCCTCACGTTACTGCATCTAGCGACAAAATCCGTGTTATCATTGTACATCGCATCCGTATTTATGAAGTAGTCATTAAAATGATTTGCAAGTGTTGCGTTACTTAAATCTTTACCCCCAAAGGTTATAGACTCAGGCAAAGCATCCTTATTATCACGACCGAGTATGTTATTAATTATCTTCCACGTTGCCTTTGGCCGTGACAACGGTGTTATATATACATACACAATGTTTCTTAATTTACACTTGGATGCACTATATGCATTTTGGTGAATTATATATACATTTGGATGAACTACATACATTATATATGCACGAGAGATGTTCGTTTACAAAGTACAGAAGGGCGTCCCTCGATGAGCTCGGGGACCCTTTTCCTTTAAAGATGACAGGGAACTCTCGTTGAAGGACTGCGACGGTGTTGTTGCGGGATTGCTTGTTGTGGATGCTTGCCATTATGGTCATGTTTGCCAGTATGGTCATGCCATTTTGGTCAATAAACTGAAAGTGCGATGTGATACTATAGTGACATGTATGGCGCGAAGGCGAGGGCACGGTACGAGAATCTGAAATAATCATAGCCTGGAGATTCGACACATGTTAAAACTGGTAAATTCGACACTGCCGTTATATTCAGTATACGCTGACACTATCCGAATATGCCGAGTGAATGAACCTAACAGTTCCACTCTGCACGGATTCTGTTGTCCCGAAAGTTCTGTCGCCGTTAAGAGCAGTTCGAATTTGTTCTTCAATGGCGGCCCGCTCTGTCCCATTTTTCCTGCGAATCTTACTTCAGGCGGAAGTCGCGTGAAATCCACTCTGTCTCTTCTGCTATTGGTCAGGCCTACTGATGGGCCAATGGGTGAGAGCTACATCTGACACCTTGTACCGACATTATACTGCTGGCTTCTATAAGAAAGCTTGATTGAATGACAGGCGTTTATATGCATATCTGTATGCGTCTCATGCGCAATATGTTGGGACACGTGCGTAATACATGCTTCCACAAATTGTTGTGAAAAGTTCGTTTTTTTCCCTCTTTTTCACACTGAGCTCTCTGGCTACCGCAGGCTTAGCGTATTTGGAAATTTGAAAACCCAGCATGTACTGCTTTGATTGCAGGGTGCATACTAAAGATCCTGACTCACCCGTCGCAATTTCTGCTGGTAAGTCTAGATTGCCGCATTAGCAAGGATAACAAAAGGACATCAACAACATGCTACCAGTGAGTGAGTAGGAATAGCCAACACCCCAAAAGGCGGCTAGGCGCAATATAACTTAATGAGAACGTCCACAAAACTACCAGGAATAAATTAAATTAGACCATGGCATTTCGCTGAGTGTCGTTAAGCTACACAGGCTTTAGAAAAAAAATAAAGAAGCTAATGATTTCTGCGACGAACAAAGGCATGCTTCAACAATAATGAATATCTTCGCCAGCGTCACATTCGTCATGCAGGCTGTACATATTTTCGTTTCCCCTGGATGCGCCTCCTCCACTGAGCACGACTTCGCAGGCTTGTCTGTATATTCCTATATAAGTGAACGCGAAAGGACTAGTTGCATTGTAGTTTCAATGAGACCAGATGCCGAACTTGCGCAGCCAGCAACCCGTGTAGCCACGCGGGCACGTCTTATAGCATTCCCAGAGCTTGCTCCGTTCGAGACGTCAAACAACTCCCAACTTACCGCTCAATGGAGTGGAAAATGCGCTTCGACCTTTTTCGTTTTGCACATTTACACAAATACACAACAGCCCGCGGAAATGCGTTTCGGCCTTATTCGCTTTGCGCCTTTACACAGTGACACAGCAGTCCGTCAACACAATCTCCTGGCTTCCATGTCATCCGCAGGATTATGGGCCACTGCAAGTGTCGACGACGTGTTATCCGTTTCAGGTAGAACAGCGCAGAACGAAGAACTAGACCACATTACCAGCACTGTAACATTTTCCTTTGCGAAAGAGAATGGAGACCGTTCTAAAGGGCTATCACCGATAACTATGGAGATAAGAAAGGCAAAGCGCTCCTGTTGTCCGCATCTCAGCAGCTTGTTCAACTCACGATTTCTGCAGAGCGAGTCGCTTACTGATATCAGGAAGCTGCGGTTAACCCGTAGCGATGTCTGGGACAAGACAACCAGGAACAGCAACCAGAACCCTCGCAGGTCACAATACGAGATCTGCGCGGGTCGTTATTTATGCAGTGCCGAATAAAATTTTATGGACTTATTAAGGCGCACGCATGCTCTTAACACATAGTACGCAACATGTCACGTGTATAAAGTGGCCCGAAAACGTGTCTAGTGACGCGTTGCTCCTCTGCAAGGTTAATGCTTTTGTCAGTTTACAGAAACACACGACACAAAATACTACGCGTAAGTTTTCTAAGGGTGTCCCGCCTCGGTGGTCTAGTGGCTATGGTACTGGGCTGCTCATCCGAGGGTCGCGGGATCGAATCCCGGCAGCGGCGGCTGCATTTCGATGGAAGCGAAATGTTGAGGCCCGTGTGCTGTGCGATGTCAGTGCACGTTAAAGAACCCCAGGTGGCCGAAATTACCGGAGCCCTTCACTACGGCGTCTCTCATAATCAAAGCTGGTTTTGGGACGTTAGAACCCACAAAACAAACAACAACAACAGTTTTCTAAGGGTAACCGCAATGTCCTGCTTGGGCGCTGATTTCGGATAAACTGATAACCTGACAAAGCGGGAACGCATGCGAAGACTACCACATTTTGCACGTAACGGTCCCTTTCCTCTGCGCAACAGTTTAGAATATTACATCATCGTCATCATCATCATCATTTTCTTACTCCTCTTCCTGCGGCGCAGCCTGTTTTCAAGGCTCTGATTTGTTGTACTTCATGCAAAAATAGTAGTTGTTCATGTACAGGACGGCCAGTTAGTCAAGTCCATCAGGATTCAATCAAATGTATTTTTGTTTAACTAAGTTCAACACTGTTTAACCCGTTGCCCAGATGTGTAGTTTTCTCGCATCTCACGTTCCAGGACAGGAGTCGAATGAGGACGTTTACATTTCGTCCGCGCTCACGGAAGACTGTGCCAAAGTTTAGAACGCTGTAAATGCGACTCACGCGGGTGGAGTTGTGATTCCCTGTCCGTGCTATTCTGCGCGCATCAATTTGACTAATTTTCGTGTATGGTGCTCACCCGCTATCGAGTGAAGGTACTGCGAAAACACACCTAGAATGACATACAGCATTGCAGAATCTAACACGTCCAGTTAGAGTTTTCTGTTCTCGAAGCCGCTGCTGCGCTAAACGAAACAAAAGTGTTACGTTATCAGTCTTACGGGATAAGGACGTCGCCCGACATGCAAGCGCGGCCGGTAACGCACACCGATGCGAACGGGCACAAGGCCGCTCGGGCTGCGTGAAACGCGGCATCTCAGTCCTACATGTCCTATAACACGGGGCAAAGACCGTCAGAGCTTTCGAGAACAGCATCGCTAGCTTTCCCAAACGCCGTCGTTGTGCTAGTTTTGACAAAACCCGCTAGTTCACTAAGCCTAGAGACAAATCCTCAGCTTTTCGTTCCTTTCTTGGGCGTACATCGAAGTTCTACAACGACAGAGAACGTGCAGTTAATGTACAGTACGGTCCACTGTTAAAGGGAACACTCGAATTTGCGCCTTCGCTATTTCTGGCGCCTTAACTGCAAATGTGTACGGAAATAATGTTCGTTGATGGTACATATGGCTCGAAGGGAGCCAGAGCTGCCAACCGCAACTTACGTGCCTCAAATATATGCAACAGAGGCTTTACGAGGAAACAAAATGCAAACATGCCCTGCGCGCAAGTGTTCCCTTGAACAGTGGACCCCACTGTACGTGCGGCAGAGTAATCGTCCTTGATAACACAATAAGGGTACCCCGCTGGGAGAGTTGACAGCCAACAATAAACAGCGCTGCGTCTGTCATCTATTTTTCGCACCATTGCTGAGTTGAAGTCCTAACATGGACTGGTTTTAAGAACCCTTCCGCACTACCGCATATCATGTAATGTCCCTGTGTATGAATAATCTTGCGAATTTTTCACCCGTGACCCTCAGAGAGTTTCTTACGGCGCTATCTTTCCGTATCAGACTGGAGCGCTCCATATCCTTCGTTGCTTGCTGGTCGCCAAGGGGTGTTAATTTGACTGTTTATAGCTTCAGATTATGCGCTTTTTACGTGTACATGCGGTTTATGAGTGCGCAGGTATAAATCTCCACAATTAGCCAGCGCTCTGTTCTGTTCTGCTCTACCTCGAGCGCTGTGGAGAGGTTGATGTGCATCACCTTGGCTACACTCCATTTCTCTCTCTGTGTGAGAGGGGGCCAGCGCTCTCTTTCTCTCTCTACTTTTCTCTGCGTCAGTTTTCGGTAGCGGAGACACCCCGGCACCATAGCGGCCACATACCGGCCCTGTAAGCTTTCTCCCAAAGTTACGTCCGGCAGCACCGCCGCGCCTACAGTCGCAATGTGTTCTCGTAATCTTGGAAATATCTAAGCGCACTTCGCATCCAGCAACAACTTGCATCAGTGGTTTGGGACCAGTGGGTTGAGGCCACTACAAAGACGGCACTTTGAGCATGCGCCTATCACTACTGCGTCAAAGCGTATGGAAAAATTTACTTGCCGCAATATCAATTTCGAATGCCGGCGGATCTTCGCATTGGAAAAAGGTCATGTTCTCGCGTTTACAGCTGACTTTGCAAGGGTTGCACCATTTCTTGCCTTAAAATAACATGTTGAGGGCCTCGTTTGTGCATGATTAACAAATATGTCATGAGCGCGAAAACGTACACGGTGCACACTAGGCACCAATCCTGTGATGATTGATTTGTGGGGTTTAACGTCCCAAAATCAGCTCTGATTACGAGAGACGCCGTAGTGGAGGTCTCCGGAAATTTCGACCACCTGGGGTTTTTCAACGTGCACTGACATCGCACAGCACACGGGCCTCAACATTTCGCCTCCATCGAATTGCAGCCGCCACGGCCGGGATTTAATCCCGCGACCTTTGGATCAGCAGCCGAGTGCCATAACCACTAGACCACCGTGGCGGGGCGCCAGTGCTGTGTCCTTTCTTCCAAGCGTGTTCCGTGTACGTCTTCGCGCTCGTAATATATTTGCTAAACATTTCTGGCCTGCTTCTTGCACACCACCACCTATGAAGCCATAGAAACTGGAGTTGCTCGACGCACTGTTGCACACCCTTCATGCCTTGAAAAGAAACAAAAAGACGTACTTTAAACCTAAAACATATTTGTGACTAGGCGGTCACACACCGTCACCAAACACCTTCTGTTAGTAGCACGTCGATCTGGTGCACGTTTTTATTCAGGCTAGCCCGCGTCCTCGTGGTCGGTGCGCAAGAACTCAAGCCGCGCGAGAAATAAAAATCACGACAGCTCCACTAACGTGATACCCGGAAAGGCGCGAAGCATGCGATTATGCACCGGTGTTTTGCCACAGGAATTCGTCAGTCACTGCGTCAGTGGCTTTCCTTACTGCGGCCACGGCGGCGACGTTACACCGCCGACAGCCCGGGCGCATTAGCCGAAACTCCTCAGAATCGCTACGACAACCCTACAGATAAACTGTCTGGGTGCACTGACTCCAGGATGGGCGCACACAAGTTTCGCAAAGGAATTTAACAAATCTCTGTTATTAATGCAATTAAATCATGACTCTCCCTTTTATTCTAAACTAGTTTGAATGACCTTAGTTTATTACGAACCGGTTTTATTCATTATACAGTTGTCTTATGACTATCGTTTGACAACTTCGCTTACCATGACGACGAGACACGACTACACACACCAACAGCCCGAGACCTTCAGGTGCTTCGCCCCTAAAATTGGTAGCCGGGCTGCGTATTCGGGCCACCAACCATCGGGTTGCGAGACTAGCGCGTCAGCCCATGCAGCCAACACTGGTTCGTAAAACGCGCGCTTTAACTCGGTGTTGAGCATGCATGAAGTAGGAGGCGGTCGCGCAAGGCGCGCGCGTCCCTTACACGCGCACGCTGCCACGACCGCTACATAAAACACCAATGGTGCGGCCCACTGCATCGCGCCGCCGTCAGTGGGAGGGCGCGTCTCGGCCAAGTTCACAGTTGTGACCGCTAGGGCGCCACTGTTCAGGGGCAGATTAGAGTATTAGAGTGCCTCGATGAAGACATCGAGGCACTTTAGGACAGATCGCACCGCGTCTACCGGAGAGCGGCCGGAGGCCGGTATGATCGAGGCCGGCGTAGCCTCCAGACTGGGCTACCGTTTCTTATATATATATATATATATATATATATATATATATATATATATATATATATATATATATATATATATATATATGATTGTGGTTCGGTTAGGAAAGGACGCTAATTTCTGCAGCCCATGTAGGGAGCACGGCTAAGCGTCCGTGGGGTTGGGGGAAAGGGAATGAAAGATATAGAGAGAAGAGAAAGGCCGTAGTGGAGGGCTCCGGAAGTTTAGACCACCTGGGGTTCTTTAACGTGCACTGACAACGCACAGTACACGGGCCTCTGGCATTTTCGCCTCCATCGAAAATGCGACCGCCGCGGCCGGGATCGAACCCGCGTATTTTGGGTGGCAGCCGAGTACCGGCTGCCACCCAATATATATATATATATATATATATATATATATATATATATATATATATATATATATATATATAGATGCGAAGCAGCGTATGGCGGGGACTTTGTCCGTCCCTCTTTCCCGCGTCGCACGTCCCCCGTACCACCCCCCCACAGCGCACGCGTGTCCCCTCTCCTTCCTCCTCTCCTACGCTCCCTCCTTTCTCTCCTCCAGGAATCCTCTACTCTACGGAGCGGCGCCCGCGTCCCGCGTCCCACACCCCCACAGCGCGTGCGCGTCCCTTCCCCCACTCCCTTATCTCCTACTCTCCCCTTTTCTCTCCTCTAGGAATCCTCTACCCTACGAAGAGGTGCGCATGGCAGGTGGTGCGACAGCTGCATACTCCGCTGGCGGCGCCACGGTAGTTCCGCGCTATGAAAGTGACGGAGCGCGCGCGCCTCATTCTCTCTCCTGTGCAGCGCAGTGGTGAGCGCTCGGGCTGCTGTCGGAAAAATTACACCATCCCCCACTCAAGCTAACCATCTCCCCGCTACTTCGCATCCAAACATGGTTCCCTTTAGCGGGAGATGGTGTAATTTTTTTAGGCCTGCTTTTCCCATTCGTTGGCTATCTGGCCACTTTTGGGCAGTTTATTGGCTTTGCTACGTCCACTAGTTTTCCAGTGCCTCAAGATCGTTGTGGACTCGATGTATACATGTAAACGGTTTTCTTTCCTTCATTCTCTATGAAATCCTTTCCCTGTCCTTCTGCGTGGGTTTACTCGTTGACGATGCACTGCTGACCGCGACTCACGTGTCTGTTTTGGCCAGACATTGACGGCAGTTTGTAGTGAACAATTCAATAACGCGTTCCTTCCCTTCATTACAAAGTACTCTACCGGTCATCGCGTGTCCACTGAAGCGTTCCTTCTCTCTGCGGACACTCTTTTAGATGTAAATACAAAGGGTAAATAAACGTACCCGCGCAATGGCTTAATAAGCTTAGTGTGCTCCTTCCTTTTTCCCTTTATTATTATTATTATTATTATTATTGTTGTTGTTGTTGTTGTTGTTGTTGTTGTTGTTGTTGTTGTTGTTGTTGTTGTTGTTGTTGTTGTTGTTGTTGTTGTTGTTGTTGTTATACATGTCATCATATCTAATAATAAGTCCAGGCATATGTATAAAGCACTTGCGAATACAACGCCGGCTCACAGGCTCACGCATAACCAACAGCAGGGCTAGTTCGCTTTGTTTCTTTTATTACGGGACACTGAATAAAGGGACGTGGTGTGCTTCCCAGTGAGTCGTTGTCCCAGTTCTCCGGGACACGTATCGTAATTACGGGCTCGCCCCCGCAGGTCCTGCTGATCTTCCTGCTAACTCATCTATCTCCCAATTATTTCACATATACCGATCCCACTGAAGCACATTCTCAACTGCAATAACCAAACACAGCAAAAAAAAACGGTCATAATTCTGTAATGTTTGAAAAAGTTTAACAGAGAAGCCTTACGGTGTCTCACTGGACGGTGTCCTTGAAGAATGTGTGGGCGGAAAACGCACAAAATATATTCACGTAATATCGTGTCTGTCATGTAACACTCCCCCTAACATTACCTAGGCAGTTATCGAAAGCATGGCACAGCAGATCAAGGCAGTTATCGAAAAACATGGCACAAAACATGAACGCAAGATGTGACCATGGAATTACATTTATTTTCGTGATAACAATATAACATGTATGCACGTCTTTGCAAAGGCAATGACAGAGAAACAATGGAACCGCGCAGCCACTCATGCACAATTTATTTATGTTGCATCGCGTGGGAAGGTAACAGAATAATCACACCTAGCCCCGAGCGGTGATTTATCCATTGCTCGCGGCATATGTTTATTCGCCCTTAATCTTATACAATGACACTGATCGGTATGGCCTATGATAATTGCAGCGCACTGGCAGATGGTGATCGGGAATTGTCGCATGTTTTTTTCTAATCTTCTGCCACTATTTAGCTTAACGCTGTGTATACACCCTGGCGCCGCTGCTTTTTTTTTTTTTCCTGCATCGATTGAATATGTCTCTCTCAAATTTCTATAAGGTCTCGCATATGCCCAGTGATAAGCTTTTGACCGCATAACTAAAATATACTGAGCGTGCAAATAGCAGTTCCTTGTAACAATATTCTATGCGTATTACTCACACCCCTTGTCGCTTCCGTTTCACGTCGTGCAGAACGTTAAGCATGTAACCAGGAAGGGTGCCCAACCACATTTCACGAATTGCCTCCGAGAAAGCACCCCCAAGTACAGCGACGGCTCTTTGAAGAAACTCGCTGCTGCCCGTCATGGCCAGGGCGACGCCCGTCAGCTCAGAGGGCGCCACTGTTCCCGCTGATACGAGCCTGACGTCCGTGCCATTGTTCACGTGCTCAATGAAGAACTCCACGGTCATCCTGGCATAGCGTATAGTTGACACGAGCGTCCCGTTGCGGCCACTACACATGCTCCAGTCGATCGTACTTGAGAGCGGGGAGCAATGCAGCTCGAACTGCAATAAGCCAGTGTGCGAGGCACAGAGGTTAAGTCTCGGAAATATAAGGAGCAGACAAAGAGGCACAGTCCACGCACTTCGCAACGCACATGCTGTACAGCGCTTAGTGACAAACGCGATACTCAGACCTGGCGATGGTCGGGGAACGTTGTGCCAGTGGGGTGCACTGGATGATGCCAGACAGTGTAAAGAGAATCTAAATGCTTCACTTAGTCTCTCGCTTTCATTGGGTTCACATCTAATCAGCTCGGTGTCTACAGCAGAAAGCAATCAGGCAAAAACCACCGGCAGCCGTGCGCTCTTAGTATCGCGTTTCGGAATCATAAAGAATCGTCGAACTTCAAGCTAGAGATGTAGCCGATTTGTAGCAGTTGTCACTGTGAAACTATCGTTAATAAATATGGGGCGCATTTTAATTCATGCCACTCCATAGTAAATTTTCTAACAGATACCCATGGCAAGAGGCTCGCCATGTTAACATATAGATCAACATGGCGTATCTTTTGATCAGTCAGCAGCCGAGTGCCATAGCTCCTATAGCAGTTGTGGCATCCGGCTGCAAGGCCGCGGGATCGAATCCCGGCCGCTGCGGCTGCATTTCCATGGAGGCGAAACGCTGAGGTCCGTGTACTGTGCGATGTCAATGCACGTTAAGGAACCCCATGTGGTTTGAAATTACAGAGCCCTCCACTGTGGCGTCTGTCATAACCGTATCGTGGTTTTCGGACGTAAACCCCGAAAACCAAACGCCATAACAAGAATGTGCGCTACATAATATTAAAGGTTCACAGCCAACAATGGGGCCCCGACGATTTTTTTTTGCTATGCATGTTCCAAATAAACTTGCTCGTTTGTAGAGATATATATCTCGGTGCCGCGCCCCACGCCGACGCTCTATGTTCCAAAACCCAATTCTACGCCACCCTACAGCGCTTAACTATTCATGTTCGCCCACTATGCGACATAAATTTACCCACTGGGGAAGGCTACGAAGTGCGGAGCTGGTCGATTCGTCTAAACCAACACTGCGATGAGACTGTGCTTTTCCCTGTGACCATGCTGTATGTACAACGAATCGCAACGTTGGGCGACGTCAGTGCATGCACAGGCCTCCCATAACGATCTTAATAGGGTTTGCATTCGTGAAAGCATTGCGGCATCATGTTTATATTGCACTAACGCCGCTCAATAAACTAGAAGTAGCGACGTATTACAGCTTTCTTCCTCCGGTGTTCGCTTTCGCTATCTCTTGTAGTGCCGAACGAACTAGCGACGCTCTCGCTGTATCACGTGGGAGCGCGCGAGCCTATGCAGCATGGCCTCCGATTCTGCTACACATGAAGACTTTCCAAGCATGCTGGTACTGATCGCACTGTCTCGCACCACGAAAGCAGGCGCGAAAGAGCACGTGACGGCGTTCGACCAATAGAACAGCTAAGCGTTGAAGGAATTGCAGGTATAGTGAAAGCAAAAACAGCAAGATACAAAAATGGCGATGTTCCTATTTAAAATTTGTTTGGGAATTTGCATTTTACAAGTGCAATTCCTGGGGTTTTACGTCCCAAAACCACGATACGATTATGAGAGGCGCAGTACTGGAAGATTCCTGAAATTTCGACACCTGAAATTTCGACACAGTACACGGCCCTCAACATTTCGTACGTCCTACAAGGGGCCATTTATCTCCTAAACACAAACTTTGGAGCTTCTAGTTGTCTGCTCTTTGAAGAAACGACAAAACATGCCTCTTCAGGCGAATATGACGAGGCATGCTTCCATGAAGTGACCGGGAAGCGTCCACTTGAGACCCTCAGAAAACAAGGCTTCAAAATGACACCATAAATATAGAGCGACATGAGGCGCGTCTATGAAAGTACCATTCCATATAGGAGAGTCTTTCGTTCACCAACGGATAAAAAAATACTAGCGGGTCCGTCCATCAGGAGAAAAAAAATATTTCGTGATCAGAGTGAGAACTTAGAAAACAGATGAGATGTTGATTTAACCACACACATCTTGAAAGAAAATTTGTAAATTATTGGGGATAAAGTAGCCGCAGTTAGCACGGACACAGGTTAGTTAATAAAATATGATATGGCACTCGGCTGTGCAACGGGCGTGTACAGGCTCATAAATATCACCACACCACACATCTCATAAATGGTGTGCTATCCTGTCTTCTGCATAACCTACTACATGGATGGGATAAGCTACAGTGTGCAGTTTTGAATGGAGATCAACAGAAGTACCTACCAACGTCAAGTCGTCGTTCCCTCTGCAGTACGACTGAACAGGTCCCAGAATATCGCAGTTCTGAAGCCCCGTGAATGTCACGTTTCTTAGTGTCACTCCCGGAAACCAATCTGACTCGCGATTCAGGCTTTCAGAATACACTTCGGGGAGCCTCTTGACCAATTCATTCACCGCTTCAAACACTTTGGCCCCCTCACCATTGCACGCCGACTCTATAAAAAAGAAACAATAATGTTCAGTTATAGTGTACGGGAAAAAACGACACTACGTTTTCGAGACCATAAAGGTTGCATTCAACTAAACGAAAAGAAACAGCGCCGTCTGGTAGGTAGTGTCAGCATTTTAGTCCCGATCATAACACACTTTCAAAAGAAACGTGATGCTTTAGATTTCCATTTTTTAGAAGCGCACCTGGCTCTAGACCGCGGCTAGACTAACAAATTAGGACCAGGCAACCATTCTGGAATTTTCGCTAACTGCCGCATTATTTGCCGAACACTTAATGGAATAAAGCACAGATAATAGAAATAATAAAAGCATGATGTGTTGTGTTTAGAACAAATGGTAAAGCATTCAGAGTAGTGCATCATATTCGATTATGGGAGAGTTCCATTGAGCTGTTCACAAGGTAAAACGGCACACAGCGATGCTCTCTGCGCACTGAACGGAAAGTACGTGCGGACATTGCTCTCATTTTGACGACAGCATTAGTTTAACGTGTAAGAGCAATTCGTCTTGAGCGAGTTGGTGCTTGCGTAATATTTCTTGTGGTGGCCCAAGAATTGGAAGGAAAGCAACTAGAAGAAGTCGAGGAAACGGAGGAGGCTCTATATTCACAACTCTTCAATCAGACAGAAGGTTTCCTATATATATGAAGCGGTCATGCGCATGTGCAACACTTAAAAACCGCACCACGATGCCAGTCAGCTCCGGTCAACACTTTGCAGTTATTCTTGAGTTGTCAGCACTCTCATTTTGCCAAAATAAACCGGGCCACTTTTTCGTCTAACGCATGTGTGCCCAGTATTTCGGATATGAAATGAAGTTCTGTTTACCTGGTCTGATTCACCACTTTCTTTAATGGTTCTTATGCGTTGGGAATACGCACAACTGTATGCATAAATGGGTACGCCTCCTCTGTGAACAAAAAAACAAAGGAGTTGTGAGTGTAGCGCCTTCGTTTCCTCTCCCTCTCCTGGTTTCATATCGAGTTTTGGGGCAAGAACGCAGGAAATGTTAACGGCTAAGTTTCTGCGCTGCTTATGTCACGTTTCGGTGGAGGCCATTTACGAAAAATGACGTTGTAGTCGGACTTGGATGAGCGGTGAGAAATCCCAGGTCCCCTCACGACATCTCAAGTTCCTCA
This sequence comes from Hyalomma asiaticum, assembly GCA_013339685.2. Classification (NCBI taxonomy): domain Eukaryota; kingdom Metazoa; phylum Arthropoda; class Arachnida; order Ixodida; family Ixodidae; genus Hyalomma; species Hyalomma asiaticum. The sequence goes on along the minus strand of CM023487.1, from coordinate 56,235,367 downwards.
CTGTGGCGTACCTCGAAAGTTTATCGTGCTTTCGCCACATAAACTAGGCAGTACGAATGAACACTGATTAACATCGCGGTGTTCGTTAGCGGACTGTGAACACTTCCGACTTACCTATTGTCCTTCCTAGGCAGAGAGCCATTAGTGCAGCCAGAATCACTGAAGCCGCCATGGAATTTTGTGACTCTGCAAGGAAGTTCAGCTTTTGTTAATTCTCCACTGAGGTTTTTTTTCATCAGTGCCTCACACACATGTAAGCATAACAGCTAGAATTACCAGGAAGTTTCGGAGAAAACCTTTATGTGTTCAATTTTCGATCATGCTTGGCAAAGTGCCCTGTCAGCTCAAATGACACCGCTGGCGCTGCTGTCATGCGAGACGGTCAGTAGTGTGGATTAGTAGCATTTCTGCATCCGTGATGCTATAACATGTCTATGTAGATTTCTTTCGTAATTTTTTTAGCAAATCACCAAATTGGAGTGCGAAGGCTGCCTGGAATCGGCGACACCCGACAAAATGAATAAACAGTAAAATGATCCTGCGTGCTCTCTCAGCAAGAGATACTAGCTGAATGCACTGCAATGTCTTCATTCAACGTTTATTTGCCTTTACTAGTAAGGTTTGGTTATTATAGAACTGATGCTCAGGGTTATTGGGCATTTCTTTTCTAAAAACACGCTGAGCCCTCAAGTGCATGCAGCATTTTACCTCGGGAGAAGGACATAAATAATTTCCCAAAAATGCCTACGACGTATATATCCTTACCCCAACAGAGCAACCAATAACAATGTTACAAACACCATAATCCTTACACCACCAAATCTTTATTAGCATAACGCCCGAGAGTCGCAAAATATCCTACAAAGAAAACGATAATGGATACTCTTCTTCCAGAATGACTTCCTCCGATATATAGCAAGTTAATTGGCCAGTTATAATTCCTAACACACTTTTCCGTTGAAAAATTACAAGCCGACGATACAACAACCTAAAAACGTTCTCATTGCTTGTATTATTGGCAGAAACAGCCAGCAACATAACCCCTGCAGTAATCGCTTGAGGGCGCATGTGCAGACGTCACGTTTGGCGAACTTTACAGTAAAACGTTGACGATTGAGATTCTCGCTTCACATATTTCATATCTATCATTCCTATATGAAATTGACGACGTGCCATTATAAGATTACAGTGTCAGGCTTTGAAAGTAATACAGACCGAAAATGAAATCGACAGCTTACAAAACAAGAACCTTACCTTGCGCAAATCCGCTTCCACTATTTGTAAGCTCTTCTTTCGGAGCTCTTGTACCAGCGCCTTGGATGAGGTCCTCTTTATATACGTCAGTAGATGTCTGTGTGGCTAACCTGACATTGGAAGAGAGAGGTTTGTGTTCCGCCTCCTCTTCTCACCCACACGTGCCGAGTGGACAGTTAAAAGCTGCACAGGTCTTTAAAGACAGCCTTGTAAGCCGTAAAAACAAACGAAGTGAGTGAAGCCTGCAACGGACAATGCACTCGGATGTGTCGTCAGAACGATGTCGTCTTTTAGAATACAGCAACCACCGTTATGACCGTTCATTGCCGACGTGGGCCGCGCAATTATAGACATAGCCGCTATCCACAAGTTGTACTGGTTATGCAGGACCGTAAGTACGTTGGTGTACATTACGGTCGACTTTCCGCTGAAGCTCTCCATAGGTAGACTTAAACGTCCTTGCGTTTAGGCTCTCATTCGGCCGACGAATGGTTTGTTTGTAGAGAATAAAATTTGTGGAAGCGCGAGCGTCACGCGATGAGAAAATAAGTCGCGTCAAAATACGGCTCATGAGCGCGCATCGCTACGAGTGTGCGCTCAGTATGGAACCTTTTTATCCTTAGTAATCACACTACGTTCAAAACGAATTGAATATGTAACAATAGTTTACATCAGCTTATCTATTTTCGGAGCAATATCATTGCTTTAGTTTTAGAGCTAGTGCCACATTATGAATGAGAATTGCAATTCATTTCTAAGCAGTAACATCATAAAATCCGCTTGTATGTCCGCCCAGGGAAGAAACCGTAAAAAAAATGAGGAAGCAGATTCAGCTTATTACCAAGGGGCATGTCACTTTTCCAAGGATATATCTCTCGAAAGAAACCTTTCTCGTCGCTCTGACACGCGAAACAGTGTCCACGTGCAACGTCCAATCTGTCCTCCTCTTCGAGACTATTTACAACGTCGGTAGCCTTCCTGCAAACAACGTTAAAAAAAGACTCATTGAGAATGCCGACGTCTCGCATGTAAATATTTTCTAATGATGGCGCTCTCGCGAGAAAATGAACGTAAACGCTACGTGCGATTCTTTATAATTGTACACGATTATAGCATTCCTTTCTCCAGCAACCTGCCACGTGTCTTCTTAGCACAATGGGCTTTTGTCATGCGGGGTTAGGAGCGAGAGAGAGAAAACGGTTGCCTAAGTGAGGCGTTGTTCACCTCCCGGCTAAAATTGCGGCCATGTTCAGCGACGGTGTCGGTTCCTCTTGTAAGACGGCGGCCAAACATGCAAGTTTACAAGCACGTACCACTCGCGTAACGAAAGAAAGAGAGAGAGAGAAAACGCACTCTGCTACAACGGCGGAATGTGCGCCTCGACCAAGGCTAACAGGCGCGGTAACGCGGTGATTTTGCCTGAACTTGTATCGAGTTTGCGATGCAAATTAAATCACCTTCCCGTTAGGACGAAAGAAAAACAACTTACGCGAACTCGCAAGAGAAAGTGTGGGGCAGCACGCGACCTACAAGTGTTAGCAGTGTTCACTTATTGATATGATGGCGCCTGCCGTGGGTGCGTGGTGTGGAGGACTGCGTTTAGGGAAGCCGGGACAAAGATCCCGAAAGCAGGCGAAAAAAAAATTAATGCCTCACAAAAGGCGGGAGATACTCCTAATTCATGGTGGTATATTACTGAATGGGTTAAGTCGAGGCAGACAAAGGTTGGTTACCCAAATAAAAATTACTTAATATTAATGAAAACGTTAATTACATAATTCGACGAAGCAAGAGTGGCTGTAGCTCCACTCTGTATAGAGCTGGGCGATGGCGTTTGGCAGGGGTGTAGAAACTACTATAGTGCGCTTAAAGGAATCCTGCAACTCTTCTTTTACCTAGCCAGAAAGCGATGCGGAACAGTCTTGGGGACACCTGTGACCATATAAGCCTAATATTATTGCCCTGCATGCACCACGGAAATTGAAATTTCGTTTCTGGTACAGCTGTGAAGCGCCTTCTCTTCACGGAGGGCAATAATCACGTCGCTTGACGCAGAAATTGCATTGACGCACCCCACCCTTCAAAGCGCCTCCCCCACCCTATCTGGCCGCGTCTACAATCTGTAGATATCGGGTTTTCGTGCACTCTATCTGAATTCAATTTAGGTGCTTTTTTTTTTATTCAGCAAAATAGACAAACACGCTATAGGGAAGAGTACAAACAAGCAGTCAGGTGCAAAAATAACAAATAAAGCACTGAAGACCATCTCTGGACGATCACGAGACTATGGAACATCCCTATGTACACTATTTCATCAAGTTTTCAAGATCCAGACCGGTGATGTGGGGCGGTCAGTAGCGCCGCACCCACCATCGTATTAATTCTGTAACAGATATATTTACCAATCCCTGACACGGCACCACTGCATTTTGTAGCACGGTTTGCTAGAACGACATCGCATAAAGCATTTCTTTCTGGTGTATAGCCTTTGCTGCGCAGCTCCAAGCACTCACTTGCACCTACGGCTTTCGAAAGCTGCCGCAGAGAGATGTAAATCGCTAGTGTTTCATTAAAATCCATGTAGTCACAACAGGCACACACGTGCAGTTGTTTTGGTTTGTACCGCCATTATCACTTGCTTGTGACGCGCAGCGCAGGCCGCGGTCTGCTTGCATGCTTCTTCGGGTACGGCGTCGATCATTGTACGGATCGTGCACGCCCGACTCGCACTCGGCGTCCCTACGCCTTCAAGTCTGCTGCGTCACTCATCGTTACGACCGCGTGGCAACACAATAATTTCTGCTAAATTACCACCATTCAACATTTCGTGATGCTTACCGTCGAGCCTATGTGCCCACGTTGCTCATTAATGTGGAATAAATATTAAATGCGCCCGACTGTGTACCCCGGAAGTGCAAGCGAACGCATCATTGAACCAGACACGCTGAAAGTGCTGCAACTTTGCAACAGGTGATGCGTGATGATGACAATTTCGGGGGTTTTACGTCACAAAACCACGATTTGATTATGAAAGACGCCGTCTCGGGAGAGCTCCGGATTTAACGTGCAGCAACGTCTCATAGGCCTCAACATTTAGCCTCCACTGGAATGCAGCCGGCACGGCCAATCGATGGTGCCAATTCCGTCGGCTTAGCTCTAGAACAAAACAGTACCACAAGTCTTACGGCGATGTGCTCCGAAAATGTTTGTAGCTATTGCGCCGTATGTGTAACAAACACATTTGTAGTCCGATATTTCTGCGCTCTCGAGTACCCGTACTTATGTCAAACACACGTGCAATAATTATCTTAAATTTATTCTGCGTGAAGTTCCACGATAGCGGTGGTTAAATGACACTCTCCGCGTCATGTTCGGCTGGTGTGATGGAACCTATGTTAATGTACTTGTTCGCAGTTACAGCATTAATTTCGAAGGTGACGTACCATGCGTTGCAACTGTCGCAACTTCCATTATTTGAATGTTATATATGACAGGAGGGAAATATTAAGGCGCGAGGTATGTTCATTTGCGTCCATGTCACAGGTGGAGCACTGATATCGAAGAAAAATGCGCACACCTGATTGTTATAGAGCGCTCACAGGTAAATTGTGATGACAAGCGATTTACACCTAAAAGCTGGAATGTCATAACGAGGCGTGGGCGGGTCAATAATAACGACGCAAACCATGGTATGATTATAACAGGCCCCAGCGTGGAGGGCTTCGTAAAGTTGGCCTCTGACTCTTTAGCGCTCACTGACAGCGCACAGTACAAGGGCCTCTAATATCTCGCCTCCATCAATATGCGGTCGCCGCAGAAGGGATACGATCCCGGGACTTTCGGATCAGCAACTGAGTGCCATGGCCACCCGAGCACCGTGGCGGGGTTGAAAAACGGGGAATCCTACTCGTACTAACCGCAAATTTACGCTGTTTATCAGCCTGCGTTGATTTATACTGCGCAAGGGACGCGAATTCATCGCGTGCTGAATAACGATGAAAGATGTGTCGATTTTTGTGAGTTATGTAGTGTAACTCGGTGGCGTAACCGGGATACGCACCGGCGACCTTCAGGTGAGAACTCGAGTGCCACATGCACTAAACCACTGCGGCTGGTTAGTGTTAAGGAGTTGCGAATCGAACTTCGTTAATGTATACTAGTTCAAGACGAAATATTTATTGGCCGCCTAATGAACTGTATGGCTCACTGTGCAAGACGTTGAGGTAAGCGCATTCCGCTGCAATTTGTGTCGTTACTTGGGCACAAGCGCAAAACGGATGTGACTAACGGCAGCACGAGTAAATAAGTTTTGCCGTGCTGTGAAATGCCGGAAGTCTCATGACTGGCCGGCAAGTGAAAGCCATTTGTTGTTGAACGTTGTAAAAGACACATTGCAGTGCAGATTGCGAAAAACTTTGTGCTCAAAGGCTTGTCTACGTTGTCTACGAAGTGACGAATTTCTCACAAACATTTCCGGTAGTCTCGCGCAAAATTGACTTCTTAGTGACTGTCGTTCGCACTTGGAAGCACTTGACGCTGTGCTGCTCACGCTTTAAAGTGAGCTGTACGTATGTGTAAACGAGTTGGTATGGGCAAATGCATTGCGTTTTGGGTAGCAATGCCATATAGACCAGCTGCAAACGATGCCTCAGACGCATTCGTCATAGAACTGTTTTTCACATTGCCCGTCTGCGGGACAGGCTTACCTCGTCACCACGTTTCAACCGCCACGGCTGTAACAAGGGACAGCAGCGATGTAACGCGATGCAACTCGGACAATCAGATATTCTCGCGGCGACGTCTCGCTGAAGGCTGTAATAGATATCACCTCGACATCGCCAAGAAAGGAATGCGTCTAGACCTCTTACGCCTCGGAGTGCACGACTGACGCAAGCAAGTGGGTAGCTTGTAAATGCATGCAGTTATTACAATGGCACTTCATCGTAGCATGAAAATTATAACCTAAAAACTACCTTCTTCTTAATACTTTCGTAATCCTTATTATTTTCACATTTGGCCCTTTAGAACTGGTGCTAGACTCTCGTAAAAGGAAATTCAGTATTTCAGTTATAAAATAATATTTGCGTTTTGAAAAGTGATCTGTCAGCACTAAGCCCACACTCGTTCATAGACATGTTATGGGAAACTTCTGTCTCCCATAGCCCTCTTTTTAGCGTCTTTTTTTTTCGTACACACTAATAGACATATTAAAAACTTAGTGTGCGCATAGTTATATGAATGTCCAATGTCAAATCGGATCATATATTGCATACACTTCCAAAAAAATAGTTTCATTGACTAATGGCCATTCAGTTACATACTTTCCTATCCCGATTTAACTTATTCACGTTGTTGGGCACCTAAGTTTGTAGAGCAGCTAAATTAGGAACCATCGTAAATGAAGCACTTGTAGCAAACAGGCCTGCTCACAATGGAATGCGTATTGTGAGCGCAAAAGGTAGCGCCTTAACCTGAAAGAAAAGGCAAACCTAATCGTTTTAGGGGCGAAGCTCCTCTTAGTCTAACCTTGTCACGCGTCAGTCGTCAGGCGTAACCCGCGTGCCTCCCGGCACGCGCTCGCCCTCGGCGTTCGCCTCGGCGCGTGCCTCTCTCTCTCTCTCTCTTTCTCTCCCGGCGCGTGCCTCTGCTGTCTTGTGAGAGAGAGAGAGAGAGAGAGAGAGACAGAGAGAGAGCGAAAGGCGCGCGTTGGCTATGGAAACGCTCTTTCTTAGAGGAACGCTGTACCAGCTCGCAAAGAAGAACGCGCCCTCACCCGCGAGAGGCAACGTTGGCGCAGGCAGCGTCTCCTAGCGAGTTTCTTGATTGAGAAATACCGACTGCTCGCGTTGGAGAAGCGTTCACCGGCAACCCATATATATATATATATATATATATATTATATATATATATATATATATATATATATATATATATATATATATATATGCACTGGATCTTGACTTGCAATGAAGTGCCGGTGGGAGATTTCACTTGTGCATAGTTGAACCATGAGGATTCATAGCGTGCGCGTTAACTACATTAATCCGGAACTCGGCACGATCTACCACGAACCTCCCGAGCTTCGCCCACTCATCATCATTCACTCCGTGGATATGCTGTAAATTTTTTTTATGTTTCTTAAGTGGTTCTTCATTTTTTTCCTTTTCTTTTTTTCCTCCACTTGTATGTTAGTTTCACCATATTACTACCTCTACACTGCTTTCTATTATCGTTACTGCCCCGCCACGGTGGTCTAGTGTTATGGTACTCGGCTGGTGATCCGAGGGTCTGTGACGAATTTCTCTCCCTTCACGTCAGTGTTCCAGGCTTCCATCAGTTAGTTCCCCAATGCCTATGTCCGGATGACGAAGCAAACAAGTGGCACTGGAACCCGCTTGTTTGCTTCGTCATCCGGAGCTAGGCTCTGGCGAATTAACGCAAGTGCTTAACATTAACGCAGAAGGGAAAAAAAGAGATGTGTCACTGTACATTCGGTCGCCCTTAGTGAAAAAAGAGCAGGTTACCTGGACCCTATCTTATCGCGTTAGGTGGTCGATGTACGCCCGTCCGAGTACCATGTGTGCTTTTTTAAATGAGAAGCATTTCTTAGCGAACTTCGGCGACTTTGAGCGTATCTATCTATCTATCTATCTATCTATCTATCTATCTATCTATCTATCTATCTATCTATCTATCTATCTATCTATCTATCTATCTAGCCGCCTACGATTTCGTGCTCCCCTGGCCGTTTCATTAATGAGATCTATACGAAATTTGGTATGTCACAACATGACTGCATGACGAACATAAATGACAGGTCATAACATGAAAATCATGACATGCTTATCATGAGCGGCGTGATTTGCGTGCCACGGTCTTGGTGCTCTCCTGGCCGTTTCGTTAATGGAATGTATACGAAAATTGGTGTGGAACAACATGACTGCATGACGCACATAAATGACAGGTCATATATGAAAATCATGACACGCATGTCATGAGCGGCATGATTTACGTGCCATGGTCTCGGTGCTCTTCTGGCCGTTTCGTCAATGGGATATATACGAAAATTGGTGTGGTACAACATGACTGCATGATGATCATAAATGACAGGTCATAACATGAAAATCATCCCATGCATGTCATGAGCGGCATGATTTACATGCCACGGTCTTTGTGCTCTTGCGGCTGTTTCGTTAACTTCATATGTACCAAAATCGGTATAGCGAGACAACAACGCAGATACAGTTTGCGATCTTGATTCGCGCTTCGCATTTCCTTCATTCCCACTGCACGTGGGATCTGCCAATTTTTTTCTTATTCCTTCCCCCTTGTGTCTTTGTTTTGTGTTTACGAGAAATATGTATCCAACAATTTATTCTTCATCGATTTATTATGCACTGGTTGACTCCAACATGTTTAGTATACCGCTTATATAAAGGTGACTAGGAAGTTTTTCACAGCGCAGGTGTGGCGGACAGTCCTACCGACTTTAGGCACACCTGCAGATATCTTACTTTATATTCCTTGCGAAAATGGGCGCAGATTTCTCATTTATGAATTTTCAATCTTTAACTGACTTTGCTCACACATAGCGTATCTTCCACATCCATTGAGTCGGGAGAACTGTACACCTCAGTTAATGGCCTGGAGTAGCAAGCCAGGCCATTAACGAGGCTAACATCTTCGGAGTCATCAATAAAATATTATCTCTTTCTCTCTCTTTCAGTCAAATTTCCCTTGTTCCAAATCCGTGAACTTTTCCGTTCAGGGCTTTCCCAGGATTTTTCATTGTAAGTTCGTGACCGCGTGCTCCAATGAGGCCACATGCTCAGTCAGTTGGCCACAAATTTTGGTGTGGCCCACACCCAGACTTGTAGCAGCCGCATTGGACAAATTCTTGGGACTTCTTAGCTAAGGCTAAGGCACGCTAAGCCATCGGCCTTGGTCTTGCTAAGACCTGTGCATATATGTCTGTCGCGCTCTTTCACCGCAAGCGTCACTAAAAACGAAGACAGGTGCGAAACCACCCGGCAAACGAGGAACGTCTGTAGCCGATTAGACTAACATTCACAATGGGTGGCCACTGATCGCGCCATATGGGGCGTTTGATTTATTTAGCGTGCTGTCTCTCACGCATGCACATATCGATAAAATGTCTGTGTAATGAAGAAGAAGCGCGCCGTGTACAGCCCCGCAGCCGTGTCGCCAGCGCGTCGCAAGTGGGGCTCAGGCGGGGGGGGGGGGTTCGTTAGGAAGGAAGAGACGCGGGCTGGACGTTGTTACTGCCTTGGTTGGGTGGCCTACGACCTTTGGTCTTGCGTCAGCCGCATCCACTGCGTCTACGACCACGTTGGACGTGTCCATTATAACTGCAACTATTCGTAGAAAAATTCGTGGCGGATCTATAGGACCCATGCTTTCTGTATAATTTCAAGAAGCGCGGAACTGTCGGCGTGCTTAACTGATTCTCTCCCTCTTGCCATTCGTCGTCCTTGTGCACTACACGTTGTATCGTGCACAAACAACCATAACGGCCAGTGCGCGCATCCTTACACATTCCTTTCTGCTTCGACCAATGAAACACTGACCGAGCATCAGCAAGGATTTATCTGCACTAATTTTTGCTGGAATACAGCCGCATGTCTTCCTTTATATCAAGCCACGTACATCAGGGCACGCTCATACAGGGGCATCGCTAATGCTGAGGTCATACGCTAAGGCGCAAATGCAAATGACGGAAATGGTAAAGGCCACATGCACAGGCGACTGCAGAAATGGATATTGGTAGAGCGTCCCTGGCAACTGGAAAGCTTGCGAGTTCAAAGAAGGAAATGTGTGTTCACGGGGAGAAGGGTCGTGGAGTGGTCCCTTTGAAAGGCAGGCGCAACAGCCATAACATCGCCCAAGACCTGCGCCGCTTGTTTGCGCACCTATGCAAAACAATTTCGCACGCGAGAGCCAAAGTGGAAACGAGGACACCCAGCGCGTACACGGTGCAGAACAAGAGGAGCGCGTCAGATGAGTCTTCTGCATCTTCTCTTTTTCTTTGAGGGCCCCGGCGTCTCTGGAAAGGCACGGCCAGTCCGGATTCAGCGACGGCGAGAAGAATTCGTCTGTGCTGGTACCTGCAAGGAAGCCAGGACGTGAGAACTACGTCAGATTCGCTCGAAAATGAAATACATTGTTCTGTAGAGTCGTCTAAAGTTGCCGCGTAATGTGGGCGATGTGATGAGAGGGTATAGACCAGCCTCATATTCACCACTCCTGCAAGAGGCCATTAACGATAAGTGAAGCGCGCGCTCAGTGTGTATGGGTGACTTTGGAAAATCTTCGAAATCGCTGCATCATTAGCCTATAAAACGCCCATGTATTCGCTAGACAGCAAGGTGCATACAAGAACAAAACGACGTCCCATTTCTATGGTTTTGTGGTTGTGTGCGCGTATATATATATATATATATATATATATTTGCTTATTGAAATGCAAATGCTCCCTCTTTGCTCACGAACACTACCTTAGTCATGACAAATCAAAACGGTATACGTTCACAACCGTGCGATAGCGTAAAAAGCCACGGTAAATAATCCTCTAAGCCCACGGCACAAATATATACAGCAGAGGTAGAACAACATTAGGTGCATGCTTTCAGAGAAATTTCACACAGTAGTTCCCAAGTGAGCCCCTGTGTAGAGTGAAATTTGCCGTTCGAGTCTAACACTTTGCAACGAGTTACTTTCCGTCCCCGTACGCGGATGAAAACGTCCGTTTGGTTCCACGGCTACTTGTTGGATACCTAGAAGTCCCATTTCAGTGCGTTTACTAGCCCTTCTTATTACTCTCAGACAAAAGAGCACGAAAGAATAAGACCATTGTCTTCAAGGATTCCTGTCGTTTTGGCCGCCCCACCATGGTGGTCTAGTGGTTATGGCACTCGGATGCTCATGCAAAGGTGCGGGATGGAATCCCGACCGCGGCGGCTGCATTTCGATGGAGGCGAAATTTTGACGCTCGTATGCTGTGCAACGTCTGTGCACGTTAAATAACCCAGCGTGGCCGAAATTTCCGGATCCTTTTCACTAAATCATTCAATTGTTGCTTGGCCGATGCGTGCGCATTTATTTCCTCTTCGAGCAGTCTGGTAATCATCGATTCAACCCATATATCTGGTACACAGGAGTTGCATGCAAATACGTCGATAGCACGCCGATGGCCTTCCCCGCCTTCTCTGCCAGCGCTACACGATTTCTAATTCTCCTGCGGAGGACGTCTTTTTATGTAAACTTCACTGATAGAGAGGTACCAAACAAAATAATTTGATTGATTGATTTCTGGGGTCTAACGTTCCAAAATCACCATATGATTATGAGAGACGCCGCAGTGGAGGGCTCCGGAAATTTCGACCACCTGGCGTTCTTTATAACGAGAACTGACGCCACACTGGACACGGGCCTCAACATTTCGCCTCTATCAGAATGCAGCCACCGCGGCCCAGATTTGATACTCCAACTTTTGGACCAGCAGCCAAGTACCGTAGCCACTATAGACCACCGTGGCGACGCTAAACAAAACGGAGCAGGTCTGTACATCTTCAACCGTATTTCACTACTTGAAGTCAGACTGGCATTATAACAGCTCTGCTAGTGAATTTCGGTCAGTGGCTTCAACAAAGATCCCTTCTGACGTTCTTGATTCGTATGAAGTTGTTCCTTGAAGGTTCCAAAGGTACGCTGCCACGAAGAATATTTCCAATGACCAATTTGCAGGCCCCCTGAAGGTAAAACAGTTCATCATCAGCAGCAGCAGCAGCATCATCAGCAGCAGCAGCAGCAGCAACAGCAGCCTGTCTACGCCTCCTGCAGGGCAAAGGCCTCTCTCATAGATCTCCAATAATCTCTGTCCTGTGCTAACTTGGCCCGATTTATCCCCGCAAACTTCCTGATCTCATCTGCCCACCTGACTTTCTGCCACCTCTGCCAGGCTTGCCTTCTCTAGGGATCCACTCTGTTACCCTTAATGACCAACGGTCTTCGCATTACGTGGCCCGCCCACGTCCATTTCTTCTTCGTAATTTCCATTAACGTGTCCTTAACACGCGTTTATTCCCTAACCCACACCGCTCTCTTCTTGTCCCTTAATGTTATACCTACCATTTTCCGCTCCATTGTTCCATGTGTCGTTCTCAATTTAACCTGAACCCTCTTAGTTAGCCTCCTAGTTTCTGCGCCGTAGGTGAGTACCGCTAAGATGCAGTAGTTAATCCTCAGAGACAATGACAAGCTACCATTCATTACCTGGAAATGCTTGCTGAATGCACCCCGCCCCATTTTTATCCTCCTAATTATCTCAGCCTCATACTTCGGATCACGGGTCACTACCTAGCCTAAATAGACAAATTCACTTACTAATTCCAATGCCTCTCCAGTTATTTAAAATCGCTGGGCTCGCTCAAGGCTATTGAACATTACTTTAGTTTCCTTCATATTAATTTTAAGGCCCACTGTTCTACTTTGCCTGTTTAGGTCAGTAATCATGCTTTGTAGTTCATCTCCCGAGTTACTTAGCAAGGCATTGTCATCAGCGAATATGAGGTTACTGAGGTACTCCCCATTAACCCTTACAGCCACCTGTTCCTAAGCCAGTGTTCTAAATACTTCTTGTAAACATGCTGTGAATAACACTGGAGAGATTGTGTCCCCCTGACTTACGCCCTTCCTTATAGATATTTTGCTGCTGTCCTTATGGAGGACTATGGTGGCTGTGGAGCCGTTGTAGATGTCTTCCAGTAGTCTTACGTAGTGCTCGCCTACGCCCTCATTCATCAATGCCAGCTTGACTGCTGATGTATAGACCGAGTCAAATGCTTTCTAGTAATCTATGACGGTTATATACAGGGATTTGTTATACTTCGCGTATTTTTCTATCACCTGATTGACAGTGTGAATGTGGCCTACTTTTGAGTAGCCTTTACGAAGCCCTGCTTGTTTGTTAGGTTGACTGAAATCTAAGGTGGCACAGATTCTGTTAGTGATTACCTTGGTAAATAAATACCTTGTAGACGACCGACAGTAAGCTAATCGGGCTGTAATTTTTCAAGTCCTTTGTGTCACCTTTCTTATGGATTAGGATGACGTTCGCATTCTTCCAGAGTCCGGTATGCTCGCAGTCATTAGGCATTGCGTATACAAGCTTGCCAGTTTTTCCAGTATAATCTGTCCACCATCCTTTAAGAGATCTCCTGTTATCTGATCCTCACCTGGTGCCTTTCCCGCTTGCATATCTTTCAATACTTTCATTACTTGCTCTGTCAATACTGATGGAATGTCGGCCTCTTCTAAACTGCTTCCCCGTTCACTATTATCGTGGTTATCGCGGATACTATAGAGATCTTTGTAAAACTCCTCAGCTATTGTAACTATCTATGTGCTTGCGTCAGCAACAGATTGATTCTGACTAATTAAGTGAGGCCATGTGAAGCGGTCCACTTTCGGAGCCGCTATGATGTTCCGCCTCTTCAGTGAGAGCCCGAATTGAGTTCATAATTTGTACTCCCTACTCCTTGACAATGCGTGCGAGATTATCGAGGTTATCGCGGCTACTGTACAGATCTTTGTAAAACTCCTCAGCTATTGTAACTATATTTTGCTGCTGTCCTTATGGAGGCACTATGGTGCTGTGGAGCCGGTTGTAGATGTTCTCCAGTTAGTCTTTACACGTAGTAGCTCGCACTACGCCCTCATGCATCAATGCCAGCTGACTGCTGATGTATAGCCCGAGTCCATGCTTTCTAGATCTCATGACGGTTATATACAGGGAGTTGTTATACTTCCGGCGTATTTTTCTATCACCTGATTGACAGTGTGAATGTGGCCTACTTTTGAGTAGCCTTTACGAAGCCCTGCTTGTTTGTTAGGTTGACTGAAATCTAAGGTGGCACAGATTCTTGTTAGTGAATTACCTTGGTAAATAAATACCTTGTAGACGACCGACAGTAGCTAATCGGGCTGTAATTTTTCAAGTCCTTTGTGTCACCTTTTTATGGATTAGGATGACGTTCGCATTCTTCCAGAGTCCGGTATGCTCGCAGTCATTAGGCATTGCGTATACAAGCTTGCCAGTTTTTCCAGTATAATCTGTCCACCATCCTTTAAGAGATCTCCTGTTATCTGATCCTCACCTGGTGCCTTTCCCGCTTGCATATCTTTCAATACTTTCATTACTTGCTCTGTCAATACTGATGGAATGTCGGCCTCTTCTAAACTGCTTCCCCGTTCACTATTATCGTGGTTATCGCGGATACTATAGAGATCTTTGTAAAACTCCTCAGCTATTGTAACTATCTATGTGCTTGCGTCAGCAACAGATTGATTCTGACTAATTAAGTGAGGCCATGTGAAGCGGTCCACTTTCGGAGCCGCTATGATGTTCCGCCTCTTCAGTGAGAGCCCGAATTGAGTTCATAATTTGTACTCCCTACTCCTTGACAATGCGTGCGAGATTATCGAGGTTATCGCGGCTACTGTACAGATCTTTGTAAAACTCCTCAGCTATTGTAACTATCTCATCCCTATTCGTGATCACATTGCCTTGCTTATCTCGTAATGCGTACGTCTGATTTTCGCCTATGCCTAGACGTCTCTTCACAGATTTCACGCTCCTTCCGCTCTTTAGAGCATGCTCAATCAGCTCCATATCATGTTTTCGTATGTTGGCTGTATTACGCTTATTGATTAACTTCGAAATCTCCGCTAGTTCTACTCTGTCAGTTGCATTAGATACTATCATGCATTGCCGTTTTCTAATCAAGTCTTTCGCCTCCTGGGAAAGTTTGCTAGTAATCTGTCTACCGATCTTACCTCCTACTTCTACTGCACACTCCGTGACAATGCCTGCGAGATTATCGCTGACTTCCAGAACGCAAATGCCTGCTTGCTCTGTTAGAGCTGAATATATATCCTGAATTCTTCGACATTCCATCTTACTGTTAGCTCATTGATCGGTTTCTTAAGTACTAGCTTATTGCGATCCCTCCTCAAGTCTAGCCCAAATCGAGACCTCACCATCCTGTGGTCACTGCACCTAACTCTGCCTAGCACTTCCACATCCTGCACGGGTCATCGCATAGTATGGAGTATATTTCATTTTTATGCTCGCCATTCGGGCTTCTCCACGTCCGCTTCCGATTCTCCTGTTTACGGAAGGACGTATTTATGATGCGCAGATTATTCCGCTCTGCGAACTCAACTCATAAGTTCACTTTGTCATTCCTACGACCCACTTAATTGTTCTTGTTCCCTACACAGTTCATGTAACAGTTCATGTAATCGACATATATGTTCAATTTACTACTTCTGTGAAGACTAAGGTTGAGAGGACAGTATTCATACATGTCCCACTTCTAATATATAATGATATATATAAAGATATATTTTCTAATATATAATGATATTATTTAGTTTTCATTCCTAGACTTATTCATGCAATGCTAGGTTTCCGGCCTTGTTGCTGTGACATTTCCTGTCTCGTTCGCGTCTAAAAAGCTCCGCACAGAAATTATCCATGATATAAGTCCTGTTCCATTTGGCTTAAAATTTGGCGCCGAGATTAAGTGACGTTCTTACTGCTGGCTACACCTAGCTTGAATTATTTATTAATTGCTCCTTTTTCAAGTTTACCCAAGCGCAACTTTCCCACAACGGTTCCAGAAGTGGACTGGTCCTCATGCCTTGCCATGAAGCGGACAAAGTAGCACTTGCGTCAGCAAAAGATTGATTCTGACCAAATAAGTGAGGCCAAGTGAAGCGGTCCACTTTCGGAGCCGCTATGATGTTTCGCCTGTTGAGTGCGAGCCCGAATTGAGTTCATAATTCGTGAGGTTTTACAAGACAAAGCCACGATATGATTGTGATGAACGGCCTCTAGTGAGGGCTCCGAAGTAATTCTGACCCCACGTGTCCTTTTCGTTCTGCCCCCTTCGAAATGCGGCCGCCTTGGGCGTAACTTGACACCAGGACCTGTAAGTTAGCAAGCCAACATCCTAACCGCTAAGCTACTGTAGTGGTTGCGTGAATTATTTTGTGTATACCTAAAGCCAGGCAAAGAGATGTAAGAAACTTTAACACGAGAGAAATAGAGAAAGCTGTAGAGAAAGGCACCAGCATTAAAACGGTCAAAAAGAAACTGCACTTAGGGCAAAACAAAATGCATGCGCTAAAGGATAAACAAGGTAACGTTATCAACAGTTTCAACGAAATACTAAAAGTAGCAGAAGATTTCTACTCTGCACTGTACAGTTCTCAGACAGACCATACAACCTTAATAGAAATAGAATCTGAGGAGGACAATGAAATTCCATGTATAACCGCTGACGAAGTCAAAAAGCTGTCAAAGGCATGTCCCGCGGTAAAGCAGCTGGTGAAGATGGTATAACAGCCGACTTGATTAAAGACGGAGGAGATATTATACTTGAAAAACTTGCATCGCTCTTCACGAAATGTGTCAAGACGTGTAATATACCACGCAGTTGGAAAAATGCGAATATAATCCTTATCCACAAGAAAGGTGACATAAAGGAGTTAAAGAATTATAGACCAATTAGCCTACTCCCAGTAATATACAAGCTATTTACAAAAGTAATTTCTACGAGGATAAGAGAAACACTCGACTTTAATCAACCGAGAGAACAAGCTGGTTTTAGGAAAGGTTACTCGACAATGGACCACAGCCACGCTATCAACTTAGTAATTGAGAAGTACGCGGAATATAACAAACCTCTTTATAGGGCATTTATCGACTACGAGAAAGCATTTGACTCGATAGAAATACAAGCAGTTCTAGAAGCTCTACGTAGACAAGGGGTACCTGACATATACGTGAAAACCATCAACAACATATACAAAGATTGCACAGCCACACTACTCCTACATGAGAAAAGCAGAGAAATCCCGATCGGGAGAGGCGTGAGACAGGGAGATACGATATCCCCGATGCTATTCACTGCATGTTTAGAGGAAATCTTTAAACGTCTAGACTGGGAAGACAAGGGAATTCGAATAGACGGAGAATATCTCAGCAATTTAAGATTCGCAGACGACATTGTGCTATTTAGCAATGATGGAGACGAACTACAAAACATGATTGATGACCTAAACAGGGAAAGTATTAAAATTGGATTAAGAATGAATAGGCAAAAGACCAAAGTTATGCGCAATAGCCTAGCTAAGGAACAGAAATTTAAAATCAACAATGAACCCTTACAATGTGTAAACGAATACGTATACCTGGGACAGTTAATAACAGGAACTCCTAACCATGAAAAAGAAATTCTCCGTAGAATAAGGTTGGGCTGGAGCGCATTCGGAAGGCATTATGAAATCATGACTGGAAACTTACCGCTCTCACTAAAACGAAAAGTATTCAATCACTGCATTCTCCCAGTACTAACGTACGGCGCAGAAACGTGGAGGATAACGAAAAAACTAGAGATAAAACTAAGGAGCACGCAACGTGCAATGGAAAGAAAAATATTGGGGGTAACGCTAAGAGATAAAAAACGAGCGGAATGGATCAGAGAACAGACAGGAATAGCCGATATTATTATATCAATTAAAAGAAAGAAGTGGACCTGGGCAGGACATGTCATGAGGAGGAAAGATAACAGATGGACAGTAAGAGCAACGGAATGGATACCAAGAGAAGGAAAACGTAACAGAGGCAGGCAAAAGATTAGATGGAGCGATGAAATTAAAAAGTTTGCAGGCATAAAGTGGACCCAACTCGCTCAGGATAGGGTGGATTGGAAATCGTTGGGAGAGGCGTTCGTCCTGCAGTGGACCTAAACAGGCTGATGATGATGATGATGACCGCATAAAAGTGCATGGTGTGTGAAACCACCGTATCACAGCAAAAAAGAGTATGTTCTCTGAAACAGAGCAATCATTGAATATCTGGAAAAACTCACGTCTGCAAAAGCTTTGCTATCCTGTATTCAACTGTGCCAAAGCTTTAACAGATTATAGAAAAGACTGCTTTAGTTCCTACACAACACAAGCCTTACGACATATATATAACACATACACAACATGAACTATGCCTTAAAGGGTCCCTAAACCACCCCTCGATATTTTTTTTTAACCTTTCACGTAAACATGGAATGAGAACGCCGGCACAATCATCGTTGCTAAACGCGGTAGCGCTGGTAGAGCCACAAAATGAAGAAAGCTACACCGTTCGCTCTCCGTGCATTTTTTATGTGCTCCCCAGCTCGTGCTGAAGTACGAGGCATCTCGGACGATGTTACAATCGTCTCGTGCTGTCACTGGGAGGAAGACTGCTGGCAACGTCTGCAAGAAATTACGCACGCTCTCTCTTCCTCGTCGCGTTGCTCGCCGTGCCATTGTAGGCAGCCAGTGAGGGCAAACAGAAACGCTGACAAAAGGGTAACCCTGTGAGGCTCTTCAACACACCCGAAGTTGCGGTCGTTGTCACTTACTGACGTAGGGTATATTTACTCTTCGTTATCGAAATAAAAACAATTGTTGAAAGTTAGCGCCGTGTGTGTGTTACGTGTCTCTTGCACTGTCCCGTCCTGGATGCGCTATACAGTGGATGCTATAGATCACCAACAAGCCCGCCATGCAATCCGAGAAAAGCACGGCACCGGTCAGACGGCGCATGTTGAAAGAAAGAGCGATATGAGTGGGGACCAGTTTTCAAACATAAAACCCGTGTAACTCCACTATTACTTCACCGTTTCGAAAAATTCTTGCGGATCCGTATTCGTTGCCGACTCATGTACAACTGCAACACCGAAAATAAATTTGTGGTTTAGGGACCCTTTAACGGCAAGCCCATTCCCCAATACAAAAAAAAAAGAGGACAGAAGAACTTTACTATAGAGTACCCACCGTAATGGATGGTCCATTCTCATCGTCGATGCTTGGAGCTGTAGCCCTTTATACTCTCCATGAACAAGGCCCCACTCTGAGGCTGCCTGTATTTCAGACTCTCCGCATGTCGTCATCGCCACGTACGCTCCATCGCTGGCCATTCTGTAGCATTCGCTGTCATTGTGGGAAATATGTCGGTGACGTCCGGCACGCGTGACTGCGAGCGCTATGGTGCCAAAGGGGGAAGGTGTTCTATAAACGAGTTGGTCTGGCCATGACAGCGAAAGACAGGGCTTGACAGCGCGCTGTAAAATACTCCACATGAGGTCCCTCTCGCTTTGAATACTGTGCGATGTCATCGCCATGACCCTGATGCCGATGACAGCTGTCTGGATGTAGTTTCCGAGGAACAACATCCCCATCATCCAGGCAGCAAGCGACGTGCTACCCAATTTCGCAGCGCTCCCTACAGAGTCGTGAGGACAGCGACCCAGGAGAGTGCTGAGGAGCACCAGGACGACATTGGCGAAAGGAAATCGTAGGGCCGGAAAGAAAATGCGAGCTCGAACCCAACTGAAAAGCGTTATCCAGGCACCAAGAATGCCGAGAGCGAACTGAAACCAAACAAACGGCGCCCACGAGTAATTTAAGAACGAAATAACTATCTTAGGCCTACTGAAGACGCAAAGACTCGCGGGAGAGTATTGAGCGTGAATGTAGTAGTGGTATCGAAAGTGTTCGAAGCCTTTCATGCTTCTAGCGACAGCAAACTCTTCGGCGTAGCTACAGCCGGTTTTACGAGTCAAAGAGTTATTTTTGAAACGGTACGCGTCTAGAACCGCTGTCGTTTCGGCATTTGTTAAAATTGCTCGTTCGGAAACGTCATCGCAGATTCTGTATTCATTACCAGAGGGTAGAGTTCTTTCGTTACTGTCTTCGACAAAAACTTCCTGAGCGGTTACGTTGAGCCGCGTGCTGCAGTCTTTGATGCTACTGCGGGGAATGTTGAAGCTTTCGGCGGTCACACTCGTTACACTGCAGATACTGTGCGAGAAAGCTCGCAGTGTCTTCTCGTGCGAGTTCCCGAATACTAATAAACGATCGTTTTCTTTCACCAAGACTCTCGAAATCAGATGTTGCACACTCGCTGTGAAGTTCCAGTACCAGAGCACAAAATATAGTTGTGCTTTTTGCCTTTCGTCGATGGACTTGGCGTCCGTGTCAAGTATCTGGGCAAGCTTGACATCGCCATCTCGCGGATCGACTCCTACGAATTTCAGCGGAAGTGGAAAGAGTTGTGCGTGGGAATACAAGGCGGCTGTCGCAGAGGATGGGTAAATCAGTACCCTCCGCGCGTCCATTGGTGAGGATGCATCCATGGCCCCAATCATCTGACCGAACAGGTCGGGGGAGCGACTGGCAGGGGAAACAGCCCTCACGTAGATGATCAGAAATGTTGTGGCACTCATCGCCGCAGCTGTCCTGAATCCTTTTTGAGTGAGAGACTGCATATCTGCAAGAAGAATGCGAGGCAAGAGCAACATGTGAGGCGTCTCGTGTTGTGTCTGAGCATTTGAGCATTTGGCCTAAGTAAGAACGAGCTAGAACAATGACATATTATGATAATATTTCTTGGTATTGCACAGTTGCCTTCTAGAAAAAATAATAATAAATAATAAATTGTCGTAACGCTAGGCAGGATAACTAAGGTGAGAAAGACACCACTCTCTCGCATTAGAACACTGAGCGGTTCGTAGGCCCTTCAAATCGCATAAACCCCCCCGGTAACACTGCTCTGCTGGCTAAAATTAAGGGCCGATTTATGTTGTACAGTCAGCATAAACAAATTTGGCACAAATTATTCAATAATTTGACACGTCTCGTCTACAACAAGCGATGCTTCGGGGTGAAAATGATGTAATACCGCGCCTCTCAGAGTGAGAACTGTCTAGGCAAACTTTGGTAAAAGTGGCGGTGCACTAATTGCGTCAGCTTATCATTCCATACATCACAAGATTACTCAGTTTAGAGCAGCCAGAAGCACCGAGTTCATGACATGCTGCGTCACGACAAAGACGAGCCACTATACTTTACGCATCCATCATGCAAAACAGACAGTGCACCTCGCAACAGGCCCGAAGCTCACGTATCGGATTTTGCTTCCACTGAGGGAATGCGATGCGTAAAGTCGCTTCGTTATTACGTAGGAACTACGCGAATTGAGAGCTAAGTTCCTCGCAGAGGCTCAAAAAACGAGTGGTGACAGCTCGTATTTGCGCGATCACTTCTCACCGCACCAACCACCCAACCACTTCCGCAACAGCAGCAAGGCAGAGAATCTTCTCTGTACGCAAATTCGCTCACTATAGAGTGTTTGCAAGATTTCTTCCCGCCTTTCTCCGTATTGCGCCGGCAATGTTACGTGTTGTCAGGATCGAAACCTTCAATCATCATGTTATGTTTGGCCTATGCTTGAAATCCCCTCGAAGGAAGAAAAAATAAGGAAAAGAATTCTGCAATTCATCTGGCAAGTAAACTCGCAGAACGTAAACCGGGTATAACAGCAGCACAACGTGTCTTATAGCCATGGCTTTCTTGCCTCAGAGCGAAATAAGATATTGCGACGGAATTGGGATAGCTGGTGGGGCAGCGTGTCACAGACGTTCGACTTCACTTCTCAAGGCTTCCCATCGCCTCTAGTGCCAAATAGGGTAACTCAAACGTCCTTATAGGGCCCCTTTTGATGTCCAATCGAAAGGCGGCTTCTATTTCCCCTGAAACGTCACACGTACTTCACGGTTACACGCACTGCGTGACACAGATGCGCAAAGACCAAGACACCACTCACCAGCAACGCTGATGAATCGACGCAGCGCAACACCACTTAAAGGCGTTAGAGCAGACAGAGGGACAAGGGTGTTGCCGACGCGTGGCAGTCTCGCCTTATATATACTGTGTTTGCCTATCCTGTCGTATGTGTCCATCGCGCAGTCAACACGCGAAACCCGTCTCAACTCGTCGCTTCCTCCACTCCTCGCCAAAGACGCATAGGGTCGTTTTCTTTAACTAATTCCTCAGCTTGTTAACCGCATTGTTTTTACACCGTGCTTTCGTGGAACATGCGAGTATGGATACGTTCAATTTACGTGTCCTATATAGCGTGTCCAGACAAACAAGACACTGAAGTTGTGCTGGAGTTTGATGAATACCAGCATGTGAGAAATAAGTTGCGAGCTATTTGCCAAGCGCCAAGAGAGGGTATGGGCGGCACCGGTTTGCGAGAACAACACCTCGTATCTAAAAACCGTAAAAATGCCTTTCAAGTCGACGCGACGCCGACACAAAGATGAAAAAGAAAAAATCTTATTTGAAGTTTATCTTTATACTGACTCCTGAGGTTGGTTTTAGTTAAGGGGGACGCCGTTATCACTTCCTTGTGACACTCGCGTTTTGTTCTGGCTTGTTTGTGAGGAGTGGCTTTATCATTTGCCCGTTACGCGCAGCGCAGGACGCCTTTATCTTGATTGTCGCTTCGGGAACTGTGTCGACCGTTCTAGAAACTTTGCATGCCCGCCGGGCGTATTTGAGTGCTATCTAGAATCTCGGAGATAATGCGAGAACGCCTTATGACTTGTGTACAAAAGCCGGCGCATATAGGCACTAGTCTGTTTTTCCGTCGACCAACTATACTATCCACGACGCTATCGTTTTTGCGGTGCGATTTGCTTTACTCTGCTGGGCACAGGTTCGCCCAGTCAACAGTTGGACTGACAACGTCTTGCGTTGTTGCATTCTTCATCGTGACGACCACGTTTACAATACTTTACTCGCTCTTCTGTTTTGTCAACACCATTCTTGTAGGAAAATCTTAGCTTGACCACTGAGTCTCAAGGTAAGCGCCAAGATTAAGAATCAGTTCACATGTTTCCAGATTATCGTACACCCAGTAACGGTGGTACCAGTACGCGACCGCACCTTACCGAAAGCGGTGCCGGCCGACAACTAAGTGTGGACATTGCACTTGTCAAGCCCCCAGCTTTTCAAGTGCATTTTTTTTTTACATTGTGCTTTCGTCTGACATGCCAGTGGATACCTGCAATTGACGTTTCCTAGCTTGTCCAGGCAAACAATGACACTTGTTGTTTTCTGGGGTTTAACGTCCCAAAACCAGTTCTGATTATGAGAGACGCCGTATAGTGAAGGGCTCCGGAAATTTCGACCACCGGAGGTTCTTTAACGTGCACTGACATCGCACAGCACACGGGCCTCAACATTTCGAGTCCACCGAAATGCAGCCGCCGCAGACGG
This sequence comes from Hyalomma asiaticum, assembly GCA_013339685.2. NCBI lineage: Eukaryota > Metazoa > Arthropoda > Arachnida > Ixodida > Ixodidae > Hyalomma > Hyalomma asiaticum. The sequence continues at coordinate 56,211,919 of CM023487.1, read as the reverse complement.
GATTCGATCCCGCGACCCTAGGATCAGCAGCCGAGTACCATAGCCACTAGACCACCGTGGCGGGGCAAAAAAAAACAATGACACTGAAGTTGTCCTGTGGTTTGATGAATACTATCATGCGCCAAATGAGCTGCCAACTAGTTGTCAAGCGCTGAGAGGATATATGGGAGGCACCGTTTTACGAGAACAACACTTCGTGCCTGAAAACCGTGAAGACGCCTTTCAAGTCGATGCGACGCCGGCACAAAGATGGGAAAAAAAATGTTATTTGAAATTGATCTTCATACTGACACGAGTGCTCCTGTGACACGCGCGCTTGCTTAGGTTTGTTTGAGAGGGGCGCCGTGATCACTTTCCCGTTACGCGCAGCGCAGGCCGCGTTTATCTTGCATGTCACTTTGGGAACTGTGTCGACCGTTCTAGAAACTTTTCACGCCCGACACGCACAAATGAGTGCCATCTAGAATCTCAGAGAGAATGCGAGAACGCGTTATGACGTGTGCAAGACGACAGTGACGTCAACAGTCGTCGGTCGATGGAAAAACTGACAAGGCGGCCAGATGCGTCCGCTTTTGTACGCACGTCACAACGCGTCCTCGCATTATCTCTCAGATTCTAGATGGCACTCATTTGTGCACGTCGGGCATGCAAAGTCTCTAGAACTGGCGACAGCGTTCCCAAAGCGACATGCAAGATAAACGCGGCCTGCGCTGCGCGTAACAGCGAAGCGATAACAGCGCTCCCCGCAAACAAACCAACACCAGCACGTGTCGATATGAACCTCGTGCGCGAAGTCGATAAAGCTGCAGGAAACTGGAGTGTGTTCCCTTCCAACTACTCCTCCAATAATGGCACAGCTAGTCACTTCTTTACCAGCAGTAGAATAATAGAAGATCGCTGAATCGCTGCACCATGCGTGTCTTTATTGGCTAGTAAATATGCGTCCTTCCTGTATTTTTGTCCTTTGTTTAGTTCCTCTTTTTTTACGCAGCTCGTCAATCCCTTCAGCGTCACTGCTCGCTGCAGCGTCACGAAGTGAGGGCGTGGCTCCCGTGTTGCGCGCTGCGGATGCGGCGTGACTGAGTGTAGCGCGGGCTCACAGGATTGGTCGGTTCCCTTTATTTGAGTGCGCGCTGCTTTGTGAGTGGATGGCTCGTAAAATGTGCGAGAGCGGAAGGGCGAGAGCAGCCAATCGGCAAGCGCTAAACATACTAAAAATTCACGTGCATGTTTTGTGGGGGGCTGGGGGCGCATACAGTAGCAATAAGGTCAGTCGCAATGACGCTGCCCAGGTGATGCCGCGGCCGGGCCGGCTCCCACGTGCGCTAATGTACCAGCACATGTGGTGACCTTCAGGGAAAAAAAGGAAGGAAAAATAAAAATAGAATAAGGCAAGTAAAAGATCAATGGTCGGGAAATAAAACAAAAAAAATCACGTAGGTTTACAATGATTCTCTTAGCAACAGCACGTCATGTTTCAATGGTCCAGTTCCCTCTGTACATCGGCGCCACAGGTAAGCCGTTTGCCAATGATTTGATTATTGCGATGGTTTCCGGGTTTTCATTTATACCTTTCTCGATCGTTTTGAATCGGTATATTATATATGACTCTTGTTGTTCACCTTCTCGCTTTGACTTGAAGCCCGTTTCTAATAGTGTCACTGTTAATTTATCGAATGAATGGTTTGGGAGGCTTAGATGTTTCGAGAGAGGTAGGTTTGGGTTATATTTGCCATTGGCTTTGTTGTTGTTGAAGCGGAGCCTGAAATGAGGTTTTTGTTTGACCTATGTATTGTAATCTATACATACAGTACACTCTAGCAGATAGATAACATTCGAGGAATTGCATGTTAAATAACCGCGAATTTTCACAGAGTGCTGTCATTGGAATCTGTTGGCAGTGCTGGTCTGCTGTATTGCCTTACTGACAAGACAACTTGGTTTCAGGCACGGCCTGCATCCTGTGCGTGGCGGTGATGCGTTTATAATAGCAAGTTCTCAAGTGTGTCCCGGAGGTTACGTGATGGTCTGCAGACCACGCAAAGGGCGGAAGGAAATGCACGCTTAGGTCGCTCGCATTGTTCTATAATGTTGTGGTGCCGCCTTAGGATTTTTTTACACTGGGGAATTTCGTGCTTCCACAGTCACGTCCAGGAAGTTTATATTCGTCAGAGAGTAGGAGAGGGCAAACTCAATATTCGGATGTGTGCACTTTCAGAAGGTTATAAACATCTCAGAGTTCATCCTCGCTGTGCGTCCGGACAAAGAAGATATCACCTATATTTCTCCTGTACAATTGTGGTCTTAGGGGGGATTGAGGGGAAAATTTTGGTTCCAGCTGTCCCATAAAGATATTGGCATAACAAGGTGCCATCTTGGTGCTCATAGCGGTTCCGCTAATTTGCCTAAAGTATATTCACTGTTAAATTCAAACGAATCAAGTTCCAAGGCCAGACTCGCAAAATCTGCAATCGCGTGGCGGTCTGCAGTATCTGCTCTCTGCGAAGCGCGTACATGCAAGTTGAAGAGGCTATATCGTCTTCGTGATGAGCATTTGTGTAAAGGGATGATACATCGATAGTAACCAGGTATGATCTTTCCGGTACAAATATGTTTGAGGTTTCTCCGAGGAAATGGGTCGTGCCTTTGACATATGAGTCTAGGATTGTAGGGATATGTCTTATTAGTTTGTATATATGTAGCCTGAAATAAGTTCCGTTATCGTTCCAATGCCGGATATGATTGGGCGTTCTGGGTTGCCCGTTTTGTGCATTTTGGGGAGCATGTAAGACCGACCCAGAATGGGGTGCTCGTCATATAAATTATGTTCATTAGGGGTTATTTTTCCTTTGTCTGATAGAATGTTTACTTCGGATACTACAGTTTTTGTCTATTGAGTTGTTGGGTGACCTGGAAGGCGCTATAAAATTTGGAATCATTCAGTTGTCGGTATCCTTCTTGAGTGTAGTGTGAGGTATTGAGAATTAATTGCGATTGCTGCTCCTTTATCAGCTGGTTTATTGTTATGTCGGTCCTGCTTCGCAGACTAACCAGACATGCTTTTTCAGATTTTGTAAGGTTATTCTCCCTTTTCTTTTCGGCTTTTGGTATTCAGGCGTAAGATCCCTTTGTACAGCGGTATGTACAGATCAATACAATCGTCGCTATGAGTGCTTGGTGTCCAATCCCTTGTTGGGCGCACATGTGTATTTTGAAGGTTAGAAGGTTTGTCTAAGAAATATTCACGGGGTCTTAAAGCTCTTGCAATGTTGTCGAGATCTTGATGTAAATTAAATTCGTCATATAGAAAGCCATAGCTGCAGGGACGAAAGTTGAGCCCTTTCGACAGTAGCTTTGTTTCGTGATCTGAGAGGGTGGTGTTGGAACTACAACGGTGCCAGGTGGTTCGCTGATAACTGTGTGGTCGCCAGCTACGTCAGCCGGCGGATCAGGCGGGATGGTATAGTCATATGGATTGATTTCCAGGATTACGGGAGTTGAAACCTTATTTCGTTGAAGTTTACGAATGTGTGTATATATATATATATATATATATATATATATATATATATATATATATATATATATATATATATATATATATATATATATATATAGTGTTCACGTACGTAGAGGCAGATGCCGTCTTTTCTTTCCAAGGTCGCGAGCTTTCTGGAAGCCTCGCGTGAGACATATTCGAGCTATAGTCTACTCAGCTCAACTGTGCTTCAATGTAGATTGCACTGGATCGTCCACGAGAACATGATGGGTTGAACTACACAAAAAGAAAAAAAAAACAGAACAATATCAAGAAACAAGTGTGAACCGCATAACAAATAATAAGTCCGGGCACTTACCTAACAGCTTATACCTATGAAAGGTCTCAAGGATAGCAGGCGCTCCGCACGGCGCCATTTTAAAAAGGTTGCATTACGCGGCTTCGTTTGCTTCTGTGATTGGTTGGCGGAGCAACACCGACGCGCGCTGTCAGTTGGCCCTTGCCAGCTGTTTTTTTAGTTGTACCCTTAGTAATAAACAAAAGGTGGTTTAACTGAGTCAATCTTGTCTCATTAGGAGGGTCTTGTTGCTAAGGTAGTGCAAAAGTTGTTTCGATACATGAAATGTGCGTATGCGACTTAACGCGTAATGGCAGAACTTCGCGAGCAAATTCAGGAATGTGAAAGTAATGTTATCATTCGCTGTGGACATCCCAGGCGCACTAACACATGCTCTGGCAGTGCCCGACTTTGGGGGGGGGGGTTGGGGGGGAGGCTAATGGTCTCCCTCTTCGGAAGAAGTCTGGCTCCGACAGGGAACAACAGCTCAGAGCTGTCCAGAGCACCCGCGAGGTCGCCAAGAGTCTCAACCTCCCGGCTCCATCATGGGTGCGGCCCGCAGACGGTGTTCCATAGCGGGGCACATCTTCTCAGGGCCGAAACAAACGGTCTGTCTGTGCGTCTGTCTGATTTGCCATCATGAAAAAGCGAAATAACACATTCTCATGTTTTGTGTATTTCAGTTAACACCGTCCATTGGAGGGGGCACCTCGCCTCAACGGCAGCATGAGGCTAGGCTCCTCTTCAGGGTCGCGCCCCTCAGCATTTCAAAATTCGCGGCCTTAAATCTTTTGGAAAGCATGTCCTCTAAGAACGCCGCACGTGGTGCGCCTGAATCTCAAAGGCCATGTCGCGTCATACTCCTACATACGGGTAGGGCACGGCCTCCGAGATGGTACGTGTGGCGCACGGGATTGCGAAGGACATGGATAGGGAGCTTTAGGTCTACGGAAGTGTACACTCTTAACGCTTTTCGGGTAAACAACGCTGATGCTAAATTGTGAGGCTTAACACACTTTGCTTGATAAAAATAGAGGAATATTCGTGCAGTTTTCATGAGGCCATTCAAATCACAGTTAACTTCATTTCGTCATGACCACTGCTTAGAACACAGAGTTTCTTACTATTACACACTCTATGGATTAGCGGTCATAATGTTCATTGCGCCGCAGATGGGTTTGTACTCCGAGATGTGCATCTATGTGTAATGAACCTCGCGCTGGCAAAAACTCGGCCATTGCTCTTAACTCTACGCGCAAGGTAAATGCAGATTTGCACTTTTCTTATGCCAGAGAGTTCAGTGTAAACAGCACTGCGTGCGAACTTTGCAGAGCAGCTTAGCATACCTTCTATATATCTTTTTTTATAGCATGGCCTCAATTTGGCATAGTGAGCGAAAACTGAAATCCCAATCAGGCAACCATGTATTATAAAGAGAGAGAGGGACAGCACGTGGTTTGTCGATGCTACGAAACGTGATGGGCTTTGTGCGCCTGTTTGAACTGTTGTGTACAAGGGATGTTACGTGAACCGATGTTGTATGGCCGCGTGCGGTGAACTGTTGACTATTTTCACCTTCGTGCTGTAGTTTTGTTCGCTGTCAGACCAATGTCCAGGCATGAATTTTCGCATATGCTTACAGTGTGGCACGCAGCCATCGCGTCGGCGCCGGCCTCAATGACGGCTTGTGAAGCGGTGGGATAAACAAACGATGGAAGTTGCTCGAGAAACACAGCAAACCTGACTCCGCTTGCGTTCGTAATGAGTTCGCCCAGTTTGTGGCTGCTTGGCTGGGAGGCTCCACTCGGCGGCATGGGTGAAGTCGCGACGACACCGGCCAGTCCACGCCTTTGTCAACGGAAGGTAAAAACGTTCCGCATTTCATTTCTTGTTTTGTTTATTTATTTCACAGTGCTGCAGCCCATGGCAGGCCCAAGCAGGAGCGGGAAATCCAAACATAATTTGTATAAATCGGGATTACAAATGAATAACGTCATTAGCAACCAAACAGGGTTTCATCACTGCACATATAATACGCACTTAATAACGAGCGAAAAGAAAACTAAGACAATAATTTTTCTAGTGCCGTTTGATAATCAGCCACCTCAAAAATGGTTTTAGGAAGAGCGTTCCAATCACAAATTGTCTGGGGAAAGAAACTGTTTAAATGCATTGGTTTTGGCAAATATTGGTTTCAGTGCATGGTCATGATTGTGTCGAGTCTTTCTCGTGTCTAAGGCTTTACATATGAAGGTATGGACATGTCAGATTTACCTTTCAACATGTTATGCAAGAACACTATTTGAGCATATGTTCGACACACCTGTAATGTTATAACCTCGTGTTCTTGCATAAGTTTAGTAGAGGAGTCACACCCTTTATATTTACCAAAAATGAATCTGACTGCCTTCGTTTGCAACGTCCCAAGTTTATATATATCCTGCTTAGTCTCGGGATCCCAAATTACGGAAGCATATTCTAATTTCGACCTTGTGTAAGTATTGTAGGCTAGTAACTTCAGCTTTGCTGGAGCTTTGTTTAGTTTCCTTCTTGGAAACACAACTTCATGCTGGTGCACATATATCTGAAACGTGACCTGACCACGATAATTTAGAAGTGTAACACCTAAATGCTTATAGCTTGGAATATTTGCTCATTGTTGGTTACTAAGGGTATAGGAGTAAGAACTAGGCTGTAATTTACATGTAACTGTTAATAAGCCTGTTTTTTACACGTTAAATTCCATATCCCAAGTGCAACACCACTGATCAATCGGGAACAATTGGTCTTGCAATACGTGATCACTTTCAGACAGTAACTGCTTATATATAGCGCAGTCATCAGCAAAAAGTTTTATACTCACTGTATCATCAAAAATCAATGAGAGCATTCACATAAACTAAGAAAAGCAAGGGTCCGAATACAGTGCCCTGAGGCAAACCAGAAGAAACAGGGAGCATATCATACGCACACTTGTCCAAGACAACAAGTTGTTTTCTGCTATGCAAGTATGCTTCAACCCATTTCACTAAGTAGCAGGGAAGGCCGGTTAATTTCAGCTTATGTATTAGCTTCGTATGCGACACCTTGTCAAACGCCTTGTTAAAATCTATAAAGAATGTATCTGTTCGCCCCGAGTGGTCCAATGTCATTAGAAAGTCATGCACACTGGTGAGTAACTGAGTCGTAGTAGATCTTCTCTTGGTAAATCCGTGTTGACAAGGAGATGAAGTTTTATTATTAGACAAGAAAGCTTATATAACCAGCCATGATGTGTTCCCTAAGTTTCGAACAAGTAGATATAATCGACACGGGCCTATAATTTGGTATGTTGAACTTGTCGCCTTTCTTAAAAATTGGCACAACACGTGCTATCGTCCGGTCGTCAGGAAGCTCACTAGCGGTTAAAGAAAGCTGAAAAAGATTTGCCAAGTAGTCTGCAATCTGTGCTGCAAAGTGTTTCACGAATGCAGTAGGGATGCCATCTTCACCCACGCCTTTTTTTTCGTTCAATTTATGTGGCATAGTAGAACCCCCTCGCTTGTTATCACTCGTATATCCGTCTTCGAAAGTTCCTTGTGTATGCTGTAGTTGTCATTAGGGGAAAAACACTGTGAAAACATACATTACATGTGTGAGCTATATCAGCTGCGTTGTTGACAAGGTGATCATTTACGGAAATTTTCGAAATTTTTCCGAGTGCGTATATGGGCTTTGTGCATTTATCTCGACACATGATAATAGCAGCTTCCACCGATGGTATTTTTCTTTTTTCTGCGTCTTCTAGTGAGGCTATCCCTGTCCGGTACGTACGCGATGCAGTCGCCAGCACAGATAACACTTGTTAGTCGTCATGTAACTTCTGCTTGTAGCTGGAAAATGACAATTTCATTTTCAGGTGTAGCCTTGCGAAGCTACTCTATGTGTGCACAAAGTATTGCGTCACAATTGGCTTGATACTACGCTAGGGTGTTCTAACTATGCGGGGCATTTGTATGTTCTTGTTTTCATTGTTGTGGCAGCACGCGGGGTCATGCAGCTGGGTATTCAGCGTGTGCCGATTACAGTGGCGTGAATGAGGATCTTCTATTCAAAATTAATGTTAGAAATCGCAAGGCTTCTCCTGCCAGTTGTACGCATTTTGCGGGGCAGGTTCTAATGTATTCTTGAGGGCTGAAAAAAAAAAAGAAAGAGAAAGCTGTGTATGTGGTGCTCGCGGCCAACATATTAGAGTGTGTGGATATTAGATGTCACAGTGTGTGGCTGAAAGTGCTCCAGTCATTTTCAAGTTTGTGTACGTAGGCGACGACCGAAGGGTCAAGTTTGATCAAAATGTAACGACAGAGAGGAGGCGAGTAGCGTGATCTCCACAAGCTACAAAAGGGTGGGTGCAGATCTTATATTGCATTAATAAGTTCAACATATCGTACCTCGAGAAAGAAAGAAAAGCTCAGTGTTCAGGGTTATTGCTTTCATATTGCCAGGCTCCTGTGGTTTGTTTCCCACTGCTGCGCACAAATTAACTTTTGCTTATTTATGTGTCTCACACTTTTTCGGTCCCCATAGCTGGCTATACATTTAAAAGAGAAAGAGCTGTCATGAACTTTAAACTTTGACCCACATTGTAGATGGGGACACTTTAAAGGGACACTAAAGTAAAAAAAAAAAAAAAGCTTTTCACATAGTAGTTCGTGAACTTTTCACAATGCTAAATACGCAAATTTTATGGGGAGAACCTCGGAAAGCTAGAAGACGCAGGAAATGAAGAATACGGGTGGTGACACTTCTGTAAACCTCCAGCACTAATACACGTGGAGTCACAGATCTTTGACGGCAAGTAGAGAACTATTTATTGGTAAGAAAGACACACATTGTGTTCTAAGGAAGCTGGAGACTTAACACGAGTTTCAGAACATTTGACTGAGTGAATTTTGTGAGAATATGCAAAAAGAAATAAATTGGCCTTCTGGACATTAAGGCTGAAGTTCCAGAGCAAATTCTAAAACTAAACCCTTGACATCCATCTCCTTTTTAATATTAGATAGAAAATGTTAACAACGGCAGTTGCTTTCTCGAAATTAAGTTATCATTCTGAACCACTTCACCTTTTCACTCGTGTCCTTTTAAGGAAAACTTCAGATTTGTCTTTTAAAATAACACCTACGTACAACTCTACAACAATTATAAAGATTGTGTGTGCATATCTAACAGTTGGCGGCCATGATGCTGCTTTCGAATAGGTGTACTGGGTCACAGGTTTGTGTGAATCACTTTAAACAGTCAGGAAAACGGCACAGTGGGCGACTGCATGCTCATGAGACGGTGTACACATGTGATGCGATGAAACATGTACAAAGCAGTACTTTATGAAACAGATGATTTTAATACTAAAAAAATGCACCCTAACTTGACCTTTGGGAGCGGGAGCGGGAGCGGGAGGGTGGGGGGGGGGGTGCTGTTTGCAGCTAGGAGATCGTGACAACTTTCTTTTCAGCACTCTAAAAAAAAAAGATGGTATATGTTACTCTTTTCGGAGAGCCTGGGTTTGCCGCATATATGACTGTCTTTAAAGGTATACGTCGACTCTCTTTTTTGGCTGGAGAGTCACTGCGTCGCAAGAGTGTACATTGACTCTCTTGCGAAGAATGATACGACTCTTGTCCAAAGGATCGTGTGACCACTGCTAAAAGAGTAGCTTGACGTTTGAGGATAGAGTAAGGAAATCATACCAAATGAGTCAAATAACTATACAAAATAACTACTGTAAGTGAGTGAAGATACTCTCTATGTGTTGTCACAAGTCTACTAACAGGGAGAGTCAAGCATTCATCTTAGCTGAGTCAAAGGATGCCATAGAGCCAAGCAAGTGCAAAATAAAAGGCATTTGCATTTTCACATTATACTCAAGAAACACCTCAAAATCATGTAGCTTTGAGAGCGCAGTGATATGACTGCAAAAGATTGTCTGCCGTTCCCCATTCACCAGTACAAATATTTTCTCAAACACACCCAATCATTTAAAAGAAAAGTTTATTACACACATACATGGCAGTGGTTACAGGTGGTCTCCTTCAAATGAAAGAAATGAAACAAGTACAATCGCAAGTCAATTTAACCAGACATATATGGGGAATAATGTCAGTTCAAACATATGAACATGAACTGGGATGACTAGAACAGAGACTTTTCCCATCAGTGTAAATATGTTTACATGCAAAAGATCCCTCTACACATTCAATATATTCAAAGGTCTTGCCTAAAGCACAACAACATCAGTAGCTTCTTTACAAATCCAGCAATGCCATAAGCAAATATGACAAACAGTGCAGTGGCATTGTAAACTTAATAAATGAATTACTAATGTGGTGCTAAAATGTGTTCCAGTCATTTATACAACCTCAAAAATTACTTCAGTAGCACACATAAATATGGCTGCACAAAAGGGCATTGCAAAATGAAGCAGTGCATCTGTGAAGAATTTTGTAGCACTCTCCGTTTCGGAGGTGGCGAGGCGACAACAACCCACCCCACGTGAATTCTGTTAGGTTCGACAGGCTGACCGGCGATAGGGTCCACGCTGATCGTACGTGAGCCAGGGGCTAGAGACAGGAGACACTGGTGCTTTTAATGAGAACTACTTTCATTTAATACAACTAAATCACACTACACAAGGCAACCCAGGTGCGGGGTACAACCGATCCGGCAGATGCCACGTGACAACAAAGAACACTCCGCGGAGTCTCAGTAACAAAAATAACAGAGAATAATCAATTGGCATGCAAAATACTCGTGTCAATACATACACGAACACTACGTGGACATACTAATACAATATAAACACGCAATGGCTAATAACACGAGGGATGGGACGTGATTGTTCTAGAAAGTCCTGATGAGAAGAATGAGAGCCGCTGAGCGCGGAGGCTTAGCTGTGGTGGCAGCTGGTCGGTTGTCCGGGCCATGGTGCCGGGCTGCTGGGTCATCGATGTAAGCCGCGGCCACAGATTAGCAGGGTCTAGAACCACACGCCGTTCTCTCTCGAGCAGGAGACTCGCCACAACCGCGGGCCTGGATGCATCTTCCACGTTGCCGGCCTCCCACTTGGCCGAACTCCCGACGTACCGACCGACGACCTCGCCTACTCAAACGACTCTGCTCTGTCGTCGCGTTATCTCGCCTTCACCTCTCTCTCCCCGTCTCTCCGCATTGGTAATCAGAAGGAACCGGTCCGGGAGAGACCGGGAAAAGATGGATGCTCGTCTCCCTGCAGCCTCGCCCCTTAATCACTCTCGGCGGTGCGCGGAAACTGAGGTGCGGTCAAGTCGAGTGCGCACATTTTGTGACACCACCCCGGCGACAAGAATGTTATCCGTTTACATTCACAGACCCAACACAAAGTCACGGCCGCGCACTGGGAGCCGTCCGCGCTCTCAGCACACCAGACGGTTACGCGCACGATCACATTGAGGGATTCAAGGTGTTCTTGGGTAGCGAGCACTCGTGCACACACCACTTTCACGACACACACAGTTCGCGCCACACACCGAGTTCGTGACACACTGTAAAATAAACAGGAACAGTAAGAACGACAAGCACATACAGACGAGTAAGGTTGGTTACAGGAAAAAAAAAAAAACATGAAATCCACTACATCCCTTTTCCCCCCCTCCGTGCTCACCCAAGCCCGGCTGAGGTACTTCGTACCTACATTCTCTGAGCCTTTGATACTCTGTACGTTAAAATCATACTCCTGTAGGACCAGCGCCCACCGGAGAACCTGAGAGTTCGTGAACTGGGCCTCCTTGAGGTATCGGATTGGCTGATGATCTGTTTGGACCTTGAATCTCCTTCTGTAAAGGTAAATGTTCACGCGCTTAACCACCCGTACAATGGCCAGACATTCCTTCTCAATGGCCGCGTAGGCCTGTTCTCTTGGTAGGAGCTTTCGGCTCACGTATGCAACAGGGTGAAGCACTCCCCCCCCTATCCTGTAAGAGGATGGCGCTGAGTCCCTGATTGGAGGTGTCTGCGCGTAGCACGAATGGCAGGGAAAGTCGGGGATCTGTAGAATAGGTGCCTCGGAGAGAATCTCCGTAGTTTCTCGAACGCCCGCTGCTCGAGATCTCCCCACTCGAAATGGTTTGATGCTCGTTTCTTTGGCAAGTCCGTCAAGGGCATGGTGATCGTGGCATAATTCAGGATGAATTTGCGGTAGTATCCGGCCAGCCCCAAGAAGGCTCAAACCTGGCGCTCGGTTCTTGGTGGTGTAGTCTCGCGTATCCTGTTCAGGGTGGATTCCATGCGGCGCAGCTTTCCGCCCCCGATTTTGTGGCCGAGGAAGGACAGCTGATCAAACCACAGTTCACATTTCTATGGATGGACAGTCATTACAGCTTCTCTTAGCCTCATCAGTACCTGTCCCAAGGCCATCGGGGGGTCCTCCCAATTATTAGTCGCGATCAGTAAGTCGTAAAATGGTAGACATTAGTGATGCTGCTGAGGAGTTTCCGCATAAGTTTAGCGAAGACAGCCGGAGCCGTCTTTATGCCAAACGGCATGTCCCTGAATTGGTACAACCCGCTAGACATTGAGAACGCAGTCTTTTCCTTGGACTGTTCATCCAGGGGTATTTGCCAGTAACCCTTTGAGAGGTCCACCTTCGAGCATATCTTCCAGCCTCCCACTTCAGCGATTGAGTTTTTTGGAGGTGGAGATGTTACGGTAGGTCACCCCGCTCCTCCCAAGGCCACATTGCCATTCCTTGCTCACCAGCCGTCGCCAACACTGCCAGGACCGGTGTGTCGGGCTCGGGTTCCCTGGTGTCGTATATCTTTAACATATTGGCATCGGCAGTCTTCGTACTGCCGTTGATCGCCACCATGTAGTTGACCTCCCCTTTCCTTTCTCTTACAACGTATGGACCCTTCCATTTCATCGTGAGCTTGTTATGCTCGGTAGGCAGCAGTAGGAGCACCCAGTCCCCTGGGCACAAAACCTTCGTCCTCACTCCGTGATCATAGTAACGCTTATAGCGCTCTCCTGCCTGGTCAAGGGTCTTGTGAGCCATCTGGCATGTCCTCTCGAGTCTTTCTCTTAGGTCGACGACGTACTGGTAGGCAGTCTTGACTTCCTCCTCGAGTCGTGAACCAGTCCAGAGCTCTTTGAGAATGGACAAGGGGCCCCGCAGATTCCGCCCATACAACAACTCAAACGGGGAGAACCCGGTGCTTGCCTGTGGGGCCTCCCTGTAGGCAATTAGCAGAGGTTCGAGGAAGCAGTCCCAGTCCTTAGGCTGTTCAGTACACATGCACCGCAGCATCTTCTTCAGCGTTCTGTTAAACCTTTCCACCAGGCCATTGGCCATAGGTTGGTACGGAGTTGTCGTCTGCAGGCGCAACGATAGTAGGCGCTCCACTTCTGACATCAGTTCAGAGGTGAAGTTGGATCCCCTGCCACTCAGCATCTCTTGTGGTACGCCTACTTGAGAGATGTGTAACAGGGCCTCGGCTACTCGCTCAGTCTCTATGCTGGATAGGGCGATCGCCTCCGGGAAACGAGTTGCGTAGTCGACCAGTGTCAAGATGTACTAGTTACCCTTTCGGGTTGTTGGTTTCAAGGACCCAAGATATCGATGGCGACCTTGCAAAACGGCGTGTCGACAAGCGGCATCCTTTCAAGGGGTACTTTCCGTACTGTTCCGTGGTTGGTTGTCTGCTGACAAATATCACAGGAAGCCACAAACTTTTCCATGTCTTTATGCATTCCTGGCGAGAAGTCGACCAGTATGTGGTCCACGGTCCTTCTCCTCCCGAGGTGGCCCGCCATTAGCCCGTAGTGCGCAAGGTGAAAGACCTGGTCGCGATGTTGCCTCGGCACCACCAGCTGTACCGTGCTTGGCCCCGAATCCGGGGCGTACTCCCTGAACAGGAGGCCATTTCTCAGATGGCCTCCTGTTCAGGGAGTACACCTGATCGGGAGTGACCTTGGCCAGAGTGCGGGGCACGCTCAAGCTTTTGACTGTCGGTACAGCCTGCTGTTGGGCCTGACGGCGTGTGGTCACGGCAGCTATCGTCTGAGGCTGGGGGTCTATCTCCGGTGGCTCCACCTGGTCAGGGGTTTTCAGTGATGCCTCGGTATGCTCGTCTCGCGCAGACGCACTCCATGCACCATCCGGATCAGCCGGCGCTTGGGCGCCCTCGATATTGCCCAGGATGAGGTCAAACAGTGGGTCTTCCATGCATGCAGCCACGACCTCCCCTCGATAGTAGGGCGTATGTATGTCAATACGGGCCTCCGGTAGCGTCCTGACTGAACGGTCTACGAGGTAGACCGCCCTGCACCAGCCTCAAATCCAATGATGGGACGAGGTCTTGGTTCACAATTACAATGTTGCAGCCACTGTACCTCAAGACTTTAACGTTCTTCCCAGCAACACGGCCTTTGACGACCGGGAGGTCCCCTGTGATGCGCAACATGACCATGTTCACAATGGGCAAGCGGTGGCCGTCCTTCAACTCTATGTACCCATCTCTGACGCAGGCTGAGGCGTTCCCCGCAGTGGGCCGTTCGCCACCTGTCTTCCTGCTTGCCTTCATGCATTGCGATGCCAAGTGTCCGGATCGCGAGCGCAGGTAACACCGGAGTGCCGTTCCACTGCTTGGCTGTCTCCTGTGTAGAATTTCATCGGGATTGTCACCTGCCGAGCCTTGCTTCGTTTCGCGCTTGCTAAAATTCACCATTTCTCGGGCGCTCTTCAGCCCTCTGGAGCAGATCCCCGACGTCTCGGCTCTTTTTTTTCTTTCAGGAACATTGTCAGTCCCGGCTAGCAATTTTCTAAAAATTGCTCCACCACTATGAGATTTTTAATTCCCTCATATGATCGGCTTGCCTCTGAAAGCTGGACCTACCTCTCCCAGTAGTTTTCTAGTCGCGCAAAAAACTGGGTGGGCGCCTCGTCATCTTGAGGTGCCTCCATTCGGAATTTCTTCTGAAACCCTTCTTCCGTCAGGCGAAAGCGGAGTAGGAGGGCCCGTGTGACCTTATCATATACCAGCGCTTCCGATGCTGGCATGCGGCCGAATAAGCTAAGTGCTTCCCCCGTCAGGCATGCACTGAGGGCAGTAGCCCATTGTTCCGGTAACCATTCATGCGCTTCGGCCACCCATTCGAAGCGTGTCAAATACGTGTCAAGGTCATTGCTTTTTTCATTAAACGGCGCAAGTAACCTCTGTGCGCTTTTGCGCGTTCCTCGCGCAAAAGCTCTTCAAAAGTGCCGTCCCGTCGTAGCCTAGCTGCTTCCCGACAGCAAGAAAGCGCTCCGCCTCGTCGGCCATTTCTCCGGCCCTCTACGCTCTTCGCAGCCCGGATCTATTGTACAGACTCTGTCCTGTAGTCACTCATGATCGTGGTCAGCAAGTCATGTTCGCGGATGCCATTTGTCTGTGGCACTCTCTGTTTAGGAGGGGGCGAGGCGACAACAACCCACCACACGTGAATTCTGTTAGGTTCGACAGGCTGACCGGCAATAGGGTCCATGCCTGATCATACGTGAGCCAGGGGCTAGAGATGAGAGACACTGGTGCTTTTAACGAGAACTGCTTCCATATCGTCACGGTGCTACGACAGGAAGACGACGATTGCTAGGAAGACGAAGGAGACGACGTAGTGGGGCAGCCACTCTCTCGGTCTGTGATCAGGGCTGGGCCGGCGATATCGTTTCCGCTATTAAAACGGCCTTCCCATTTAGCCTACTATCTCTACTCATTCCATCGTGGTGGAGGTGCGGGGTACAACCAGACCACAACCAGACCAGACCACACTATACAACCAGACCACACTATACAAGGCAACCCAGGTGCGGGATACAGCCAATCCGGCAGATGCCACGCGACAACAAAGAACACTCCGCGGAGTCTCAATAACAAAAATAATAGAGAATAATCAATTGGCATGCAAAATACTCATGTCAGTACATACACGAACACTGTGTGGACATACTAATACAATACTAAACACGCAATGGTTAATAACATAATAACACGAGGGATGGGACGTGATTGTTCTAGAAAGTCCTAATGAGAAGAATGAGAGCCGCTGAGCGCGAAGGCTTAGCTGTTGGTGGTAGCTGGTCGGGTGTCCGGGCTATGGTGCCGGGCTGCTGGGTCATCGATGTACGCCGTGGCCGCAGATGAGCAGGGTCTAGAACCGTGCATTGTTCTCTCGAGCAGGAGACTCGCCACAACCGCGGGCCCGGATACATCTTCCTTGTTGCCGGCCTCCCACTTGGCCGAACCCCCGACATACCGACCGACGACCTCGCCAACTCAAACGACTCTACTCTGTGATCGTGTTATCTCACCTTCACCTCTCTCACTTCTCGTCTCTCCACATTGGTAATCGGAAGGAACCGGTCTGGGAGAGACAGGGAAAAGATGGACGCTCGTCTCCCTGCAGCCTCCCCACTTGATTGCTCGCGGCGGTGCGCGGGCGCAGAGGCGTGGTCAAGTCGAGTGCGTGCATTTTGTGACAGCATCACTATATGCATGTTACAAAAGGAGACATAGAATGCCACTGGATCAAATCAGAACACATGCAGGGAGAGAAAAGGAATAATCTACAACCACAAAACAAGAAAGTGTGGTGCCTCCACTGGCATGACTATGGCAAGAAATGCTCTGCCGTAATACTTGACTTAAAGGGGCACTGACACAAAATTTTCGCTGCTAAGGTAGCCTGTGGGATCGATTTTCGTGACACGCACATGTCATCTACCACATCTCAACAGCCAACACAGCTCTGAAGGTAATTTAAATGAACATTGAAGGTCGCATGCGCAATCAAGAGCTAGACGCTATACATCATGACACCAACAATAGCAATGGTGACTTGAAGGGGACCACCAACCTCCGCAACGTCACCATGGCAGCCGAGCTCCGAACAGTGCAACTAGGAATGATGACGTCATAGCCGCCATTGCCTATTCGCTGCGACTGCATAGTAGATTGCCGGCGACACCAGATCTCAAGAAAGTAGCTGCCACCCAACGACGATGACAGCAACAGCGGCAACAACACGCAGGACGTGCAACAGGCGAAAGAAAACGAGCACGTGTCGGGTGTCGCGCGGAAGTACGTCACATTTATTTGTGTCCACGTGTTTAGGTGAAGCAGTTAGATTATCACATGCGAAAAAGAAAAGGTGCAGTGAGAGGTAGACATAAACCATTACTTGAGCAGAAGTTTCCAGAGGCAGTGCACTACACCATAAAAAAAAAATGTCGCCAGCTGTGACAAAGAAAATTCACTTTGAACATTTACAAGAAAGTTAACAGCCGTACTATGCATTGCTAGCCCATTTAACAGGACTACAGTTTGTGCTTTCAGAATTCAAAAAATGTAAGAGCCTTCTAGTGTTGACAATATGGTGCCACAAAGTGCTGCCAGCAATCAAACGTCTGCTGCGAATGGAGCCTTCGTACTAGTCAACAGTGGCTTCAAGCACACTGCATTATGAGAACTGCTACTTTTCTGCCCTTTTTCCAAAGTTTCTGTGTACAGTGTCCTAGAGCAAAGTAAAAAACAAAGGGGGGAATACATCTCACTAACAGAAATTCTATACATGGTACTACTAAATTTCTTTTGGAGTTCCTTTTTGAGAAATTATGATAGTCCAAGTGTTCCTTCTACCCTATCTCAATCACTAACTACTGCAAAGTAATTTTACTGCAAATATGGGCTGTCTTTTCTGTAACTCCCACATGACATCCTTTTCGGACTACTGGAGCATTTGGGGTGAACCAAAAAATAAAATATTAAGAGCCTTGCAATTTGTGTGAACAGTTTCAAAAACATGTGGAGGTCCTGCAGACAGATACACATTGCTGCGAGGATATGAGTTCGGAGAATTGATGCTAGTGACATACCAACAGCAACATTCAGCCCAGACATTCTCCAACATGATGTTCATTTCTGGAGAGGACAGGATGCTTTTGGCAGTGTAGGCGGGGTATCAGTGTGTGTGGGTCCTTCCATAAACCTAGAAAAGAGAGGAAAAAAAAAAAAGCATTATGGCAGCCGGATGCGAACAGGTGCCCCACACAGCTCTTCCACAGTCAGAATGTTCAAGAGAAACTGAACACATTTCTTCAAACATTCAGTGCTGCGTTTGTGCTGTTCTGGTAGACCCCGTTTTTCACTGCGCTGTAGTTCATCATGCATCACCAACTCGGCCAAGTTTTCACATTACTAAGCACATTTACTCAAATACATGAGGTAGTGGCCCAACAGTAAACATCCGTTGTTTGTACTAGTACTACAGCTACACTATGTCTGTCCACGAAATGCCTTTTCAGCTGGATGCCAGACCATGTATACTGAACATACTTTATCAGTGTTATGATAGAGTACACTGGCTATTTAACCCATGGAAGTTATTATGATAAATCAGAAAATCCTTAAATGTCACATCTAAATGCTTTTTCTCACTGTAAGAAATGTTTACAATGCACATTGGAGACCCCAGCACAAAAAAGAGAGAGAGAGAGAGATTGTCTCAGCATAATGACCCTTGCCAGTGGCGCAGACGTGAACCTTTTGCTCAGTCAATAGGAACAGCAGCTTAATGAGGGTAGTGACTCCACTGGTATCTATAAAAGAGTGAAATGCGACATTTAGGCAGGTGAACTTCGCAAGACTAGTCAAAGTGAATCATATTACTTTCCGTGTCCAGCTGACCAGTTATGACAGTGCAAGTCAACAGGGCATAATAACAATGTTATCTTGAAATACAAATGATACTTCGTGCATATCTTCAATGAACTGACACATTCCTCTACCTGCGATAACCCACAACCAGCCCGCTCGCTTCTAATTAGCGTTGCAGTTGCTGAAGTGTACATTTAGTACTAGCATATAACGCAACTGACTCGCGCAACTGACTCATATATATTTCCTTCCAGCCACAACGGCGCTCAACCACATTATTACCCCCATGACAAAGCAATTGTGTAGATTACTGATAAAAACGAGCACACATTGTTCTGCAACGCAACCACCAGGACACATACACTACTAAACGGTGCCGTCTGTACGTGTGGAAGCGTTATATGTTCTTTTATCGGCGTCCCCACCTCGTGTACTGTTGATGTTTTTCAGGTTATTACTAACGTTGCTGAGATGCTACTTCTGTTCCATCACCACCGTCAAAGGGCTACAGGACAACCAATGTGTCACACACACACACACGCCAAACAAATACAGTGCTGCACAGGGGGGTCACATGACGGAAGCAGAGTCTAGCACCAAACACACCTGCTGTTCCTCTGGCCCATCATCCCTTGCTTTCTGAACACACCGCCTGGGTTATCTTGTGTGGTTCCTGCGCAACAACAGTAATTCGTCAATGACGTAATCAAGTTACGTAATTCAGTGACTTCAGTGCACTTACCAAGTCGCGAAGCTCGGCACACGCTTTCCCGTCAACAGTCTTGTCAAAAGGCTGAAGTTGCATGTCCAAAACCGCTGTCGCAGTTGGTCACATCACTGGAAAGGGACTCTCGCAGGAAGTGCACTCGATATTCAATCACGTACTTGCATAATCGATAAACTTAGCAAAGCAGCTTCCTTGGGAGCAGAGACAAAGTTCCATGTCCTTCGTGGCTGTCGCGGGCAAGAGACGACGACGACGACGCTCCGTCCTCCACCGACTGTGTGCTGTCCAATGTCCTGACATGCGACATTTCTCCACTCAGTGACTGTCAATGATGATAAACGCACAATAATACACGTAATATTAGTGAACACGCTCCAAACACATGGACGAAATGCACCACACGCGCCATGGCCTGCCAGTAGAACAAGACCTCTTGCAACGGCTCGCTCGCAGTAAGAAAACTTCATAGGGGGCAGTAGTGTTGTGTTTTTATGCGGTATTCTTAAGAAGTGCCATTTTGACCTTGGTAGGAGGTGTAAGCCGTGCTTTCAATGCTTACTGGCTCTTTGTGTCTAGGCTTGAAATTGTATCTTTATTTTTGGTCAAACAAGAGCGGTTAGGTCTGCATAATTTCGAAGCTCGCGTCGCAAGAGACGGTTATCTCTGTGTCCCTGGCGCAGATCCCAAAGGCTATGCTTTTATATACTAAAAGCGTCTCAGAGCAGCAGACTTATTTTGTCGGAACAGGAGGACGTATTCTTGCGCCTTCAAGCGGCAGAGGGGGGTCCGTGGAAGTTTTGGCAACGTGCTGTGAAATGCAGAGGTAGAGAGGAAGAAGGTGCTCATTCTCCCACTTTTTCTGCTGAGCCAGCACTGCTACAGCGAGCAGTGGCGGAGCAGAGGTTGGGGAATTGTGGAATTCCTCCCACCTCCTCCCCCCCTCTCCTTACCCCGCTGACTTAGTTTAGGATGAGGGGAGGGGGTAGGGGGGCAGTGTGCTACTTTGACATGGCCTTCTAATGCAATAAATTTATGTAGAGTCTAGACAGTCTGTGTGGTGTGGAACGTAAGCATATAAAGGCAGTTATCTGCGGCACCACTTTTGCCATGCATTTATTATTGTCGAATATAAACATATGTGAACATCCAAATGCCGAGTTCAGTAGTTTCTGCTTGTTCTTGAGTAGCTATATTCACTGCACGTAATATTTCGTTCCACTGCTAATATTATTTCATTCTGAATTAATGAAACATATAGAAAATTAACCGCAACAAGTGCATCGCATTCATTTGTATGGTAGTTAACCCATAAAATTTATTTCGCAAAACTTTCACATGTGCAGTATAGGAAAACTCAGTCTCTTTCTGTCACACACACACACACACACACACACACACACACACACACACACACACACACACACACACACACACACACACACACACACACACACACACACAGAGTATTCTTACAAGTCACACACAGTATTCTTACGAGAGTCACAAGCCGTACGGAGTCAACTGGCCCCCTCAGACAGCTCAGGACAGCTCAGGAGAGTCGGTGTGCACTGACTCTCTTTTGACTCTTATTTTTCTTAGAGTGGGCTGCCCTTTAAGCAACACTCATGGCAGATGAAACCAGCAAGACACCGGTCACACAAGATCCAGTCAGATTTGTGCAGATCACTGTCACATGCCGCACAGTGCCATGGGTGAGTAGGTTTTTCATGCTCGCTGTGTTACATTCCGCAAACCGTCCATCATCTGAGGAGTAGCTTCGGACAATACTGGACATGCTCATCCAAAACTGCACAGTAAGTCAGCACTACATCTACTTCAATTTCATGTTCCTCAAGCGTTGTACCATTCAACATACAATCTGTAGCCGCAGATCCCACAAACCAAGTCAGGATACTGCACTTCCTGTCTGAAGTTGGGAGAGATCAGAAAGGATCGTAGACAAAACTTTGCTTTGGTTTCTGGGCAATCTTATTGCAATTAGGGTATGTCCTTTTGGTGCACAGATTTTCGCTTAGTTTGGGTAGCTTGATATCATTCACATCAGCAATAGATAGCGCGGTGGGGGCTAGGTTCAGAGTCCCCATATTTAGCTTCAGCAGCTCTGGGGCTATGAGGTACTGCTGTGTGTGACTGTGGCAGCTCGGTGCTGCTTTCAGGCACTTGTCCTGAAGCACAGGTGGCGTCACTGTTGTTAATAGTATTGTTCTTCGGAGCCACCAGTTTTCTGTTGTGAGGCAAGTGGTTGCCCCTGTGCAGCTGTAGTCTATTTCATCACTCAGAGTTACAGTCACTTTCTCCAGTTTCATCTTCATCCAGATGTATGATGATGGGCTGGACATAGTCACTCCCAGACTTGTCAAGTCTGACGTTGTCTTCGAGGTCTGTCACATGCTTTATATTATTCGTCCAGTCTTCTGCTATTAAGTTGCTGATTTTGTCCCTTGGTGTGCCTTCGACCATGGGCAGCTTGAAGTCTGTGTTGTCAGCAGTGGCCCCAGTTTTTGCCCTCGCTCGCAAGAACTCAGTTGAATTGAACTTGCAGTGGTAAGGTGGGAGCCTGAGTACAACGCAGCCAGCCTTTTCAGCTGTGTTGTCAACAATGTAGCTCATATAACGTAGCTTCACAGAAGAGACCAAGTCGAGCCGCTGCTTTTTCAGCATCTTTTTACTGTACGCTATATTCTTTCCCTTAAGCCACTCCTGTATACTTTCCTTCTTCCAGGTGGTGGCTGGCAATTTTTCTCTCCACTGGGAATGTATAATAGGATACATTGTCCGTAACAATGACACTGCCAGCTAGCAGTTTCCTTAGAACGTGATTGAACCAGCTTTCAAAGCGACTGCCATCCCTCTTTTCATGTTAGTCGCCTGTTTTTCTCCCCGGAACACATTTAACCCGTTATAGGCATGAGGCATGGCCTAGACACAGAGGGTGGGACAACATGTGTCCCACTGCGCACGAGAAGCAGGAAAGGGAGAGCATATGTCCCAATGCCTGCGAGGGGGTAGCACCAAATACAGTTGCATCATCATTTTAGGCTCATTTTGCTAAATGAAAAGTAGAGAAGCATTGCATGCACAAAGGCACTTCACAGGCTGAGCTTGTGAGCTTGGTGTGATCTTCGGTGTGCTTGGTTGAGCACCAGTGGCATGTTCTCATGTTGAATGGCCTTGGGAAGTGGTTGTTTCCTTGGAAACGCATTTTGTCTGGTGCTCCACTGAGTACAGAACCACTGTGGCGCCCATTTTTTCGACGGTACTCTGCCTGGGACCGCCCAATGCAGAAGCTCTGCCATTCGATAAGCTGCCTCCTGAGATTGAGCTTGAAATGGAGCAAGTCTGTGCTGGCCAGCACTGTGAACACCTGCTTGTTGAATGAACGCATTCACGATGGCTGCATCAACCATAAAATAAATGTGGTGCCATCCTTTTTTGAATGCCTATCTACTACGTAGGCATTTCTTATTTGATTGAAACGATCAACTCCACCCATCCAGTGATTGTAATCTTTCACCGATTGGGGGCACATCACCTGAATCTTCTTTCCACAAGGTAGCTTCCTTTCCAGAGTGGTTCCATCTTGAGGTTCATGATAATTTAAATCGCATGGACGTTGAGTCCCGTCACCGGTAAACAGAAACTGGACCCTTGGATCTATACAGAAATGTTGCATGCTGTAATTTATTATCAACCTTCACCTCTGGGGGCAGATATTTCTTGTTTGATCTGAAAGTTCCACAAGCAAATACATCTCGTTCTTTGAGGCAGAGGAGAAGCTTTGTTGACGGAAAAAAAATTATCAATGAAAACTTGTGAACCTGGTTCCACGGCATCTTCTGTCAGTAAAAGTACAGCTTGCTCACAAGCCCCATGTTAGTGGGTCGACGCTCTGTGCGGCCTTGGTACAGGTCAGACATGCAGAGGTAACCGGTCTCTCTGTCAGCAGTGCTCCACACTTTATACCCTCGCTTGATTTTCGGCTTGAGCGGCATATATTGCTTAATCGCTGATCCACCCTTGAAAAGGACCATGGATTTGTTGACAGTTACGTGGGAGGAAGGCTTGTACTCTTTCTTGAAGTTTGCGTTGAGCATTTTCATAAGAGGCCTCACCACCCTGTAGCACGTGTCAAAATCTGCAACGTCTTATCCGGAATCTTAGAATTGCCGTTGAGGTGCAGGCAACGAGTGATCTGTTGAAAACGTCTAAACGACATTACATTGGACACTTCTTGCACATTGAAGAACTTGTCCGAACTCTAGTATAGATATACTTGCATCAAGTTATGTATGCTCGTTAGAATGAGCATCCCTGTGTATGCCTTCAGCTCGCTCAGTGTCAGTGTGTGCCAGTTTGGCATCGTTTCTTGAAGTGTATAGAGGTTTGTTTCTTCTACAATCATCTTCCACACTTCTTCGTCAAAGTTTAAAGTAAGCACATCGCAAGCGCTGCAGTCTGCATTTAGTTTTCTCGAGTATGTTGGTGGATTTTCAGCAATGCTCACTGGGATATCGGAAGTCTGCCCGGCTATCCATGCCACAGAATGAGAGTCATCGTCTTCCTCTTCGTGGTCACTGTTGTCCTCAATGGGCATATAGTGTGCTTTCTTAGGTTGCCTTTTCCGTGTGTTTCCCTTACTGCATTTTTTCTTGCTCAGAGGCTTGATGTTTTCCTCGCCCTCAGATGAATCCATCGGAGTCACTGCTGAGGTTGACGGTACCACAAACTCGTCACCTGAGTTGCTTGACATATCATTTTACGAGCTGTCATGTAGGCTAGAAAACACCTCTAATGCCTCTTCAGGGTTGAGACTTTGTTGCCCTATAGAGATGAGGGAATGGGTAATGACTGAATACGATTTATTACAACACGAACGACACACAACGCTATGCCTCTATAGCCTGTGCCCAACCAACTTGTGCATACGTACGTGCTTTCGAATACTGGACTGTTTGTACAATGGTACAGAGTATACAATTTTACTCATATATGCCTGACATATTTACAATCACAGAGAACACATTAGCCACCTTGCCTGGCATTTCGGAAGAAGAATGTGGCTCTTTGAAAAACGTGCAGTCGCAGCTCTGTCGTTCGAAAAATATCGGCAACGTGAAACACACACAGTATGCTTGTGTCACCCAGTAGAAAAAAAAGAATACATGAAATAGTTGTGCACATGTGTCCTAGGTGGTGTGACACGTCTGTAAAGGACCCATATATTTCAAGAGCTGAGAATCATTGTTTTGAACTGCCATGCATTTGGTACAGGGGTTGTCCCATTGTCGCATAGAGGGTTAACCGTTTGATGCCCAAAATTTTGTTTCAATGCACAGCATGAAGAAAACTCTGGCATGCCTAAAGAAAGGTCACAGTATGCCGATTACGTTGTCAGAAAAAAAATTGTTTATTTATGGGTGAGTAATGAGGTGTTGCTCCTGAGCAGCATTGGGCACTTGAGGCACTACTTCACATGGAATGCCTTGAAGCAGTTGCAGCTTGGAAGGAGGCACAAGTGCATGTTGCACTTATCGTAGTACAAAGACGTGTAGCCAAACTTGCAGAACTTGCATTGGTTCTTTTTTTCTCCGTACTGCAGCCAATGGTTCATGCTATCATAGCTCACATCCACTGTGGGCCTTAGTGTCACCGGAGAATCGACCAACTGTTTGGCGGGCTTGATTCCAACTTCCATGGCCGTACCTGGCCTTCTTTTCAAAGGATTTGACTTCATATGTGCAAGGGTTTGGGCAATCTGTGGTCAAGAAGCTAGCAGAGATGGCCTTATTTTGATAGATAGTTGGGCATAGTGGCGTTTGTGCAGCAGCCACCCATTGACTATACAAACATAGATCATCCAGTAAAAAATGCCCATGCACCATCTTTTCGATTTGTGGTCCATGCGTTACAGCTAAATAAGCTTGTCAGCGAAATCAACGCCTCCCATGAAGGTGTTTACTCCTTTACGGTGAAAGGTTGAGGAACATCAATACTGCACTTTTCTTGGCTGTTTCACTGCTTGTAGATGTCACTTGGTTGGATGCCAGCGTAGCTTGACACGAGGTGGACGGAGTTGCTGTCAAACCATTTGATGACTCCAATGTTAGAGTTCTCGTCCACGTGAAAATCCACTGAGCCTCTCCCTTGTGCCTTGAGAGTTACGTCGGGTGCCAGTGAATACTTCTTCGCCCTGTCGACCCTGACGGTGCCAACACTCAGAAATCCTTTGCGCTTCAGCTTGTCTGCTAGGCGCAGACTACTGAACCAGTTATCAAAAAATAACTTGTGGTTACTGTTCTCCGGAAGATCTTTCACCAGGTCGATAACTATATCACCAGAGATGCCGAATTCATTTTCACGAGCAGTATCTTTACCTTCATAGATGATGTCGTCGTGCATAATTCCGGAGACACCTACTCTTGTAAACACCTTATAGCCGCACTTGTGGGGCTTTGATTTCGTGTACTGCTTTAGAAGTGAGCGCCCCTTGAAGGGAATTATTTGCTCGTCAATGCTCTGCCCTTCTGGGGCCACTGCCTTCATGTTCTTTAGCTGGTTTACAAGGGGGCGCACTTTGAGAAGGCGGTCACTGCCCTCAGCGTCTCATGGTTTCGCCTGACAGTTTTCGCTCATGTGTAGGCACTGATGTATGGCCTTGAATCGATTTCTAGACATGAGGTTCGCTACAGGCGGAAATCTTGTCCCGCATTGCCAGAACGTCCAGAAATGTGGCACCCTGGCTGACCCTGCAATCACTAATATGGAAAGATATTTCCTCATCTCCTCCTTGGTGATGATTGCACAGGTGCCGTTCTTCTGGGTAGAATACAGATTTGATTGACAGCACAGTGTGTCTACCATCTCATCATCGAAAAAGGCACAAAAGTACTGGTATGGACTTAGCGCATCGTTGTACGGTGAGGGCAGCTCTCCCTTCCAGGCTGTGTTATCAGCCATAAGGTCTTCTTTTGTTCATTTGCACTGCGCTGCACTGCATTGCATCTGCACTGCGCTGCTGAGTGGTGGGATGTTCCTGGCACAGCTTTAACGGCGTCGCTTGGCATTCCCCCATCTTCTCCTTCTCGTGGCTGTTCATCCTGAACATTTATCAGAACTTTGAGCAAACAGGAGGAGGAGGAGGAATGAACTTTATTTTGAAAACCAGCAGGTTTAGGTGGCTGGGCCTAGGCCTCCCACGAGGGGACGTCCTCCCCCCCCCCCCCCTGACGAGGGTCATCCGGGTTGCTGTCAAAATCAACGTTTGGCAATTCACCATCCAAAAGGAAGATTAGCTCCTGTATTTCTTCATCTGCCAGCCACTTTCCTTCTTTTGAGATCACTATCTGTACATGAAAGACAAAAAATATGGTACTGTAACTATCACTTACTGTATTTCGTAGAAATAACATGTGTTATTGCCTGGCTTTACATTTAGTCATGAATAAAAACACAGGCATACAAGGAGCCACCAACGAAGCCATCTTCACTACTGATATGTGTGATGATCAGGCATTGGCCTTTGCCAGAAGGTTGTTTCAGACCCATAGACAGGCCATTCGCATGAGTGTACCATCGTCCACACTGCTGCACCACGGTGTCCATCCATATGGTCGACTGAGTGTGTCCCGCTGTCACCCAAGTCTTGTCCAGGAAGATCTCCCACCATGTAGTGCTCCACATCACGGAGGTAGCAATTCAGCCATTGGAAGATACCGTCCTGGTTAATAAGGAGCAAGTTGCGACACCTCATGCTCGAAGCCGTTATCAGCAAGCGACATACAGTATGCCGTATCAGTGGCGTGAGATCCATACGCTTCGAGAGCTTGTTCGTTACGTTCTCGATTGTTGTATCTCGTGCCAAAGGAAGTTGTGTACGCACGACCTCAGCCCGCACATGGTGAAGAAGTTGACCTTTGTGCTGCACCTTCTCTGCATTTCGTGGCCGCTTTTGTGAAGGCGTTGACAGTTCATCACCAGAAATGGAGTCAAATTTCACTTCCTTCACATTTGACACGGTTGTTTCACTTACACCAAGCATTTCTCCCACAAACTTGCACGTGTCCTGTACACTTCATTCAGGCTCCCTGTTATGCCAGTACATGAAGCAAGTTATGCATTTCACTCGACATCTTTTCCCAATTTCGAAACCATAAAGCTGTTCAAAGTTTCGCACGGAAAACACTGGCGGTAGGTGTCCAGGATTTTGAAGGCAGTAACTTAAAACGTGCGGCTGAGGCGTCGTCAGAATCAGGTCGCCCACTCCAAGGCTTTCTATAGTTTACGAGAGGGACCATCCTACACGGGTAACACCTGGCCACGTACCTGTTTCGACTCGTAAGAACCCCGTCCTGCCCCGGCGAAGAGTAAAGTTCGACTCATTGCCTTCTGCACTGAGTGCATCATAACCTATTTTGATGGCTAGGACGTCCAGGTACTTCTCAGAGATGACTTGAGTGTCATCTCCGCGCACAATTTGCCAGGTGCGCTCTTCTCGGTCGGCCCCCCTCAGGCAGTTGGCAATAGAATGAGACATCTCACCCAGTACGCCGTTCCACCCACTTCCGACGGCGGATGTTGAACTTAGACCGGACATCAGCCCTCCAATGACACGAAACGTGCGCGGCTCGCAGATCCCCGGTGAGGTGGTGAGGGTTGCAGTTTCAAAGCTTATCTCAAGCGGATGCTCGATGCATTTAATATCTTCCGCTTGCTAGGGATTGGCGTTCATCAAGGCGCAGGTGAATGCTAGCTTCTGAAACTCCACCACCTCGGGGGTCGTAGGCTGATTGTCAAAGTGCGCAAAGTCGTATGGCAATGCGGAGAACCCTCGCCGCATCAGCATGATTGTCTTCTCGTTGCATAACATCTCTTCTTCGAGTGATTCTTCTAAGGTGTTGCCCGGCCAATTAAGGTAGGGACATCCTGCAATGCTGGAGAGATAGGCTTGCTGAAGATAAGTTGGGAGGGGTGCAGACACAGCCAACCGAATCTTGCCAAATTCACTTTTTACGAGGGCTTTGTTGTCCTGGGTATGGTGAGTTCGAACAGCGTCCAGAAGGTCGGCTGGCTCAATCACGTCAAGGACGAGATTTTTCCGGGCTTTCAAATGCCCTCTCCGCCACTCTTCTCCGTTGAGTACCTCATACCCAGTGTACTGGAGCCAGACCGCTCCCACTCACATGCCAACAACCATGCATCCAGGGATCGCGTGTTGTGAGGTCGAGCTTCAGGAAATCTGGCTAGTTCCTTGATCGATTGGAGGACGCTTTACGGCCTGTACAGCTTGCCCCACAAAAGACCATGTGCCACTTGACCACCTTAGCCAAGTCGTGTGTCTCGGCCACGGGGTCCCAACCTGGAACGGGGGGACACATGG
Organism: Hyalomma asiaticum; assembly: GCA_013339685.2. Taxonomy (NCBI): domain Eukaryota; kingdom Metazoa; phylum Arthropoda; class Arachnida; order Ixodida; family Ixodidae; genus Hyalomma; species Hyalomma asiaticum. The sequence goes on along the minus strand of CM023487.1, from coordinate 56,183,257 downwards.
CTCCGTAGAGGCAAGCACACTCGTACAACGATACACGATCATAATCAGCAAGCTCTGTCTCCCGCTTCTTGACCGTGTCAGACAGTGTGCGAGCAGCTACGTAAAAGTGCTTGGCGTCGTCGTCGAAAAGTCCGCTGCCCTGGGCTAACTGCCACCATAAGTCGCCGAAACAGCCTGGCAACAAGCAGGTTGTTCATTTGTGCGTAGTCGCCTTCAGCACCTGCAGTATCTCTTCGGTTCGATTATGGCGAGCAGTGTACTCAAGGACATCACCAATACGACACACGTGGATCTCTAGGTCTTCTTTCGTCCGCGCGGGGAACAGTTCTTTTGCCAGTGTATTATTCCCAGGCTCTTGGAGCAGTAGCTGGATGTGGGTGTCTTCCAGGAATGTTGCCTTGTCAACTGTAGCGGGGCAGCCTTCTTCACTATCGCGCATATTTGACGCATACTAAGTGAGTCGTCCCACCCCGGAGTGTTGGCCCTGAAAGAGCCGTTAAACAAGTAGGGGGGACAGCACCGTATACACCACAGCCGCCATGCACGCAGACGAGAAAGGCAGGATCGTAATTATAGCCTCGTAGATACAGTGACATCACTACGGCAACAAATTGATCAGTCAGCCCTTGACAGCAGATCCGCTTGCAACACAGGCCCACTTCGATCTTTGCTTCTTCCTGCAGTGGAATGCTGGTAAGAGCTTGAGTTGCACCTTCTGCTTGCTCGACCGAGGTTGTCCATTTGGGGGGGGGCATGTCACGGGGAGTTGGTGTCCGCATGGAGGAAAGAAAAACTAGGAGGGGGCGTCACGTGACTTCGCTAGCTTCGGCAAGCCGACCTCCTCTGTCGCCGCTCCGAGGGCCTAGTGTGCGGTGCATCTTGGGTAGGATTAGGCCCACAAGGTTGCCGGACCACTCGAGGTTGTTTGTTTGGCACCCGGTAACTTTTAGTGGCGCCTGCCGCATGCAGCAGCGGTCGCAGCATGGGCCCCGATGGAGGAAGGACAGCGAGAGGCCGACGAAAGGCGTGCCTGACCCATGTCTATATAATTAAGGCGCCATTCACGCATGCTACTGTTGTCGATGGACTTGCCAGCGCTCTCGCGTGGAAAGCTGTGCAGATCCTCGGACCGCGATCCATTTTTGTCACATTAAGGTTTGTGAAATCAGCTGTTGCGCCCTTTAACTGCGGTGTGTGTTTTCTAGCAAATTTTGGCCTCGCTGTTTTGCACTTACAGATGTTTTGAGGAACATATGTCGCGTTTCCATTTTGCCAGTCTCCTATGTGCGTCCTTCGTTTTGAGACGAATAAACAGCATTAGCCGGCTCGATACGCCGAGGTCGTCGCCGTTTATTCGGATTTACGGGCTGTTTTTTTAGCAGTGTGTGGTGCTACGTCGTTACGCTGTCGAAACGCTCCTCGGGCGTCGACTCTCGTTACACATGTAAAGAAGCATTGGAACCTTGTACTGGGCCGTCCTCTCCAGCGCCTTATAGTGGAGTTTGTTCTCCAGCGCTCTGTTGAAAAAGCCGCTCGTGCTCGAGGTCCATGCTCGTTTGGACAAGACCATTGCCGCAGGGCTGCGTCTAGTTTCATCTAATAAACACCTTAACGCGCAACACAGCCAGTGGACGGAATTCGTGCGCACTCATTCCCCCACCCCTCCAAAACAAAATCCTGCCGACGCCCATGGACTAGTTCACATAATTAATAACAGCGGGACTCCACAGTGTCCGAAACACAAAAAAGTAAGCAAGCAGGAGTGAAGAATGGGGACATCAGTGATAGAGTAAGAGTGGCTGGTGTGACTTAAGTGCCCCTCTTGCATCTTTCGAATTCGATATTAGCCCTGCAACAGCTCCTCCAACATTGCGGTAGGGACTTTTCTTTCACCGCTGATGTGACACAACACTGGAACAGCCATTTCCATGATATATGCGAGCTGTTGGCTGGAAAAATGGATACACAGCACCAAAGGGAAAGCATGGAATTCATGTGGGCTTGTGGACTGATTGTGCAATTGCCACCATACTTGGATGCACATTCTTTACAGCACTGATTGTTTTGTTATTCACTGAATGCTCATTGCACGTTTCACACAGGTGCCAGCACGTTTCACACAAATACAGGAAGAAACAAGATAACTGGTTTTATTGTAGACGGTAAAGCAGTAAAGAAAACTGCAAGCATCACATAGAAAAAGCTAATCATGCTGCTGGTCCATGGCATCAGTATTAGTGACCATATTTGAATGCTAGAGGACGTATCTATAATAATGTTATACAATAATGTTACATAACAAGCACCCCTAATACGTTCATGTAAATAAGACAGTAGGGTCAGGTATTCTTGCGTTGTAGCTGCATTTTTGCTTACAGAGACACTGTATCCAATCTTACCACTACAGGCCATAATATGTGTGCTGTAATCACAAACACTTGGAGGCTTTTGTGATGGTACTGGTTATAAAAATAGGCAAAAATATGCAACCAACTCAAAGGGGCAGTTGTAGGTCACAAAATTAAAGTTGAAAAAAAAGTGCAGTGAAAGTACAAACAAAATCTGCAGCCATTAAACTACAGTGGCTTTTGCCGCAAGTAAAAAGCAGACAGATAGCTTGTTTTATTGCACACCGAGAAAAACGTTAGCACTGGTTCAAGCACAGCCAAAGCATTGCAACATTAAAAGGCAAACAGCTTTAGTAAGCTCTGATCCCCGAATGAATGTATATTTGACAGAGTATAAAAACAGTAATCAAGTTGCACTTCATTTAATATATACACCAACTATTCATATTCACAGTGCATGTACACCAAATCATAGAAGGCTTGTAAAGAGAGTACGCTAAACCCAATGAATATTTTGGTAGTAAAACCGTCGTGTTCCAGATGACGAAGAGACAAATTTAACAAAGATCATGCTGAAGGATGTGTCGGAGTAAACATTGAAAATGCATTGCTGTCCTCTAGGTTACACTTGTCTCATGAATAAGGCATTGAGAGCATTCACAGAATGTCCACATCATTATACAGTATGCTCTGGTGTTGCATAGTCATGGCTCATAGTTTGCTTTGACGCCATGCAAAACAAGTGCTTTAGCAGAATTTATGTGCAAGTGATTAAAGCTAGAACTTAAAGCACAAGAAACATGCTACAGTAAGGCATCCCATTTCTCCCCTGATGTCTGCACACTGTGCTCATGAGCTTGCCACGACTGCTCAGAGGTAGTATTGCTCTGTGAGTGCAATGTCACAAGTTTGTTTTCTAGAAGTAGTCAGATTCCCGAGAAGGAGAAATGCAAAAGTCATTGTGTGCCTCAGTTTATTTAGGCAGATGTTGAGGAACCACAACTATGACACTTAGACCTCAAGTCTTTAGGATTTTGCTTGTGTGCATGAGTAGTGAAGCACCTTTTACCTACAATGCTACGTGCCAATGACAGATTTGAAAACTTCATGCATCCTAACAAAGCTTTTTCCGTGCGCCCACAGGGCAAATGACCAAAATGGATGGTAGGTTTGCATTTGTACACATGAGGCACCATGAGGAAGCTGCACCTACTGACTGCCATCATGGCCCAGTGCTCTTAGAACTGTACAGTCATTTTCATAACAATCTCGTTTTAATGAGATTCCTTTTCGCACTCCGTTAGTGATCCATGCAGTGTATGTTATCACTAAAACCAATGGGGTCCTTGCAGTGAATGCTAAAACCAGGAAGAGAATCAAGCAAAAAGGACCCTGTTTCTTGGCAAGAGGCTGCAAGCAATATGATTAACTTAGCTGCCAAACACAGTTGTGGCAACATTAAAAAAGGCCAGTCTACTCTTTGGATGTGGAGTGAACAAGCTCTCCAATACATTGATGAGAAACTACTGCTTGCCAACTTGCTAAGAAACACAAGCTTTTTTTTTTACACTTTGCTTTCATTTAATAAAGTAATAGTGGCCTTTGAACCTTCATGTCAATCGTTTGTTCTCACATAAAAATTTGGAGTAACTGAATAATTATCCAGTGTTAGTACAAAAATTCCCTACGTTATCTAGACTTAGTCCTTAAACTGTGTCAACTTTGTGTGCTTTTGCCCGATTCTTTTTTGGCAGAGACTGTCTGTTGTCATTTCGGCAACATAGCCCAGTCTAACATCTAGGTACTTCAATCAATCAATCAATCATCATCTTTATTTATGTCCATTTCACAGACAGAGGAGCGGCGAAAAAAAGCTGTGTCCAGACAGCTTGACGAGCTCGCCGCCCCCATTTACAAGGGCTCACGGCAGCACACCGACAGTTTTATATACAATTTGAAAAAAAAGAAATCAGAAAAAAATACATCATTGTGAAGACTCTACATCATTCGAGAAAAAAAAACACTGGAACAAGATAATAAAAATAATCAAAATATCAGAAACGAAATATATACATATTAGTAATCAATATCTTGTCTATGATTAACCTCATAAGATGCAATGAGTGCCACTCATGCAGATGGTTTTCTAGCATGCGCTGATTCAGCACTTTAAAGAAGTCCTTTGCCAACAAGGGTTGTCGTAGTGGCCACTGCAACTTTAGCTGCAAGCCTTTGGAAAGGTAGTGGCAAGCACACCAGCGCTCTACGCTGGTCTTTCTCATATTGTCGGCAGATGTTTAGGACATCATATGAAGCGTAGATGAGCCCGCCTAGTGTTTTTTTGCCAAATCAGGGAATGTGCAGGCATGGATGGGGAAGTGGATACTTTCAGCATTGAAACGCATTCATCACACTAAAGGCGAAGCAGTAAGCTGCAAGCTACGAACCCCGCTATGTGTACAACAATTACACCTTCAAGTCAGACACCCTCCCTGGGTCAGCAGGGTAGCCATGATCTAGCCAAATAGCTTCAGTAAGTTGTTCACTGCTTGCAGGGCTTCTTACGCAGTGACATGAGCTCATTTTCTGGACAGAGTGGCTTTTTCCATCCTCCTTGCCTTGGGTGCCTTGAATTTAAGATATCAAATGCATTGTTAACATGTGTTATAAACTGTTCAGTAGGCAAGGAATTGTAAAATTTTGGTATTTTTATAGCTCTACATTCTCCAATAGCATCTGCTACTTACTGACTAAATGTTTGAGCTGCTAACGAGACTTTCATGGGTTTGTTTTTCCAATTGATGTGTGCCTGTCTAAGTTTGTTTGCCAGATGTAGGCCTTCTGTGTTTTGGACTTAATGGACCTGATCAATGTGTTTCTGCAATATAAACTGTTGATTCGCATTGACAGTAGCCTTTTTATCACACGAGGTGTTCCACAGCAGCTTCAGCAAATGACAAGGATCCGATAGGACAAGCACAGGCCTTTTAATAACTGGGTGGGGAAAAGAAGCATCCAACTCAGTCAGGTCCATCTTACAGCCAAGGCTCCGCAGCAGTGATAAGTTTGCTGCAGCACCATCACAGGTCAAACTGTCAATATGTGCCTTTTTTGTGAGCAACGCTAGCAGCCTCCAGCACCAGGTTACTTCTCTGTTCACTATCAAGGCCATCAACCAGAAAGTAGCCAATTGGTAGCTTCATCTGCCATCGATTGCAACAAGCATTAAAACAAATGCATCTTTGGCAACTGGAAACGCCCAAGTCAACACATCCATGCATCTTCTTCCGTCCTATTCCACATGCCTTTGTATAGCCATCTCATCCACAACTAGATTGCATAATGTGGAGTATGTAACCATTTTATGAATTTTGGTTTACCTTCATGGACAATGCAGTCAGCGCCTCCATTGAAAAACCAGCAGTCCCATCAATTGATTGATACCATTTACATAGTGTCCTTGGATGCCGAAGGCATGTGTCAAACTCAGCTCGCACGTATTGATAGGCTCTTGGAGAATAAAAGTGCAGTGTCAGCGCAAGTGCCCTGAGCTCTAGTGAGTAAGCGAGTGAAGATGTCTCGCCAGACATACATGCCAGCCGGCGCTTGAGCAAGTTGTTTTTCGCCCCACCAAGACTCTACAGCGTAGCGACATCCTCATTTCCTAGAATTCTATTCCCAACTAAATCATTAATGACGTCCTGGAGGTGGGCAGCCTTTTGAAGGAGCCGGCAACGGGCTTGCTGCAGTCTCTTGATCTTCTTCTTGGTTGTCACTTGCAAATTTTAATAGCACCTTGCTTCACACCTCAGAAAGGCTTTTTCAGGTGTGTCCTCTGCTAGCTGCGGCTGCAACTGATTAGATGTACAAATATGGGTGCCAGGGCAAACACCATGACACAAATCACATACCCAGAACAAGCTAGGAAGGAGATGTTCCTTAAGGCGCTACTTTGCTCAAAAAGATTTCTGTTTACGCCTTGTGAACTTAAAAATTGTAAAAATATAAAAACTGCCATGCATAGGATCCTGCTAGCGCAAGCTTGATTTAAGCATTTATTTGTTACTTTATTTACAAAGCACTGCAAGCTCATTTGGGCCCAAGCAGGAGAAGTACAAAGCACAGAAAAGGTCAGTGCTGCGTGGTTTAATGTGGGGTGCTTCACAGTGGCTGTTAGGTTTTATTCAACAAAAGACAAGCATATGCACATACACAAAAGACCAGTTTTGTTTTGCACGTATCATGGCTCATCATGACTGGTCAAACAAATACAGGGCATAAAATGTTGTGAAAAGCCTGTGGGTTATATTTGATTTTGTCAATTAGATGAAAAAGAGAAACTGAGAAAAAGAATATTATTTGTTGCACATTGGTGTTTCACCAGACATTGAGCAAACTTGTATTGCTGTGAATGAAAGTTGATATATTCAGCTATTAATTACACTACCTCCATGACCACATTGTCCACATGCATTCTCTCATTACTATGATTCAGCTATAAAACAGATGGCATACAGATAATTGCTACTTGACCTACACTAACTCAGAAAACAAGCTTGCAAAAATTGTAGTGGCCAAGTAATGTTCTTATCATTGGCCCGATTTAAAATTTAATGCCAGTAAGGACAAACAAGCAAGAAAATTATTCTAGTGCCCCAAAAATGATAATTGATCCATATTGCCAGTGCAGCATGTTGTCAAATTTATTACCGTAGTTAATGGTACAGGCTAGCAAAGGAATTATTTACATACTTGATGATGGGCCATGGCTTAATTATAGTTCTGACGATAGGCTATTTTTTTATGCCTATACTGAAAAATGATATGAGAGGTACCTCTCATAACAATGCTCAGCTGCACTGTTTAATTTTCCCTTTCTTGTACTTCACCTAGATTGCCTAAAACAAGGTTATGATGTAGAAGATGTGGCTTTCATTCAATTCATTCACCATCGCTCAGTTTCGTGAGGTTTTAAAACAACTGCACACGCATCTTGCACGTCTCTCGTCTGTGTAGAAAAATGGCAGCTGTACTCAACATTTTTTTTTTACTATTAGGTATATTAAATCTATCAATATTACAATTCGAAATACCTGTGCGAATGGCTCGCACGCATATGTAAAATAACTACTTTAAATGTGAGGTCCATAATCGCAGCGCAACGTAATAAGCAAGCCTTGTACGTGATCATTAATACAGGCAAACATAATGGTTCATACTGGACTTGAGAAGGCTCATCAGCAACGTCTTCGGATGTAGCATCAGCAGATGTAGCAGCACCTTTGCCGGTACATTTGTTCAACATGTTAATATAGCACGCGTGCTGGCGCCACTGCTTTTCAAGTAACCCCAAACGCAAAGAATTGCCGTCGCAGATGTGGCTTGGTTTCCTTCAGACATTTGCAGGACGAAAGGCTTCCCCATTTCGATGCTGGATGCGACACCAAAACGCGACGAGTCGTCCTCGATGCGGTGCTGGTTGTTGGGCGCAAAGCCGCTCACCATGCATGCAAACAGCTTCGTTCGGTGCAACCCGGTGTCCGCAGCGGCGAGCCGCGTTCGGTAGTACTGTAGTAGTTAGATGCATTTCCTGGCTGACATTACACAGACTCGGCAGCGTCAGACGTGTGAACCTTCGACAACTTTGGCCAGCGCGTTGCCTCGGCGTGCGCGTTTGTCACGCCACATATGCTCCGTGCAGAAACCTACGCCTGCCTACGTCGCCTCCCCAGCAGACGCATCAAAAGCGAAACTCCCCAGTCGACTAAATCGACCGCTTGCCTATCACGTGAGGGCCTATTTCCCATGATTCTTTCCTTTAAATTTTTTATGACTAGGCTTCAAGATTGTCACGTGACGCCCCCTCCTAGTTTTTCTTTCCTCCATCGGTGTCCGTCCCCGTGCGGCTTGGGGTTCGAGCCCGACCTGTTCAAGGGCTAGTTGGATGGATCGTCGGAGTTGTTCCCCGTATGAGTCACTTTCTTGGACGCCCCCCCAAATGCGCTTCCCGCTCAGGCTGCCAGTCTCTCCTCTCCTCCCAATTTGGTGCCAATCGTCATTCTAAACAACAAAGGCTGTTTCTTCATGTCGAAAATCAGCCCGTCAGACATGTCACCTATCCCCTGCTCAAGCAATGCATACCATGCAGCACGTTCTCCTTTGCCGAGTAGCATGAGCACGTCGTGAGTGGAGGGATCTGCCCAACCTGACCAAAATGTCGAGAAGGGATAGACAGTGCTCTGGCGGGGAAAATCGGGGGGGTTTTTCACTCCAGTCATCTCCGTTGCGAGGGAAGGCAATTGGGGCATCACCAGCACGAGGCATACCCTCCAGGACTTCACCCTCTTTGTACTGACATAACTGGTAGCCTGGCATTGCGTGCATAAGGCGATTCTCCCATACCTCATGTTCGTCTACAAATGGTAGATGTCTGGGTTCCAGCCGATAGTAAAGGCCATCGCTCTTGTACTTAAAGGACCGAAGTACCCGTCGGGCGGCCCTCCGATGGCTGTGGCTTCTTGCTTCAAGTCTTTGTTCCCTTGCACACAGCGAGATACCAAAAACGGCATCAGATGTATGGGCAGGCAATACTTGCGTAAGTCCGCAAGTATCGGTCCACTGATCGGCACATTCTGGGAGCGGATTGTCAGGAACCACTGATAGAGTGCCTCTTCGACATCCGTGTACAAAGGCTCCCGAACCCTCTTCCGCACGACGGCATGGCCACTGGTTCCAGCCTTCAAAAGCGCGGTGCTGCCAGCCTTCAGAATTGTCGATATCGTCGACTGGGCGAGCTCATATTTCTTTACAAGGGCGCTCATCTTGAAACCTTGTTGCGAGTCTTGCAAAATTTTCAACTTCGTGTCAAGCGACACGGCCTTGCGGTTTCTCGGCGCCATCTTAGCTGAGGCTTATCTGCTCCGCTCTTCGGTTGCTCGCACAATCGCCGAGCACCGGGCGGGTAGGATTGCTACCGTGCAGCTTTGCTTTTCGCTTTTTTTTTTTCCTTTCTCTCTCTCCCCCTTTTGACACGGGGAGCCGCAGAACTACGCACTGTTGCGATCTCACCGCTGCCAACGCTTGTTGCGATCTCACCGCTGCCACCGCTTGTCATGGACTCGTGTCGCCTTCAGGCCAGGAGTCCACGGGGCAGGAGGGAAGAGTACGAGGAGTTGCTTTGGGGATGAGAATATTTACATTTATTTACAACATGGTAGCTTATGGCCGAATCTCAATCAATCCTCTGATCCCGGGGTGCTCCCGTGGATTAAGTAACCAGCGTCGTCCGGCGACGCCTTCTTGGGAGGGCCCAGTTGACGCTTCTTCTTCCAATCGGAGGTTGCGGGTCCAAAGGGGAAGAGGGTTGTGCACCGCCCCTTTAACCTCGAAGGTGGCCGAGATGATCTGCATGCAGCCGGACCTTATGACGGCGCATCTGGACTCCTTCCGGTGACACATCTGGACGTCTTCCGGCCAGAGGTAATGAGAAAATTGTTACCGGCACTCGGCACGTTCGACTCGTATCTCTAACGACACCTGCGTTAGTGAGTTTCTGGTGGCGCCACTCCGTCCCCGATGTCTCGGACGTAACAGCTCCGTCCGCCGGCGGGAGACCCGACCTGAGGGTGACCAGCATACCAGGTCGGCCGAAGTGTCGGGGTTCGATGAGCTCTCCGTGGGCCACTGTTGACGACGAAAGCTCCGATGTAGGGTTCTCACATATGCCTTGGTGGCTCTCGTCCTGGGCACACACGTAAACACGCGCACACACACAACTACAGGCACGGGAAGTGCCCTGCCCGCACTAGGAGCCATCGAGTCCAAAATACATAAACCAGTCTGCCTTACATTTCTCAAATTAAATGAAAGCAACTCTCAAAACATTCGCTGAAGCTCCCAATCTCTATTCCTAAATTAATTTGAGCTTACAGTTTACTTTAGTTATCATTTCCACTCGATGAACTACATGTGTGAGCCATCGCAATCTGCCGCATATCCACCAGGCTCCACATTTCTAAACCAGTGCATGCCTCACATATGACCCCGACCTTTTGTTCCCAAAATTTTGTGCCGTCAAAGTGAGTCAACATGTTCCCGTGAGCAGACGAAAGAAAACTGTCGAGCTGCATTAGAGCAAGAGCTAAATTCGCAAACGTGCTCTAAATAAACAATCACAAACCTATGTAGCATAACAACAGGAACATTACTCATATTGAACATCCGCCTTCGCACGTGCTAGTGCTACTTAAACTTCCACTCCGCGGATGTACTACAAAACTAGCTCTCTGACTTTACGTTCACCATTCTTACACTTCACACACGCTATATAAAATAACCTTGCTCTCCTTCACACACTGCACATGCCTTTAAGCCATAAACAGAAAACAAAACTCACTAAAATTATGCTCAAAACTCAATAAGAATATCCATGCTTATTAATCCACTCATGCCTAAAAGCTAACTCAAAACACTGCCGCTATATATACGCGCAAACGCTAACCTGATTCTTTGCTCGCTCCCGCAAAATACGCCCGAGTTCAAAGCAATAAAAGGAACAACACTCCCAGTAGCATTACGCGCTAAAACTTACAATACCATTGCTTATGATTTACTCATGCTAAAAGATAACCTCAAACACTTCCGCGGTTACATGCCCGCTGTACAAACCGTAACTCGATTCCTTGCATTCGACCTGAATGACGCGCAATTCAAACACTACTCTTTCAAAACATAAGCGCTCATACGACTCTTCAAACTCAATCTCTTAAACACATCGCAAACCATTCAATCTCACACGTAACTTTCAATGAACAACCCTCTTTCTCACTTTCCACTTTGCCTTCACACTCACTATCGGCTCAACAAAAGTTACAGTTTACGAAGTTCAATCAAACTTCAACGTTAAAGCTACAAAACACATCTCAGACTACACGTGGAGATAAACATTACTTCGCAAGGCTAAAATAAACAAACAAGAATGTCTTCCAAACAAGTCTTCCGTTGAAAAGCCTCGGTCTGTTTCCCATTTTTGAGACATACTCGTGGTGGTCGCGCTCGGAACGCTTTTCTTGCACAGGAAACGCAAAACGCGAAGCACCTGTTCGACTCTCCGCACGGCGCCACTATCCTCGCCATCGCCTTGCCTGCACTATCGTCGTCGCATTGTTCGATCACTTCGCGACGACCCCTGACCTTGCACACCCACCGCGACGATGCTGTACCGCGAAGAGGACGGGAAGTTAACTGCAACCGGCCCTCGGGCCGCTTCCGCGCAGAGTGCACCTCTCCTCCCCGTTTCATTCGGCGGCTCCTATGTATTTTGCGCTGATCTGTCTTGGGTGACAACCGCAACCTTTTCACTTTTTTGCCTGTTCGTTTGAAGCCCACCTGGCGACCTTCCACGCTCTTTGCGGCGTTCCTCTCTTTTCGACGCCTTTTCGGCCTATGCCGCTTCTTTCTGGGCATTTCGGAGCCCTTCGCTTCCTTTTCATGCACCTGTGCAACATTAATGCTCTCGCTAGCTGGCTGATCCACGCAGTCAAAATGATTTCCAGCAAAATCATCTGTTCCTTCACTCTCCTGACTGGCGGACAGCTTCAAACACTTAGGAAAGTTGCAGCTGTCTGCTTCTAAGCTATTTAGCTTGCATACCTGGGAGCTACCATCGACTGCAACCTCCTCCTCACCTTGTGCTTCACTGCACCCTGCTGGCTTTTCACTGGTAGTCCTGCCTAGCGAGTCGAAATTACCTTGGACGCGGCATGCAGGATCTACTGTCGCGACATATTCCTTTTGTATCCGTACCAAATCGTCCACAACCCTTCTAGGTGCTTCACTCTCGTCCCATTGGTACGATAACTCGTCGCGTTCCTCAAATGCAACCTCTTGCTCACATTGCGCTTCACTGCGCTCTCCTGGCCTTTCACTGGTGTTCTCGCATGGCGAGTCGAAATCACCTTGGACATCGCATGCAAGGTCCACCGTCACGACGTCCTCATTTTGTATTCGTGCCAAATCGTCCGCAACCTCTCTAGGTGCTTCTCTTTCGTCCCATTGGCACGATACTTCATCGCGTTTTTTTCGGCCTTCAATGGCATCCGCTGTCACTGCGGCATGTTCATCAGCAACGTTCACTTCGCTTGTCAACGCGCTGCTACTCTCACGTGCGCGAGCCCTTTCTTTGGCTCTGACCTCCACCGCGCACGCTACCGATTCGCACCTTTCGTGCGCTACTTCCGCAGATACCTCAATATTTCGCTGACTTTCCTTGCGTTGACGCTCTAGCTTTTCAATCTCTTCGTTCGAAAATTCCAACTCTTGCCTGCGCATTTCGTCCTCAATTCTTTCCTTTATTTCCCTTTCCTGATTAACTAGAATTAAAGTCCCGGAATATTCAATGTCCTCCGGATCGCTACCACTTTCTACTATTATGTTTCGAATTTCCGATTCAGGCAAGTCCTCATCTATATCCAAATCAAACTCCTCAGTGAGCATCAACAGGCTAGCTTTCGTCAAACTCGTCAAATCCATGGTGACTGCTTTAGACTTTGACTCGGCTTTCGCAAAAATGTAGAAATCAACCCCACCAGCGTTTCAATTCTGGTCCTAGAGAAATTGAAGCCTGGTAAATTCTACAGAATTAACGAAAGCCCACACTAGCAGCCCCAAGTTGCCTAGTCCTTGTCTACCTTTTTGAATTTCTTAGTCCCTCAATCAACTCACAATCCTACGTAACTCTTCCTCCTCTGCACCTATTCTTTCAACATCAATAATCAATCTCAAGCTCCCTGTTCACTTCCTCACGTCCACTACCAATAATTCTGCACTTTTCCACAACGTATATGGGTTGCCCTCAGCAGCTTGTTTACGCCCCCTTGAAAGCTGCTTTCTCCTGAGATGCGCACTACTACAATTCTAGGCAGTTGTACAATCGAGCTTTTAACGGTCCTAGGTTAAAAGACTCGATGACTCTCAAGCACAAAGCCAGGCGCTCGCCCAACACCGTGCAGTCGTGGTACGCTACGAGGATCCCGCCGTCTTCCAGTTTCTAGGGCTTTCAGCCGGTCCTTTCTCCATGGAGCCTCCGGTTCATCACGCTGCTCGCCATCCGTGGTCGTGGTTTATCCCACCGCTTGCCAGCCAGTTGTCGTGGACTCGTGTCGCCTTCAGGCCAGGAGTCCCTCCGGCAGGGGAGAAGCACGAGGAGCGCTTTTGGAGAAGGGAATATTCACATTTATTTACAACATGGTAGCTTATGGCCGAATCTCAATCAATCCTCTGATCCCGGGGTGCTTCCGTGGATTAAGTAACCAGCGTTGTCCGGCGACGCCTTCTTGGGAGGGCCCAGTTGACGCTTCTTCCAATCGGAGGTTGAAGGTCCGAAGGGGAAGAGGGTTGTGCACCGCCCCTTTAACCTCGAAGGTGGCCGAGATGATCTGCACGCAGCCGGACCTTATGATGGCGCATCTGGACGCCTTCCGGTGACACATCTGGATGTCTTCTGGCCAGAGGTAATGAGAAAATTGTTACCGGCACTCGGCACGTTCGACTCGTATCTCTAACGACACCTGCGTTAGTGAGTTTCTGGTGGCGCCACTCCGTCCCCGATGTCTCGGACGTAACAGCACCGCCACCGCTTTGCTTTTCGAATTTTTTGCTTGTTATCTCTCTCTCTACGCGCTCGACGCGCCAGTCGGAAAACGTTACTCAGCTGGCGCCATCTAGTAGCGCGCCGCGTCAACTCGCCATGCTCTCCCCGGCCTCGGCATTCGGAATGGGCGGGATGCGCCGCCGGCTCTGCGCTGCAATGGCAGTGAATACGAACTCGCTTACGCTAACTTTTCGTCTTGTCGCAGCATAGCTCATTTCATTGGAACTTATCGATGTAAATGTTACAATTATTTTGCAAGAAACATGTTGTCCAGACGGCAAAACTTTCATCGTAGTATCCGATATGCGGTGGATCACATATCGTTATATATGGTTTTTTTCCCCATAGCCCCAATGTATAAAATGAGACTGTTAAGTCAACCAATCGTTATAACTGATATATCGTTATATGTGGTATCGTTATAAGTGGACTGCACTGTACTTGAAAGGGACTGAGTCCGGCATAGGCGTTGGGCAAACAAGGTCGAGAGGATAAGAGAAACACTCGACTTTAACCAACTGAGAGAAGAAGCTGGTTTCAGGAAAGGTTACTCGGCAATGGACCACAGCCACACTATCAACCTAGCAATTGAGAAGTAGGCGGAATATAACAAACCTCTTTATATGGCGTTTATCGACTACGAGAAAGCATTTGACTCCATAGAAATACAAGCAGTTCTAGAAGCTCTACGTCGACAAGGGGTACCTGGCGTATATGGGAAAACCATAAACAACATATACAAAGATTGCACAGAAGAGGATAAAGGCAGGTGCAACTGCCTGACTAAGGCCTCCCTATCATTACATTGCTCGAGAATGGAAACCATGTAAACCTAGCGCAACAATACAAAAACGAAGATGGTCTACATGTATGCAACAGGCAATTAAGTATACGAAAGTAATATAGGTATTTTTTATACGTCCAATAGTAATATGCAACAAGGAAATATTTATACAAGCGATAATGCTAATCAGGTCATGGGCACAGTATACCGTAGTTGAAAAACGAGAAATGTAGACTGCAGAGATGTCATATACGTTTCGAGTTACCTTTGACGACTACATTGCCTCAAATAACTACATTGTCAGGGAATTGAAAGAACTACTGTTGCTGTCATCTTCAATGAAAATTTTTATTCTTCAGTAAGGGGTGCAGTTAATATCTTCTTTCTTGTCATCCTCTGCTAGCCTCAGTGCTAGGTGTGAAAGGAAAGTGTTGGAGGTTCAAAGTCAGCGAACGTCAACAGCTCAAGTGCATGGAAGCGGCTGTTGTCTGCTTAAGAGACGTTTTATTCATATTCGAAGACATCTGTCAGGTTGTAAGCCCAAAACACCGCACTTCATTGACTCCAGAAGCCTTTAGCTATGCAGTCACCAACTAACCAGTCACACATAGGTGCTCACAATGTAGTAACCAATACCACCAACAGTTTTCATGGCAGACACGACATTTGTCCAAAGCCTGTCACAACTCGCAGTAGGTGAGGGGTAGGTTCGTTGAGTGACACATGCTATCCCAGTCTCCAGTACATTAGGCACGGCATCTTGACCTCAACACCCCTCGGCACCGGAAGCAGCTCGAACATTGACTTATAAGCCGTGTCAGTGCCCCAGCCAGTGTGCCATATATTGCCTCCAAAAAATCGCCATGCAAGCTGTAAGCACACAGAAAAGCCACACCTGCGCAGCTATGATCTGCGTCACTTGAATGTTAAACACACTGGCCCTAGGGTACTATATTTACTAGCATAATCTTTGCACATTTCTTTTTTTTTTTTGCCGAAATATCAATGGAAGGTTGGGTGGTGCGTTTTCCGTGGAAACATACCAAACGATAAGAAAAAAAAAAGACAGCTGCAAATTGGGGTTCTTGTGCAAGCAACTAACTACAAGCTCAGAGACTTGCCAAAGCATGATTTATATGGAGACACTAAAGCAGGAGCTGGTGGTTAAAGGGCCCATGACAGCCATTTTTTTGTTGGGGACTTTTATGTTCTAATGAGTACAACAGTTTCTTGTAATCATGGCATGGAGTGGCAAATTCTCCAATGTGAAGTCTAATTAGTCACAGCATCGTTAATTTTGTTCAGTTTTAATGAAGCTTCGAAACGCGCCAAAAACTGCAAGAAACTAGCGCCGCGGGGCTAGCGCGGCAGCTGTCGGAAGTGAGCGCAGGCACTGATAACGTGAGCTCAAGATTCGGTGATGTTGCGGAGAGCGCGAGCGCCAGACCAGTTGCTGAATTCGTCTACTCGCCGCACCTGCTTTGCATCATAGCGTGTGTACAATGTACGCTTGAGCGACCAACACGGAGAGGAAGCAAAAAAAATACAGCTTTTGGCGTGGCCTCCGCAATCGGCTCCGCAGCCGATTGCGGAGTCGATTGCCCGTGTCTCTCTGTGACGTCACGATATCAACTTGCCAAAGTGAAACGTCACAGATGGCCCACTAACCGCGTCATACTAGTGGCGATGTCACGAGGTGCTGCAAGCTCGGATGAGCATTCCCGCTTACTTTGAAACCGTATTAAAATTACTTAGAGGCGACATTCGCCGCTAACACTCGGTCAAGGTTGCCCTCGTATATATGCAGGAAAACCAATTAACGCAAGCATCTTGCGTTTGAAATTTTGGTGTCATGGGACCTTTAAGCAAATAGGGTTTTTTGGCTGAGTCACAGTCGAGACTGAGCAGCCTTATCACCAGCTTCAGCATTGCCTATATTGTCACTGTTGTGCACCATGTCGTCTTCAGTCCTGTCCAAGGCATTTGAAATCCCAGTCTATTTTAGATGCTTTAGGGCTTGAAATCTACACCAAGGGTCGTTGCAAAGACACCTTGCATGATGTTCTGCTAGAAATTCACTACAGGGGATGTTATGCTTTGCTTCTTGACTCATTGCAGCATTTTAGTGATGACGTTCCTGGTCTCAAAATCCACAACAAGGGATGTTTTGCTTTGTACCTTTGTCTATTGTGCCACTCTGGACACAACATCTTTTGACAGTGTTTTTCGGCTTGAAATCCACAGCAGGGGCCGTGCCGTCTTGCTCTGTACTTTCGCCCATTGCGCCGGTCTAGTCATAACACATTTGGACAATGTTTTTGGGCATGAAATCCTTAAAAGAAGGGATTTTTCTTGGTTCCTTATCTCATGGTGTAGTTCTAGCAATATTATAGGACCATCCTTTCGTCCTTAAAATCCCGAACAGGGGCAGTCTTTTTCTGCTCTTCTGGTGATTGCGCCGTTGTAACTACAACATTTCTGGATGATCTTTTTAGGCTTATAATCCACAACATGAGTTGTTTTGCCTTGTTTCTTGGTTCCTTACATTATTCTAGTGATGACGTTCTCGCGCTTCAAACCCACCACGGTGACTGTCTTGCTCTCTTCCTTCGTCCATTGCGCCGTTGTAGAAACAACACCTTTGGACAATGTTTTTGGGCTTGATATCCTCGAAAGAGGTGATTTTTCTCTGTTCGTTAGTGTATTGTGTAGTTCCTATACCAACGATTAAGGACCATCTTCTTGTTCTTAAAATCCCCAACAGAGGCCGTGTTGCTCTTCTCTTGCAGTCATAGCGCTTCTTTAACGAGTTTCTTGGACAATGCTTTTAGGCTTACAATGCACAACAGGAGTTGTTTTGACTTGTTTCTTGGTTCCTTACATTATTCTAGTGATGACGTTTTTGGGCTTCAAACCCACCACAGTGACTCTTTTGCTGTGTTCCTTCGCCCATTGGGCCGTTTTAGTAACAACACCCCTGGACAATATTTTCGGGCTGGAAATCTTCGAAAGAGGAGATTTCGCTGTGTTCTTTAGTTCATTGTGTAGTTCTAGCAGCATTTTAGGACCATCTTCGTGGCCTTAAAATCCCCATCATTCGCAGTCTTGCTCTACTCTTTCGATCCTTGTGCCGTTTTAACTACCGTAAAATACCGATTAAGCGCCCCCCCTCAACGCGGGGATAATCTGGTAATGTTAGGGAGGGGGCTCTTGCTCGGAACTGCCCTGAAATTGAAGATGGCGGCCGAACCCCCCTCCACCCCCCCCCCCCCCGCAGGAAGGAAATGCAACGCATTGAAACCAAAAAGCTTTACCGGTATTCAGCGGCATTCGTTCTATTTTAATCACTCTCAAAACCATCGAATGATTCTTCGGAGTCAGAGCCGAAAACTAAGTCTAGGCATTCGTTTCGCAAGTCCTCGGGATGCTCGGGTGCCACGGCGCCGATGTCGGACAGGCAGTCATGCACCTCGCCATCCTCGGAGCCGTCGAGTGCGTTGGAAATTCCGCACCCCTTGAACGAGCGCACGACTGTCTCCACAGTGACAGCAGCCCAAGCCTCAGACACAAAGTTGAGGGCGTCCTGCCGCGATGGCTTTCGCAGATTGCCTTTCGGTGTTCTTTCTGCTTTCCTCATGAACATCTCCCAAGAACGCCGAAGGTTCGCCTTGAATGGCCTCTTCCAAAAGACGTCGGCTGGCTGCAGCAGGCTTGTGCAGCCCGCAGGCACATACACAACGTCTGTGTCGCGTTCCGCTATTGCGTCTTTTGCTGCCTGAGTCTTGTGGATAGGTGCCTGATCCAGCACAAGTAGCCGCCGCACATCATCGTTGTTCGGCCCCCACACCCTTGCCAGCTACTCCTGCAGTTTATCCGACGTCATCCAACCATTTTTCGATGCTGTGACGCGAACATTGGCTACAAAAAAAAAAAAAAAAAAGTCCAGTCAACTGAGGTCTCTGTAGTAATCGAGCACATTTTCTAAATTGTTACTTTCCCCCGTGAAAACAAACAAAAAGAAAAAAATCCCAATGTGCAAACATCGTCACTCACCTGGTATACGAAGGCTCATGAACGCTTTGGTTGATATCCTTCCACTTGGTTCCTTCAGAACGATAAAAGCTGGTAGTTTGTGGCCGCTTGCACATGCTGCCAATGCAACCGTGAAGCCCCTACGGGCGCAGCCAGTATTGGCAATGTGCACGGTGCTCTCCCCAGCCACGTTGTTAGTCCTGCTTGCCGGGGAGTCCATTCGGACCATCGTCTGGTCCATATTACAAATGTTGTATGGTGTGTAGTCGTGGTGTGCTCGCAGGCTATTCACAGCAGAGCGAGATGCCTTTGCTGCCTCCGAGAAATCGTCAGGCGTCTTCTGGCTCTCGTTTGTGGATTGGCGCATTGTCACGCCAAACCGCTGCTTCCACCTCTTAATATACTGGCTCGACGCAGCAAAATTTCCTAGCTGCAAGCTGTGAGCTATTTTGACAGCTTCTTCTGAGAGAAGTCTGTTACTCACAGCACGTCCAGCGCTCCTTTCCCGCTCGAGGAACTCAAAAAGAGCGTCGTCTACTTCCTCACTGAACACTGGCGCTCCGTTGCTCAACTTACGCCGAAGCTTGGCCGTGCCAAAGTTTTCTTGCAGTAAGCTCTCGAACTTCTTGTCCCACTCGCGGACCCTCTTTCTGTCAATACTGAAGTGGCGAGCTGTCGCGTGCACATTCCTTCCGGCCTGGCGATGCCATTGTACGACTTCAATTTTTTTTTTAACTGTATAGGAATGCATGTCCGAAGTCGCCGCTGTCACGTTCGGAACCTACAAACGACAATAGCAAAATGGCAGGCGTCGTTCCAATGCTGCCAATGCCAGCGAATGTGATCACATGACCAATTTTTGGATTGGATTTTGGATTAGGCAAAAGCGTAGCCATTGGCACGGTTTCGGTTTCGGCAGTTCGGGGTGAGTCGGCAGAGAGTCGCGGGTTGATGCGGGGGGAGGGGGGGGGGGCGCTTGCTCGGTAGAGATCAAAAATAGGAAATCTTCACGGTATATGAGGGGGCGCTTACACGGGTGGGGGCGTTTGATCGGTATTTTACGGTACAGCATTTTCGGACTATCTTTTTAGGCTTATAATTTGTAACAGGAGTTGTTTTGTCTTGGTTCCTTACATTACTCTGGTGATGACGTTCTTGGGATTCAAACGCAGCACAGGCACTGTCTTACTCTGTTCCTTTGCCCATTTCGCCATTGTAGTAACAACACCTTTGGACAATGTTTATGGGCTTGAAATTCTCGAAAGAGGGGATTGTTCTGTGTTCTTGAGTTCATTGTGTGGTTCTAGCAGAATTTTAGGACCATCTTCCTGTCCTTAAAATCCCCATGATTGGCAGTCTTGCTGTACTCTTTCGATCCTTGTGTCGTTTTAACTACAGCATTTTCGGACTATCCTTTTAGGCTTATAATTTGTAACAGGAGTTGTTTTGTCTTGGTTCCTTACATTACTCTAGCGATGACGTTCTTGGGATTCAAACGCAGCACAGGCACTGTCTTACTCTGTTCCTTTGCCCATTTTGCCATTGTAGTAACAACACCTTTGGACAATGTTTATGGGCTTGAAATCCTTGAAAGAGGGGATTGTTCTGTGTTCTTTAGTTCATTGTGTAGTTCTAGCAGAATTTTAGGACCATCTTCCTGTCCTTAAAATCCCCATGATTGGCAGTCTTGCTCTACTCTTTCGATCCTTGTGTCGTTTTAACTACAGCATTTTCAGACTATCCTTTTAGGCTTATAATTTGTAACAGGAGTTGTTTTGTCTTGGTTCCTTACATTACTCTAGCGATGACGTTCTTGGGATTCAAACGCAGCACAGGCACTGTCTTACTCTGTTCCTTTGCCCATTTTGCCATTGTAGTAACAACACCTTTGGACAATGTTTATGGGCTTGAAATCCTCGAAAGAGGGGATTGTTCTGTGTTCTTTAGTTCATTGTGTAGTTCTAGCAGAATTTTAGGACCATCTTCCTGTCCTTAAAATCCCCATGATTGGCAGTCTTGCTCTACTCTTTCGATCCTTGTGTCGTTTTAACTACAGCATTTTCAGACTATCCTTTTAGGCTTATAATTTGTAACAGGAGTTGTTTTGTCTTGGTTCCTTACATTACTCTAGCGATGACGTTCTTGGGATTCAAACGCAGCACAGGCACTGTCTTACTCTGTTCCTTTGCCCATTTTGCCATTGTAGTAACAACACCTTTGGACAATGTTTATGGGCTTGAAATTCCTCGAAAGAGGGGATTGTTCTGTGTTCTTTAGTTCATTGTGTAGTTCTAGCAGAATTTTAGGACCATCTTCCTGTCCTTAAAATCCCCATGATTGGCAGTCTTGCTCTACTCTTTCGATCCTTGTGCCGTTTTAACTACAGCATTTTCAGACTATCCTTTTAGGCTTATAATTTGTAACAGGAGTTGTTTTGTCTTGGTTCCTTACATTACTCTAGCGATGACGTTCTTGGGATTCAAACGCAGCACAGGCACTGTCTTACTCTGTTCCTTTGCCCATTTTGCCATTGTAGTAACAACACCTTTGGACAATGTTTATGGGCTTGAAATCCTCGAAAGAGGGGATTGTTCTGTGTTCTTTATTTCATTGTGTAGTTCTAGCAGAATTTTAGGACCATCTTCCTGTCCTTAAAATCCCCATGATTGGCAGTCTTGCTCTACTCTTTCGATACTTGTGTCGTTTTAACTACAGCATTTTCAGACTATCCTTTTAGGCTTATAATTTGTAACAGGAGTTGTTTTGTCTTGGTTCCTTACATTACTCTAGCGATGACGTTCTTGGGATTCAAACGCAGCACAGGCACTGTCTTACTCTGTTCCTTTGCCCATTTTGCCATTGTAGTAACAACACCTTTGGACAATGTTTATGGGCTTGAAATTCTCGAAAGAGGGGATTGTTCTGTGTTCTTTAGTTCATTGTGTAGTTCTAGCAGAATTTTAGGACCATCTTCCTGTCCTTAAAATCCCCATGATTGGCAGTCTTGCTCTACTCTTTCGATCCTTGTGTCGTTTTAACTACAGCATTTTCAGACTATCCTTTTAGGCTTATAATTTGTAACAGGAGTTGTTTTGTCTTGGTTCCTTACATTACTCTAGCGATGACGTTCTTGGGATTCAAACGCAGCACAGGCACTGTCTTACTCTGTTCCTTTGCCCATTTTGCCATTGTAGTAACAACACCTTTGGACAATGTTTATGGGCTTGAAATCCTCGAAAGAGGGGATTGTTCTGTGTTCTTTAGTTCATTGTGTAGTTCTAGCAGAATTTTAGGACCATCTTCCTGTCCTTAAAATCCCCATCATTGGCAGTCTTGCTCTACTCTTTCGATCCTTGTGCCGTTTTAACTACAGCATTTTCAGACTATCCTTTTAGGCTTATAATTTGTAACAGGAGTTGTTTTGTCTTGGTTCCTTACATTACTCTAGCGATGACGTTCTTGGGATTCAAACGCAGCACAGGCACTGTCTTACTCTGTTCCTTTGCCCATTTTGCCATTGTAGTAACAACACCTTTGGACAATGTTTATGGGCTTGAAATCCTCGAAAGAGGGGATTGTTCTGTGTTCTTTAGTTCATTGTGTAGTTCTAGCAGAATTTTAGGACCATCTTCCTGTCCTTAAAATCCCCATGATTGGCAGTCTTGCTCTACTCTTTCGATCCTTGTGCCGTTTTAACTACAGCATTTTCAGACTAGTCCTTTTAGGCTTATAATTTGTAACAGGAGTTGTTTTGTCTTGGTTCCTTACATTACTCTAGCGATGACGTTCTTGGGATTCAAACGCAGCACAGGCACTGTCTTACTCTGTTCCTTTGCCCATTTTGCCATTGTAGTAACAACACCTTTGGACAATGTTTATGGGCTTGAAATCCTCGAAAGAGGGGATTGTTCTGTGTTCTTTAGTTCATTGTGTAGTTCTAGCAGAATTTTAGGACCATCTTCCTGTCCTTAAAATCCCCATGATTGGCAGTCTTGCTCTACTCTTTCGATCCTTGTGTCGTTTTAACTACAGCATTTTCAGACTATCCTTTTAGGCTTATAATTTGTAACAGGAGTTGTTTTGTCTTGGTTCCTTACATTACTCTAGCGATGACGTTCTTGGGATTCAAACGCAGCACAGGCACTGTCTTACTCTGTTCCTTTGCCCATTGCACCATTGTAGTAACAACACCTTAGGACAATGCTTATGGGCTTAGAAATCCTCGAAAGGGGTGTTTTTTCTCTGTTCTTTAGTGCATTGTGTAGTTCTAGGAACATTTTAGAACCATCTTGTTGTCCTTAAATTCCGCGAGATTGGCAGTCCTTCTCTACTCTTTCAATGCTTGTGCCCTTTTAACTGCAAATGATGCTTTGAGGTTTACAATGCACAACAGGAGTTGTTTGTCATTGTTTTTTGGTTCCTTAGATTATTTTAGGTGATGACGTTTTTGGGGTTCATACCTACAACAAGGGCAGTCTTGCTGCGTCCGTTCTTTCATTGCACCATTCTAGCACACATTTTTGGACAGTGTTTTTGGGCTTGAGATCCACTGCACGGGCTCCAACAGCCTTCCTTCTTTGTCAGCAGCCGTAACCTCGGGAAAGAGGTGGTGGAGGAGTACCCATTGGCCACTGCACTCCGTCTGCTTGCTCTGTTTGCCTGCCAATGGAATCCACCGCCATGTTCTAGGCAGCAGCATGACAATTGCGAGTACAAAACCATCGTTCCACACTTCGGTCACATAGCGGAACAAGTCTTCTTCCTGTTCCGGAAAGTTGCATGGCTTTCCTCGGAAAGCAAGCTTTTTGCTGTTGGTGTTTTCCAACGCTTCCTTTTGAACGCACCATCAACGCACTTTTCAGCAACGTCGAATTTTGTGCCGGCAGCACATTTCCCGTGCTCAAGAACAAACTAGATCACCTTTAACTCGTAGCCAGCCGTGTCGCTGTTCAGGTGCTTGCCCATCGTGCCACAACGTAAACGTTCGGTAGAAGACGAGCAAACACCAGAGACAGCACACCGTGCTGAACTCCAGCAAATGGACGAACTAGTTGGTGATGCTAATGCTGATATGGATAGCACGTTTGTATAAAACTGCGAGACGCCGAGGAAAAAATCTCGCTTTAACCTTTAGCTGGCGGGTGTATGAACACTAATAAAAGGGCTAAAATTTTTAGCAGACTTTATGAACACCTTAGCTCAAAGGAAGTTCAACAAAATATTCTAGTGACGTACTGTATCTGTAAAGTACATATAATAATGATGATGATGGTTGCATTTTTCCGTGCCATCAATTGATAACGTTTAGAAGCTCGCATGCGTGCATGCATTTTGAATACGTACGGGTCAACGAAAGTGTGAGTGCGTCCCTTACGCAGATCTTGTTTTTCTCTTTTTTTAATATGTAGTTCAGAGAAATGGGGTGCGGCCCTTGAACGTATTTATACCTTTGTACAAATGTTCTTTCTTGATGTGTGACATGCATCATATATTGTGCATCGATAGCCAGTAACAGAATTGTACAAACATAAGTTTCTAGGTACATGTTTTTATTATACTAACAGTGATGCTACCGCTGCGCCAATTGCGCCAAACTGCGCCGAAGCGCGGAGGCTGCTACATCCTGCTACATTTCCCCGAAATTTTGGGAACCTGCGCCAAAGCTGCGCCGAAAGGGATGCACAGACTTTCAGAAACGAAACTACAGCTACGCGAAGTCCCCCCCCCCCTCCCCCCGCTGACAGCGACATCGCGTGCTAAGTCCCATATGATATTCACGGTAAAAGCTCGTCAGGACTCTCGTTAATTCGGATAATTTGGACGTATCCTCTTGTCCCGTCAAGCATATGCGTTATTTAATGGCACGAAATGCTCGGTAGTTCTGTTCTAAGCGGCGGTTATTTCGGACGATCCTCGAAGCGCGCCTAGTCGAATCTCCGTAAATGTGCGACACGAAAGAGTGAAAATGGCGCGAGCGTGGATGCCAAAACGAGGCGGCGCATTACGGATCAACCATCTGCAGCGGCGTAAACCGTGTTTACTACTGCGTGTGACATCATGATACACTAGACGTTTTGCTCAATTCTTTTTTTTCTTTATTAAAAAGCAGGGTTGCCGACTATGACCGCGTTTATAGTGACGAAGGGTAGATCCGCTGCGGCTTTGGCAAGCTATTTAGTGCTTGCCCCGTGCGCGTGAATTGCGCGAACGCTTGTCCGTGATAGCGTCGATAGCGGCCACTTCGTTGCACAGCGGCTGCGGCAAACAGC
This sequence comes from Hyalomma asiaticum, assembly GCA_013339685.2. Classification (NCBI taxonomy): domain Eukaryota; kingdom Metazoa; phylum Arthropoda; class Arachnida; order Ixodida; family Ixodidae; genus Hyalomma; species Hyalomma asiaticum. Next base: position 56,158,174 of record CM023487.1, on the reverse strand, counting down.
ATTTTCGTGCTTGCTGTATGCCTTCCGAATTGTGCTCTCTCCCCATCCATGGTTGCGCAACAGCGATCTACGTAGCTACGTTTCTTCCGCGGCGGCTTCGGCAAGCAGTGGTTTCCTCTTGATAGCTCGCTTAGGCCGCGCATGCCTTCACAATTGCGTGGGCGCCGTCCACTATCACGGCACTACCGGCAGTGGTGTAGGCGGGGTTCATTCCGAGAGAACGCGGAGTGCAGTAGTTTTGTGCTCAGACCGTGCGCGTGCATGAGCGCTACGTATGATCGCGTCGCCAGCGGCCGTCACGTACGCGGAACGCCGCTGTTTTCGCACTCGGCAATCGTTTCGATTTGTCTTCGCGCGTGTCTTCGGAGCCTGCGTGCAACAAATGCGTCGCTGGCGATCACAGTTACTTCTGCAGTAGGAGTGGCGTAGTTCCGTTTTGACTCGGTGCAATGTTATGAAGTTACATGGCGGAAGCTGTTCTAAATAAATAGCGATTTTTCCGGGTTCTGCATGCTGGCAGCGAACGCGACAACAGGGATGGATGAATGGTTTGTTGCCGCTCAAGTTATTGACAAAGAAAATAAAAAAGAGGATCGTCGCTAGCGCGTGGTTAATTTAGTGGTGGCGGCAGCGGCAACAAAAGGGGGAACGGGGAGAGGGGGGGTGGGTGGGTGGGGGGGGGCTGGTCGCTACTTTCCAGTTGAACTAAGGCGCGGGGTTCTTGCACCGCGGTCGCTACAAGAAGGCAATAACAAAATTACCAGAAACGCTTCTTTTACACTGGTATGACAATTAACATGTTTCATTTATTCATTCATAAAATCAGAGTGCATCTATATGGCAGGCATTTGTTCTCTTGGTACTGTTAGTAATTCCGATTTTTTTTTTCTGCCCTTAAATTCCAATTAACGAGTTAGGAGGATCGCGATATTCAAAAGGAAGGGGAGACTGCAAGACATGTTCACAGGAGCTGAACTGATCGCTTAAAGCCAAAGGCATTTCGAGAATTTCAAAGTGGCATTTTCCTTCTAGCTGGAGGCAAATCACAACTTGAGGCAGCCATTCAAAACATAGCCTTATGTAATAAAAAGAGAGAGAGGGCACACTCGTGTAATGTTCTTTTCATGGCTTTTAGCAATATTCTTCATATTTAATGGGAGAATTAGCATGATTTTGTAATTGTAATGAATTGTAATTTTGTAACTGTGCTCCCTGTGTAGGAGGCTTGGCTCTCGCGTTTCGTCATTGGCGAGCTCATGCGTATTCGCAGGCCAGCAGAAAAGAGAGCTGTGTCTGTCTTTATTGCACAGTACTTGTACAGTGCGCAGCACGTACACCCCACTCTCTTTATCAGTTGTGCACCGTGAAGGCAGCTTGTGTACGTTTTGCAATTACTGTTGTCAAACGCCTGCTCCAAAAGCCAGTTTTGCTGCTACAAAAAGCAGTTTTGCCTGCTCCAAAACCTGCTCCAAAAGGACGTAGGCTGGTAGCATCACTGTACTAATAAAAATCTATTTGATAAACAATAGACGGACAAACTGACAGAAAATAGTACCGTTCTTTCCTCCACGTGGGTGCGGCCAGCGGTTACAACGGCCTCCCGCTAGGGAGTCCTTACGTAGCTCCTCAGGATTAATTAAAGTTTCACAATGTCAAGAAAATCGGCTTATATTTACAAAAAAGGATTGCAATTCTTTCAATGAGAAATGTTTTACATCACTATATTTAGAATCGTTGGCAGGTTGTATTGCAGTGTTTTAGATTTGTAGTTATTTGGAAACCTTGGAACATGTCAAACATGACTGCATCTGGTTCTTGACGTCAGATCTTTTGCAGTTAGACATGTGGTATCTGCAATGAACTGTTTAAAAGAGACAGAACAGAAATAACAGGAGTGCAAAATGCGAAATAAAAGCTTTGAATTTTAATAATGCTAAAATTATGACGTGCAAGTTTTGTTGATTAAAGATAGTCTAGACTAGCTACATGTCTAATAACTTTTTTTGTAATGTCTGAAGTTTCATTATGTTAGTTTTTATCGTAGTGACCCACACCAAACTGCAGTAGTTTATGTGTGAGAGAAAAAGAGCTTGATATATTCGTAATTTCACCTTTGTGGGCAACATATGTGTACAATGCGCCAGCACCCTGGCTACACTAGAGGTCTTTTTGGAGATATTAATAATTTGTTGGTCCCAGCTGAGGTTTGCCTGCATAAGCTAAATACTGTTTTGGTAAGAATTTTATTTTTTTGCCCGGGAATACGATGACTTTTGTTTTCAGGGGATTAAAGGGAGTGTCTACCGTCCTTCATCGCCCTCCCGTTTTTTTTTCGCTCAATAGAAAGTGTACCTTCCAAAGTGTTCCAGCATTCTGTAGTTTCTCCAGAAACCGAGTTGAAATTATTAGAACAGGATTTTCTCATCTATAAAGTCGCTCCTTTCCTACATGTACAGATGCCGACAACAATGTACCCTGTGCGATGCGTCGTCGTCTCCCTGACAACCCTTTTAGGAACGGCAGGCTTCTTCTCAACAGGAGCCGGTTCCAAGGACGACATTTCAGAGATGATGAGGAGGAGAGGCGAGGGAAAGTCGGCGCGCTGGGATGTGTCTCTAGAGTCACCGGAAATTGACTCTATGCGCCTCGGACATGCAGCGCCGCATGCGTCACAAGCGCAGTACTACACGCCTGTGCAAGCAGACGGATTCGAAGGCACCGCCATCTGCATCACCCCGAAAGCAGCGAAAGAAATAACGAATTGCCCTTGCACGCTATAAAAAGGTGTCTCACAAGGTGCAGTACGCTTGTAAGACATACATAATAGTTTTGCAGGAGAATACGTGTGCCTGCTTGGGCTGGTTCTAGTACACTTGGAAATTGACAAACACACTGCTGGGTGTTGCTAGCGGAGTTTCTTGCATCGCTTTTAGAGCAAAATTAAAAACATAATTCCTCTCCTGTGGGGTAAAAGCGTGCTCATTCCCATAAATGTGACGCAGAATCTGTCCATTTTCACCACAACCTAAAGAAGTTTTCTGAGCGGTTGACAGTCCCTGTAATCTTCAATGAATTTTTGGTGGACCACAAGAAAACATTGTCTACCAATTATTGCACCAAATAATTAAGTTGTTTGTATCAGGGCCTGGGAAAAGTGTTCGTATATAGGACAAACCTCGCACTGGGATCAATATTAACAATGTAATTGATGTAAGTAATAAATAGCAGTGGTCCCAGTACACTTCCCTGGGGCGCACTATTTATAACAGGTAAATATGAGGTAAATATGATGACCTTTGCTTACCTAATTGGACGAATTGCCGTCTGTTCTTCAAGTATGGCTTTATCAATTCAAGTGCCGTGGTGCAAATTCTGCATGACTCTAGCTTAAGCAGTAAAACGTTGTGATTAACGCAATCGAAGGCCTTCCTGAAATCAAGAAAAATATCTACGGTGAAAAGTTTTCATTCAATGTTTTGCAATGGTTTGCTTAAGTGTTAGTAGGGCTGTCTGTGTTGACCATCCTTTCCTAAAACCAAACTGATAGTCTGTGGTTATATTTCCCGAACAAAAGAAGGCAGATACGCGGGAATAGATTTTTTCTAAGCCTTTCGAAAAAACACACATGACATATAGGCCTATAGTTAGACACAAGGTTACTGTCACCGACCTTGAACAACACGGTCACTCTGCTTCGTTTCATACCTTCTGGAAAAACACCCAACTCAAGTATGAAATTAAAAATGTGGCTAAGCACAGTAGTAATAAATCCCAAGGCATATTTTATTGCATTTATTTGAATGTTGCCAATGTCCAGTGCCTTACTATTTTTTAGATTCATAAATGTGTAAATTTCTTGCTCATCCTTTAGTGCTAGAACAGTATTGTTTTGGTATCTATTTCCTGTTGTAGCCCTGAAAGAGTCTGCTTGCAACAAAATGCTTCCTGACATATCAACACTAACGAAATGATCGTTCAAGTGATCCGCAAGTTCTCTACCAGAGAGCTCAACGTTGTCAACGGTAATCGTTGCCGGTGCAATGTCCTGCTTGCCACTGCCAAGAACATTGCTAACGAACCACCATACAGTGTCAGGTGATTGGTTTGCGCTTTCATTAAACATCTTCTCGTAGTAAGCTGTCTTAGATCGCTTAAGCTCATGATTCAACTTGTCCCACATCTTTTTAAACTCCGTTAAATCTGCCACCACTCTCGATTTCAAGAATGTGTCGTAATGTTTATTCTTTAACCGTATTGCTACGTGGTCGTGACATTTTGAAAGCAGCAGAACTCGATGATGTCAGGCAAACTGTTTATTGGGTGAACCTGTGCCCAGCAAAACAAAGCCAATCACACCGCACAGCAATAGCGGCATGAACAGTCGTCGGTTCACGCAACCAAACCAAAATAACCGTACATGTCAATATCGTACTAGTGAGGGATGGGGTCACTCAGAGTTCACGTATTCCTCTTGGTAAATTTGACCTGCTTGAATGGGAAATGTATCGCGCATGTCCACTCAAAGACAGCAAGAAATTTGATGTACGGTTTGTTTTTTCAAGTTATGCTAAAAAGAAAACACTAGTTGTATTTGCTAACGTCCTTCTTAAATGATTCCGTGCTTTGGTTTGTTAGGCTGCATTATGTACTGTTCTCGGTAAATTTCCCTAACTTTTGGCAGAGACACGTAAATATCGGACAATGGTAACTGATATCTAGTGAGATTGTTCCACACTGACGTACACTGGCTTCAATATTTGTTATCAACAGGTCAAGGCACGATGCAGAAAATGGTGTAACAGACGTTGCGGTGGAAATAACATTCCTAAACCCAGCACGGCTGAGCATGTTAACAAAATCGTTGGTAATGGGTTTGTCTTTGTAGTGAGAGTATATCGGACCGTCACTTTGATTCATGTGCGGTGCGGTGAAGGATGGAGGCAAAGACATGGTCTAGTACACACATTAACAAAGCAAACGAACTCCCGCGATAATACACCCACAAGCAGAAAGGGATCCCCCACGCGATACAAGAGTATATACAGTCCTAGGTGAGCACTCACACGTTCTACGGCAGGCCAGCGGTCGACCCTCAGTAGCCGGTCGTGGAAGACGAGGTACGGCTTGCGATGTAGCAGGGCGAGTGGTGGCGGAATCGCCGCGCAGATAGGTAGGCACGGGACCTCTCAGGAACCAGCCAGGTACTGGGCAGGAGTCGTACGCCCGGGGCACCAGCGGTCGCAGTAGCGCGGCCAGTCAGGAGGCTGCCCAGCGATAGTCCCGGGTAGCCTTCATGAACCTGGGTCGCCTCTCGAACGCTGTCTGTCCGTGGCCACGCTCCCAGCTGCTGCTTCCTCTTTTTTTATTTTTCTTCGCCGCCACCACCACGCACTCTCTTTTTGGCCGCCGCGTGCCGCATTCGGCGCCGTTCTCGTCGTCTTCGTTTTTGTTTTACTACAGTCTTCAAGACAAACCCATTACCAACAATATTCAAATCTCCGCCACCGGTTCCATTGCCTTTCGGCACAGACACCGAGCAGTCAGACATCATTGTTATAATCAATAATTCGGCATCAGGACATCTTAGTAAGCAGGTTATATTACGATAGAAAACATACAAAAGTTGATGGTGCAGGAGTTTTTCATTGTTAAAACCAGTATCGTGATAACTGGGTTCAAGTGTATACTACGGTGGGTTTGGGCGGTGCATTTCAAACAAGCACCTGTGGCAGATGCTGAAATCTCTAGTCAACGGCTGTGGTTTCAACATGACATGTTTGAAGCCCTTGGCAGTGCTGCTACCTGGGAACATTCCGTGGTTAGCTTTTGCAGCATTACCTTGTGAAAACAGGATATGCTTCTTGTGGACATGCATCCAAGTATTATATTACATGTTTCCAACATATATTGTGGCACCATCGTAACTTAAGTGAATTGTGGCATTTTTTTCGTCTAGCAGTCAAGTTCAATACAAAGGTCAGCCTATGAAGAGAGAGGCTTTAATGAGGAGCTCTAGTTAAAATTGAGCAAGTGCGATATGAAAATGAGTCTAGAATGTTAAGTGTGAATTTCAGAAATTTGAAAAAATGACTGTTCTCAAATTCCTTTGTTCCCCTTTCTTCGCTACGATCCTGCGATGGTCTGTTCTGACCTCTCTTGTCACCCCACTACTTGTCATGCGTGGAAGAATGAAGAGAGATTGTTTTGAACACTGCACTATGAAGTAGTGATAAGAAAGGTGAAATTGATGTTTAAATTTCACTTACCATATTTACACATTTGTAGGTCAACTCATTTTTGAAATTTGCTTATTCATTGTTGGGGGGTTGACTTAGAAACTGAACCTTGTACCGCCAGTAACAGCAAGAGAAACGAGAAATCAAGGGCGTTATACCATGGTTGCAACTTTGCATCTACGTTTACACAGTTACAGTAGAAGCGTGGCATAATAATTTACTGTGTTGTGTACATTTTGACAGCAATAAAGGTGATGCCTACATCCGAGTCTGCTTACAATCGTGTAAATATGGAGGTCTTTTAAATTATTGATGATAAACAAATGCAGCCACGTTTGCGAAGTGTGAGTGAGCCTTTTTGTGTGTTCTGAATAACAGGAATATTCGTATAAAACTAGGTGCTGGAATTGGGAAAGCTCTAGCTTTTTTATTGCAGTGTCTAGTAATCATCGACCATCTACCCATATTATAGTTCTGCTTTGTTCCTTGCAAAAATTGTTTCTTTTAAATTTTTTTGTGTGTAAGGCTGAAATTCTTAGCAGTGATAGAACTTTAAGTGCCCCCGCTTGCAACCATTCATTCGGTCTTTCTAAAGGTGCTAACAATAAAAGCTGATTCCTAGATCCTCCATCATGATAAATGTGCATCTGACAAGAGAAACTCCTGACCTAACACAAACTAACACGAAATAGAAAATTAGGTTTCACACAATCTGGTTTTCAAATTTTGGAAAGTAAATGGTTCTCCAGACTGTATTCCTTTGCCTTCGCATTACCTCTTCAGACTTAATTCATTGCCTCCACAGCTATCTGGCAGGTGCCCCATCATGGTCAATAGAAGACTGCTATTCAGCATGGGCACACTGTGGATAGCTTGGGCTCCAGGTAGACATGTAAGTGTTGTGTTCGTTGATGCGTCTTTCACCGCAACTGCAGTAGAAGGTGTAATTCTTGAGCTGTATGTACAGGACAGGCAGATATCAAAGACATCTTGTAGTAGTTTTCAGCTAGACGTAGGCAACTTCCTACTGTGGTAAAGTGCATTTTTTTCAGTTGTGTTGCACTTAGTAATCCAGTGACGCGAAGGGACAAATGGACACGGGTAATTGTTTCAGTGAGGAGTTTACGCCGTGTTCCCCATGCTTCTGCTGCTTGGGATGGCCATTTCTTAGCCCTCCAGGCAATGGCGCTGGTTGTAATTCGCACGCGCGGGCCGGCATGGCTAGGTGTGCCTACCTGCCTTCAAGGTCAAGCCCCGATGGGCTGTCCAGGGCCAAGAGGAGGCACAACACCCTGGTAGGTATGCCAGAGTTCCCTCAGGTCTCCGATGTCAGGGTCGGGGTACTGCTGTTCTCCCTGAGGTTCTACATTCGGAACGCTGGCTGGAACTGCCATCCCAACTCACTCCCATACACCCTGTCCGGTCACGGACCTGGAGGAATGTGCATCAGTATGAACCCGAGTCGGGGTATGAATCCAAGCCTGGGGTCCAACGACGCTCCAACCTGGTCAGCCCACTCCCTCTAAAACGCCCGGATGCGGCCGTCACCTTTGCTATCGCCAACTGGACCATTGGTAGAGAAGCAGGACACCCTCCTAGCCCAATCCGTCAGTGCCATCAGCCAAGGGAGGGAAGTCCACTGGGGGGACGTCTGCACGTAAATCTGGGTGGTATCTGCCGGATCCTTGAGGGAGTCTTTCTCAGACTCAAGAAGCGTGAACGTTCGACACTCAATCTTAAAACGTTGAACTTCTTGAGCACTGCACAAATTACGTGCAAAGGAAGTGGGAACCCCTCGATGTTGGTGAGACTCCATTCCCTGCCTGTTGCACACCAAGCAGTGATGGTGCTGAATCTGGCAACGTCATTTCTGAACACGTGGCTCTTGGCTGCCACCACATTGTCGATGCGCTGGGATGTTGTAGCCCGGACGGTGGCCGCCAGCTGTCTAGTCATGTCCAATTTCGGGACATTCAGTATAGGACATTCAGCATTGGCCACGTCAGACCAAAGCTGATATCCACCGAAGATGGACGTAGCGGTGTCTACAGCCTGGCCAGGTAGCCATAAACTCGGGTAACCTTTTGTGACGGGATTGAAAGATGGGGTTTCGCATGACACAAGCTCAAGCACCCTTGCACGCCTGAGAATGTGGGTGGCCGTCCTGACCGGGAGCGATGGGGCCCTGCGCACAACATGCCCTCGTGTTGGGGAGTTCTGTGGAGGATGACAAGCCCATCGGGACATACCCTTCGGGGGCTTCCCAGATGGAGCGAGGACGTACCAAGAAAGCCACACCAGCAGGGTCCAGCTGGCACTTTCCTCCAATGGTCATTCAACGTAGCGGACAGGGAGCTCCTTCAGGGACGGAGCTCCCTGGCCAAGGAGAGCCGGTGATGTAGGCAAAACAAGCTGTATGCAGTTTGTTTTACCAGAATTGCCGACTCTCCTTAGCCATTCGAACGGTCTGACCTTGATAAATGTAAAGCTTCTGTGCTTGTTGTGTTTGTGACTCAGCGCAGCAGTCTGGCACATTGCACCATCCGAGTCATGCAACCTCTGCAGACATTTTACTCGCATCTAAGGAACCAGTGTTTAGACACATGGATTTCAAAGTCCCCCATGCCCAGTACGCTTCTTGAAAGATCCAAGCGGGATGTCCAAAAGCACAAGCCACCGCTGGGCTCCTGCACGAATGGCTGTGCCAACATTTAACAGCAGTTTTGTTAGCTGTGTTTACAACTAAGTTCACTCTTTGTAGTTGGGCTGTTGCAAGGACAGTTTGCTTCAGGAAGAGTTTAATCACTCTGAATTCGTGACTCACCTGCTACGACTACGTTCACTGCTTCAGGCACAGCAGCAGGTGTGTGCACTATTTCAGGCGCAGTAGTGTCTGTGGTGTCAGCGGCGGCCAATGGCAAGGGCTTGCAAGTGGACGGAGGCATGACGACATGCGCAAGAAAAATGAGAATCTACTACTTACGAAGCCAGGCGAGAAACTGAGCCGACCTGCTGTCGTCTATTCAAACACACACTGTGGAGATGGGTTTGCCCCCACGGCTTACCCTGCGAGTGTGGTCCAAGCGTGTTCCTTTATCGGGTTCGCTGACTCGCCGGCACGGCACAGAGAAGGCACCACCAAGGCTCGGCAGCAAATGAGGGCTTTATTAGACTGCTATGCTACACAGGGCAATAGCCACGGCTTCTGGGCAAAAGGGCTCACCGCAGTGCCTATCGAGTACGCGTTCCCGTAGCCCTTACGGCTAACCAAAGGTGCCCGTATGCAACGGTCCACCAAGCACACGACCGAGGATCTCGTTCGTGTGCTTGGTGGTTTGTACACTTGCAGGTCCTCCAGTTATGTTTATGAGCCTCCTCAGGCTCGTAAATATCACTGGAGAAATGTTCATCACAAGCTTCTCGACACACGCACAAAAGTAAAACATGATGCTTCTGTGATGATTCACGAAATTCTTATATGCAATGCAGTACATGCACAGAAGAGACAGTTCAGAGAATGCAGAAATATTATTCACGGCTCTTCAGGTACCATTACACCCTTTCTGATGGCAGAAATCACCTGCAAGATGATGAAAGATGGGGCTTTGGTTGTTGTTAGTTTAGAAAAGTGTTCAACTAGTCCAAAGGTATTCTCATTTTTTGGACATATTTTGTGTTAAAGACCCAATAAAGTTCCATAACCAACACAAAACCAGTTATCGAGTCCAGGATCTCCAGCTCAAGTTCTTCAATGCGGCACAGAGAAGTGTTGAGCCATCAACATCCTTCGTGCTGAGTGATAGGTAGATGCCCTGTAATAATAATCACAGCTTAGCATACAAGAGCAAAATATTAAGCAATTAAGTCGACTCTCGCTACAATGAAACCTGCTTCAACTAAATTTCCGGTACAATGAAACATTCTCGGATGCCCACCAGCGGTCCATAGGAGTCAATGCATAAATATGCTCACCACAACGAACACATTCTTTTGTGCCGTTTTGCTTCATGAAATTTGACAGTGCAATTTGACAGCATCTGAGCAATCTGGAGAGCTCCTGAAAAACAATTTGCAGTATTAAGGACGATAAATAAACTTCAGTCGAATTGAGGCAGCTGTACCTGCAACTGTATTTTTCTAGTGTTGCTCCAGGCATAAGTTGGCCTGATGTGATGCTCCTTTTCAAGCACATCACTCAGCTCTCTATCAAAGAGGAAAAGATTATTGCTGAAATATCAAAGCCTCCGACTGCATGCAACTGTTGACAGCACTCACTCTACATGATCACAAACTGCCTTTGAGTGCCCCGACAAACTGTTCTTGGTTTTCGTCTTTTTGTAGGCTCTTTCGAGCTCAGTAAACAGAGTACTAAACACTGTTGAAATTGCCCCAGCAACTGCTTGCCACATGGCCTTCTTGGTCCTGCAAAAAGAAAAGTAATTGATTAAGAAAACAATAATTTCAGCACACCTAAAACATGTGAGATACATCCAAAAATGCCAAAGCAAAGCTGAAGTTTACTTTTTGTTCTTAAGATTTCAGTGGGAAAGTAAATGAAACTTGCCTGAAGCCACCCTGTTTTCCAACGAGGGGGTGCCACTCCTTGTACTTAGATATTAGGAACCATGTCCTCTGAGTAATCCAAAGCTCCAGCTCTGGGGATCCAGCTCGCTGTTCCATAGATGGTGCAGCGGCGCTGAGGACAGCAGTTTCACCGTCATCGACCACATCTGGTGCCAGTGGAGCAGCTTGTAGAGCATTTGTCGATGCTGATGGCGTGTCATCATTAGGTTTTTCTGAACACAAGGGAAATTACCATCCCATCTGTGACAAATGGTAACACAAAATTGAATTTCAGGTATGTTGTTTATGTATTTATTTATCTTTTTTGTTTTTCTGTTTCACAGCAGAGCTGGTGTCTACATTACTGAGGTGCGCTTCTAGAATTATGTCCAAGCTATTTGCTGTAATCATCCAATTTAACATCGTATAACTTCTCTTTTCCTGTACTGGCACTTAGCTACTCTGTGTTTCGTGTGTACAGTAGAATCTCGATGGTACGAATTCGTAGGGAGCATGTAAAATATTCGTATCATCCCGAATTCATATGTGCCAAAACAAGTTGAAGCTGATCATGAAGATGAACAAGAATTTTATATGGGTCAACTACTCCTTACTGAAAAAGTCCATAATGTTCTTTTGAACTTTAACTTCGCTGTCCCTCAAGAAAGCTGCCTGAAAGGAATAAAACCGTGCTGCGGTTTCTTCACTCACACTGCCGATGCTTACGGTGCGATGCAGTACATCGAGGGCGTCAAGGTTTTCCGACATTGATGGTAGGAGATCACACTCACCGCCATCTTCACCATCACTCTGACTCGGTATCCTTTGCCTCGTCGACTAATTCTTCGATGGATCGCAGACCACAGGTGGCTACGTTGTCGTCCGCAGTGACGAAGTCTTGCGCCAAAGCTCGAGTTTCAAGGTTCTCCCAACCCTCGATGTGCGAATCGTAGTCAGGCTCTTGGTTTTCTTCCGTCGGAGCCGCATCCGATTCCGCAAAAAATCCACACTTGAGAAAGCAGTTCGCGATCGTGTCCTGGGTCACATTATCCCAGGACATGGCCAAGAAATATAATGCGTCAAGCAGGCTAATTCGCAAGTATTCATCCTCGTGCTTAATTTTCGCCAGGAGCCTCCGCACAGCAATCGCTTGGAATGGTGCTTCACATTTCGGGTTATTCCCGCATGCAGCGGCTGTAGACGGCTCGTGGTGTTTGCGGGCAGGAACCTTACGGCGACATTGCTGAAGTTGCATTCTTTGGGATGGGCCGAACACTGGTCGATGAAAAGCAGAATTCTTCTGTTTTTCGCTGCCATATTCCGGTCCAAAGTCGTAAGGAACTCGTGGAAGAAAATCTGCAGTCAAAAATCTGAGTCAGTCGCTCGCGTGAAGCGGCCATTTCGCGCGTTCGTATCATCCGCAATGGCTGGGGAAACTGTTCGTAAAACACCGAATGACGGCGCATTTTATACAACGTAGTCCGTCCAAAACAACATTAAAATTCGTATCATCACGAAATTCGCATGAGCCGTAATCGTATCATCGAGATTCTACTGTATTTTCACTGTTTATTATTTGTTTGCCCTCCTGCAATAGTCCCAGTTGGGACTGGAAGTATGTACCAAATAAAATAAAAAAATAAATAAATGTATAACAAACTTGTATGATTGATTTTTACACTACTAATGTAATAAACTCGTCATGTACGTCGTGATTAACGATACTGCAATCATCTGTGGCTGATACCTGTAGTGCTTGAGCTGACATATGCGCTACAGCTGTTTGAATTTTGTACAGCCATTGTCAATCCAGGACCAACTAAAACAGACATCTGCCATATCATTAGAACACACTGAAAAATAAGAAAGGCGCCGTTTGTCGTAGCTTGCGATTGAAGTATAACCATAACAAGCACACAGGAAACCTAACAAGCAGTATAGGGGAACGTCAAACCGGGTCCCTGAGGCGCCAAGCAAGCACGTTACCACTAGGCTAGGCAGCTCCTCTCGCACAGTATACATAGTAAGTACACCTATCACACCAACAGTTGTGATGATGGTGCTTGTGTAACGGCAACTGTGCTTCTAAGGTATGTTGAGCACTATCATGGCAATGTAATGAACAATGCACTGCAGAAGTTTTACTGTCACTAGGCATCCTTTTTTCCAACCTATGCCTGATCTCGTAGGAACACTCCAAGAAATGACGCTTATGATACGCACATCGGTGCACTGGAGCGTGCATTTTTCTTCCAAAAAATGAAAGGTCTGTGCTGTGGAGACATCATCAAGTGCGAACATTAATGTCGTGCCATGACCTACCATTCAGTTGCCATGGTGCTGTCGACGTTCCTGGTCAACCCATGTTAAAGCATACAGCCACACATGCTCTTTGCACAAATATCTTAATCTGCACGTAATACTTGGCTTAATGTCAAAGAATTCGTCGTAGGTGAACAGGCTGCAATGTTTTCATTTTCTGATCAAACCTTATTTCTGTATGGGCTCAATACAACTAAACTGACCACAAAAGAAGGCTACAGCCTGTTGCAGAGGGTACCAGTTACCTTAACGTTAAGTGATTTTCTTGGTGGACTGTGTCACTTGAACATAGTTAATGCTTTTTGCACCAAACCTTCTCACATTACTTGGCTATCATTTCCCTTTGCTTCCATGACAAGTTAACTGTAGCTAGCAGCCAGCAGCGCTGTGTTTATAGTTAAAGTATCTGCTAAAAGCAATACTGTTGACCACAAATTAAGGATATTTTGCCCTTTATAACCAACTCTCCTTAAAAGCATGTTTGTTACAAAAGAGGTCCAACCACTGGGAGATAGAGCAGCCAACCGTATGAGTAAATTATGTCTCTTGTAAAGGTGTACAACTGTAATCAACAGGTTAGCTCTCCAGCAAGTGGCAGCTACCCTCTCATCGGATGCACTATGGTTTTATTTCAATAAGAAATTTCGTTCACACACTTTCTCTTTCCTTGAAACTAATGGAGTTCTACGTCCTAATGGCACTTTACATGGCCAATACACTCTAACAAATATTTCCCCCCCCCAAAAAAAAAAAAAAACTGTTGGCTCAGGTATTCTGAGCAAGTGCATATTTGCAGCTGAACAGATGTATTGATTCCAACCTTAGGGTAAACTCAACAGTCAGACTCTTCTCCTTGGGGTATGCAATGTTAAAGGTGAAATACGAGCAGAAAGCCATTTTGAATACGTCCTTTGGGCTGGAGGCGTGCATCACTGCAACACTGTTGATGCAGACCGTAAACGATCTGGTTGTCAAGTAACCACCACCTGTATGTTTGAAATTAGAGTCAGGAGTTTGCTTATATTTAATAGAATAGAACAGCATACCTTTAGCAAATATGAACGGGCAGATCGGCATCTGTTCCAAATTGTCATCACAGGTGGACTCCTTGAATAAATAAGAGCATAGATTGAATAAATCTACCATTATAAAACCAACAAAGCAGAATTACTCCTGTACTTAAAGCAGAACCAGTTTTGGATTGCAAAAAACTGACATTTTCATAAAGCGCACACACCTCAAACCACTGCGCACAAGGTTTTTTTCGTGATGATGCAACTAGTGATGCTGTTATTGAGACTTGGACTGATGCCCCGCCCACTATGTCTTCCAGGGCTAGCCAGCAGGGGTGGTGGAACCCTGCTGGCGGCAGGAGAAATGTGGCGGAAGGGGACGTAACAGAGGCCTTATGCAGACGCAGCAACATCAACTGCAGCTTTTGGGCATCAGTCGCATTGTGGTCAAGCACCTTATCGCAAATAACCAGCCTCTGCATTTAATGTTACTAGCCTGCAGTTTAAAGTACTGCTGCATGAATTATCTTTAAAAGAAGCATTAATGTCAGCAAGCAGCCCATTTACACAACTCTGTCGAGTGTATCGAGGGACGCCCAATATAAATTCGTACAGTTGTATCACCTTTGTAGTTTTGCTGCTCTTCACTGCACCGCTGCAAATCATATTCACTTTTTCACATTGTATAGCTAGAAAACATCCCTTACCTCCGTTACTTTGCAAAAGAAGTCCTCATCTTCATTGAACAGGGCAAGAAGTAGGAAAGGAGCCGCCTCAAATTCACATGACGCAGATTTTGTTTTGATCTTGGCACTTTCAATTTCTTGTAGACAATGTCTGATGTGTTGATTTTTCACTTGGGTATGGGCATACCTGAATAGCTGCCTCCCAACAGTCTCCAAGCATTTGTTGAAGGCTTCCACAACATTAAATCCAAGCAGTGTATTCACATGGTCATACATGTGGTGTGGAACAAACAGAAATGGCCAGTTGCGTTTAACCACCATGACGCCAGCTGATGTATTAATACAGCTTTGCGGAGATGCATATGTCTTGCTCATCAACTGTGCCACCAGGGCTTCATTTGGTGATGCAAGGCGGTACTCCCTTTGCAGTTGACCTTTTTTCCCCTCCTGTGTCTCATCAGTTTCGCCGTCTGGGATTGCTAGCTGCCAGGCGACACAACCGTTGGAGTCCCGGCGCATGCTTTGTCTTCTGATGCTTGCATCATCCGTATCGTCATCCAATCTCTGTCGCTGTGAATTCTGCACATTCTCTCTTTTCTTATTGTTAATGCAGTTCTCAAGTTTCCATAGCAGTGTTTCCACACTGGTGCCGACAACAGTTCCATTCAAACTGTCATGAAAAGTTTCTGGGTAAAATTATTGAACCCTTGCTCTAAAAATAAATATATTGATTTATGAAGTGTTGCTTATGGATACTTTCTTGTAATAGTCAGCGACAAGTATTGCACGTGAATCACTTTATTTTTTTCCCGTAAGGTTTTGAGAATATTCGGCATGCACTGCTGTTGGGCAGCAAGCCTCCTGTGCTCCTCATCCTTCTGTCTCTCATCCTGCTCTCTCTGTTCTGCGAGCATTCACCGTTCTTCTGCTCGTTCCTCAGCCGTCCTCTCCATTTCTTTCTCCTTTAGATTCATCTTGGCACAAGTACATTCTTTTTCCCACTCTAGTCGGTTTTCTTCTGGAGCCGAGTGCCTAGACTATCACGCACTCTTTTTCTTTAATGAGCAGCTCATGACGCATACGTTTTTCTAAAAAGTCTTAGTCGGCACCTTGCTCTTGTCTTCTCTTTCCTACGAAAGAAAAAAAGTTTATGAGCGGTGGAGCGCATACAACACAGTTTCAACATTGAGCACTCTTTAGAGACAATTTTTTCCATAAAGATGAAGGTTGGGATGATTCTTCAATAGCTCTCACAGCCTCATTTGTGTAAACGGAAAGCTGCCTGTGAATTTAACACCTACCCCAAACTGGTTCATTCCTCATAGCCGACCGTGATGCTGAGGGTAAGGATCTGCTCACATGAGGGACTGCTGGTGCTGACACCACTGTTGGGTTCAAAGTGGGTGAACCCGCCTGGTTTCTCGATTCAGGGCATGTATCATTGCACTGCATCGAATCTGCTTCATCAACCGCGACGTCTATATCGGCACCTGCGAGCTCAATATCCTCCTCATCATCATGGGGCATCTTTTCCAGTAGCTCGGTGGCTGTTTCCCCAACTTCACCACCTGCAAAGTATTCAAAACTTTGAGTTAGTAAATTGTTATACAACGAAAAAGACGACTCTACAGCCTGTGTGATGTTCATCGCGGATTTTGTGAACTGGTGCTGCGAAGCGAAATATCGCACTGCAGTCACGACAAGAGCACCGGTATGTCTGGTCACTTTCAGTCGCGCAATTTTCCCGATCTGGATCAAGACAATCAAGAAGCAGAGCATAACACATAATGACTTCTTGTTGATACCAAATCTGCTGCAACACGGAAATATTTGCATATTCCCCAAAGCTGCACGTTTTTAAACATGCACATGTATTTGTTAAGGTTTTAAGCAGCCAGCGAATGGTAAGTGTTCACTTATAATAAGTCACAAGATAAATAAATACTCTTCACAAATGAAAGAGGGTCTTAAAACACATTTTCCTGAGGATATGAAAATTTTCATGAACACTCTTGACCCACTCGACACATTTGTGGTGCATGGCTTCACCCATACTTGATTTGCATCACTCGACCCGTATACGCATGTAGCACGGATTTGCGATCCGTGCGCAAACACGCAGAGACGTCAGCTCACAGCCTGTGCCCGAGCTGCTTCCCGTCCTCGCTGCCTCGAACTTCGGTGCGTCGTCTCTCACCACCACGGCGGAATTGCATGGTGCAGCTGAGCCCAGGGTGCTTTGAGGCGCTTGTGCAGCATCAGTACGGCGACGCCAAAATTTGGCGCCGTGCTCACGTGCTAGATCAAGCACCTCTTGTAGCAATGCATCCCTTGTGGTGTATTGCTCTTCAGTCCCTGACCTAGAACACAACCACAACATACGGTGGAATCGCACGGCATACAAACACGTAAAGGGCTGGACACATGGTCCGATTTTCCATGCGACCCAACGTCCAATGCCGTGTGCTCCGACATGCGGCATACGATGATGGGGCGACGAGCGATCAGCGAGGAGGCTCCACCCACCTCCGGTGCCTCGGCATACACACACGCTCGTAAAACATTACATCCCTCTCGCTAACTACACAATAGTTTTTGCTTACATAACAGCACTGAACAACAATGCCGATAAAACTATGCTTTCGCGAGCAACAAACACATCACGAAAGTCCACCGTCAGTGACGACTCCGAGGGTAGGCCTAGCTGTTGACGCGTCGTTCGGAATGAACCGCGAGCTCGCCACGAAGCGCTCATTTTTGCCAACACAATTAACATTTGTACTCATACGTCGTGTGTCAACACATACGATTAGTTTTCTCGAAATGTATGCGAAGCGCATTCGTAAAATCGAAGCGAGCCGCTTCGGTGAAACAGCCCCTGCCGATGTTCGCACTGCGTCTGCTTACGATCTCTCGAGTGCTTTGGAAATGGGCACTGCTTAGCAGATTGGCTCACTTTAGGCATAACATTACTCAATGAGAATTTCGTGTCACAAACAAATCATAAGCAATATTTTCGAGGCGGTTCCATCAAATGCCTCGGCGGGACGAGCGATCAGCGCGTAAGCTCCGCCCTCACGAAGCGCATCTGCATACACCTCGTAAGACATCGTATCCTCGTCAGTAAGTACAAAATAAACATTTTTGTACAGCCTGGCTTGGTCATACAACACACAAAAACATTGCCAATGCCTTCGTGAGCGACTAGAACATCAAAACAGCCCACCGTCAGTGACGACTACAAGGGTAGGCCTAGCTACCCACCCTCAGAGTAGTCGTTCGCTGTAAACTGCGAGCTCGTCACAACGTGCTCATTTTTAACTATATTATTAACATTGGCACTCATATGTCGTGCGGTGTTAACACATGCGATTAGTTTTCTCGAAACATCGTTGTGAATGAAGCGCTATGGCAGAAAAGAAACAAGCCACTTCGGAGAGGTGAGATGTTTGTTTACCTTTCCACAGTGGTTACTTTCGTTCTCTCCGCTGGTCTGGAAACAGGCGTTGCTTTGCAGATTGATTCACATTAGGCATAACACTACCTAATAAGCACTTATTTCGAGCCAGAAACAAGTCATAATCAATATTTTCCATGAGACTCCGGCGATACCGGCAAAAGCCTCAGTAACCTCGGCAGGACGATCGGAATGGAGCAGTGAACCAGTGGGCGGCCAGCAGCACGACGTCGCGCATCTCCCGCGCCGCCATTGGATGCTGCCGTCCCACCTTTCTATCCGGTGACGAGAAAATCTGCGTGGTTTGACGCGCACCGGACGACCGGAACAGGGAACCAGTGCTGCAAAAACACCCCCGTTACACCCGGTAAAACTGCTGCATCACATTGCCAGATGTCGGATCGCATGCAGAATCGGACGCATTGCTCTGTAGAATGACCAGGAACCGAACTTACTTTCTGAGGTTCACCATGTCCTTTGCCGCATAGCATGATATGAGTAGCTCTGTTCGACTGCGCACGTTTCGAGCGTTAAACGGCAACCCGGAAGTGTCCTGCAACCGCGAAGCGATTACTGTCCACTGTACCGGGTCCTCGAATGGGTTCAAACTCCTTACTTATGTAAGAAGCTCAAGGTCCAGCGCAACGCTGAAATGGACGCCGCTTTTTATTTTTGCAGCAGCCATGCCGTTGACGTTCGCAGCCATTTTGTCTTGTTTCGCGCGAGAGCTGTCGAGCCATAGCTCATTCACTCAGTGACTTGGTCTTTTGACGAAGATGTGAACCGACCACGTGAACCAACAAATCTAGATTACCGTACTTCATCTTTTTGGGCCTCAGGCCGAAATACGCACGAACGAACGTCATGGACACATTTGCACTGTGAAGTGCACGCCACTTAACAACGGCCATGCTCCACCTTGTGATACAAACATTGAGCAACAGCAGAAGCCTGTAATAACGCTTTAGCACCACGAAATGAGGTTCAATAACAATATAAAATAGTTAGAAAACTGCGTGACTCACCTGATCGTCATTGCCACAAAAAGCTGGCAAGGTGCCGTAATTCAAATAGTGTCCGAGTACGCTCACTCCGTGAAACACGACGAGTGCCAATGCCAAAAAGAAGAAAAAAAACGAAAACGTAGCAGCGCTCACAAAAGAAGGACCCCAGCACAAATAAAAGATCGCTGAAATGTGCATCAGAACAACTTGTTGCAATTTTTTGGGCTAGAAACAACGCAAAATTATTGGTTTGTAACATATATTTCTAAAGTTGTTTTTTTGTATTTAAAAAGTACATGTGATCGATTTTTTTGTAGAGCACTGACTTCAAATCCAGAAATTTTAAGTTTTCTCACTCACATGTTTCCGTTAAATGACAATAACAGATATGCAAACGTGTTTAGTTTATACCTTCGATTATTGCTTATGTTGCCTCTAACACTGTTTTACCCCAATTTGCCCTTAACAGGAGGTCCCGATACAGTCTTCGACTTTGGGACCTCCTTTTGTATACTAAACACATGTAATATTCTTGTATTCGTATCAATAAAAAATCTGAAATCTGAAAATCTGAAATTTTCTGTGCTACAACAGAAATTTTCTGCAGAACTGTCTGTAATTTTACATACATTTTTCACAGTGTACACAGTAGCTGGCAACACTGGGAAGCCGTCATTGATGTACCACTCGAGCCGTCGTTTGCATGGGGTTTGATTTTTCAGGCGACGAGCATTGTGACAGGCACACCGCTCTTGTCACAATCACGCACAAAATCACGCCCAAGCAACTTTTGCTTAAATCACTTTTTGTGAACTGTTTGTGTGCCAGTGGAACATCTTTTGCCACCTTTCCTGCTGTTCTATCTCGTGCATAAAGGTCAGCAAGGAGAAAAAAGTAGGCATTGTATGCTTGTGCACCATTACAAGGTTGAGGTTATGGAACACCTGGACAATAAATGCATCTTTTGAGAACAATATCCGAGAAACCGCATATTGTGTGGATGTTTCCCACACGATGTTATTGGTGTGAAGATAAAATAATGGTGGAAATTTCATTAAAGCTTTGGTGTACAATCCCAATGTGCAACTGAGTACACAAGATATAGCTATACTGCAGCAGTAGAGAGAGCACATAGGGAGACTGTTGTCCCAGAATATGCAGTGCATAAACGTAAGCATACAAGTATGTCGTGCTTAGGTGTAGACTACCTGATTGCAGTTAGACTGGTAGCTTTAGCATTCTACCGGATTGGGCTAATACCGAAGATTCTTAAAGGGACGCTATAGTGAAACGATAAATTTGTTTAGACTGATGAATTATACGTTGAAAAATAACCCCAGCATGGAACGGAAAATTCGCCTTAGTCGGTGAGGATGTATTGCAGGCGGTAGCGTGACGAACATACAGCGAAAAACACCACGCAGGATAAACACTACAATTAATATTTCATTCACAGAAATTGCATCCTAACAAAACAAAGCAGACACAGCAATTACATACCTGATAACACAAGAAAAGCAGTTGCAGATTCATGAGATTGAACACTTGTAAAATAAAAAAAAGTGACATGGCCTTTTTTTGCGATCATTCGTGCTCAGGCAGTTGACGGTAATCAGGAACTGCTCAGGGGTCGGGTGATCAATGCACCCTGATGATTGACGTACTACACCAACAAGTTCTCAAGAGCTTCTTGGCTGAGCCTTGAAGTCATAAGATATTGGTAGCCAAGGTCTTTGGTGACAATTTAGTAGAGAGAGCATGCTAGCAATTGTAACCATCAGACATGTAGCTGCTGGCTTGCTTAAAAATCCATTGCCTTTGATGGCGCGCTGCTCCCATTTGCAGACGTAGTCAAGGAAATCGGAAAGCACGGGAGGACCATCTGAGTGTGGCCGAAGTGCTTCCGACTTGAACCGTGAGATCACAGGTTTAATGAGATTATCCATCATTCTAGAAATGCAAGCGAATCATATTTAAATGCTTCACAAAGAAAATTACAAGTTGTCACACTGAGGCTATTAAGGCACACAGTGCAAATGCTAGGCATGAAAAATGATTCTGTTGCATCTATAGTGCCCACTCCAGTAGCTTGCCTCAAGCTGTCCTTTGTTATACATGGTCTGCACCACTACAGAGTCCCCAAAAAGTTGAAATCCAAGCTGAAACACATTTTCTCAACGCTGTTGGGGTTGAGGTGGCTGGTCGTCCACTTTTTCATTGCTTTCAGGGTGGCATTGTCCTTGTCTAGGCTGAATGTTCATGGCCAAATATATGGAGACCTGCAGCATTGAAAAAAAATTCCAAAATGAGTTGCTTGATGAGAAGTTATGCAGAGAAACATAAGAAGTACAAACTTTCATACTCCCCCGCTTGCTGCGTCGAATCTATCTTTCAAGAGGGAACTGCTGAGGCATTGCACAAGATGAGGGAAATCTGAGAGAAAATGAAGACTCATCTTCTTCTCAATGGGGTGTTTCACTTTGCACAGTTCTGCTTGCTGTTCCCTAAATTCCCATCAGTGTCCACATTCTCCTGTCCCATGATGCCCCATCGCATGTGCTTCAATCCACAAAGAGTCCTGCCTGTTCTGCCAGGATTGTAGCCTGAGCCAATATTTAATAGCAGTTCACCTTTGACATTTGCACGTGAAGAAAACACTGACAGTATTTGCCAGTAAGTGGCACAAACATCAACACCATTCTATTGTCGCATGGAAGGAGTGCGTCATCAGGTCCTGTATATGGGCCAATGTCTACAAAGCCTTGGAGTCGGCCACATTCTTTAAGGGGCCCTCTAACATTTTTCTCGCACCCGTTTTCATGTGCATGTTTCGTAGAATGGAGGGTGGACAGAAAAATGCTACAAGAATGACAGCGATAGGAGCAGGCAGTGCGAAGTTAAGCAGACAAGTTCAAAATACAAGTAAAAAAATGCGGACCCTCAACTCGAGTTTCATGGGGTCAGGTGACCGCATTTCACTAACCAGAAGCATCATTGGGCTCGGGCAATGGAATTGGCTTTAGGTGCCTACGTAGGCGAAGTTTGTATGCTATGGTTGCCTCTTCGCTCCAGTGTAGTGATGACGCTGTTTCCATGTCTACAAACAACATGGAGCGAGAGCGTTATGAGTTTTTCTGACTGCTCCGACTTGTCAGAGTTGGAGCAGTCACTTCTGCTTCAAACCGAGGCTTTATGCGTCGCTCTGTGTAAACGACACTTCAAGGCAAGTGCCGTTGTCTCTAAACTTGCCGCCAAGACCATAAAGAGGGGCCGGTGAATACTGCGCAGTGTTTCTTTCTTAACGGGTTGTTCAGCTAAACACGCAGGTATGGAAGCATAGAAGTGGGAATAGGGAATTTTACCGTGCCCGCAAAACCCCAAATGTAAGTGCTTTGCGTATAGTGGAATACCAAGGTGTAAACACTGCATGCGCAAGCACGGCAGACCACCCGAAGCATTTGCCGTCTGCTTCGAATCTTTCGAGTGATCGTCGAGCACTATGTAACCCTCGAGTTGCTAACGGTCTTATTTCCTTTAGCTTTCTATGATGAAGCTTCGACGGTAATGCACCCGTGACAATTCGACACCGTATCTCATTGCAACACTGAAATTGTCAAGACTGTAGGCGTAGCGAGTGGCTGCTGGAGTCTCAAAGGACATAGATCATGCGGTTTTGCTTGTTCTGTTTACCACTCACAGTTGGCGCTACTTGACTGCGACAAACAACGCTATGCGGTGGTATCCAGTATGCCTTTGCGTATACTGGTTTAGCGGACATATTCAAATTTCCTTATAGCGCTGCGAACGATAAAACACTTTGACAGAAAGGCAAAGTCCATCTAGTGGTTCAGCGCTTCAGCGAGTCGCGAATATACACATGAGAGATGAAGCAAACAGATCCTTTGCGTATTGACATAGGACTCATGTAAGCAAAGGGCAAGAGGGGAAACAGAGCCAGCACCTCTATTGCGTTTTATAATTGTGGGGATCGTTCTACTATGACTATGCCTGTTTGGCATCCAATAAAAACCTACGCAAGAGAAGAACCAAGACATAATACTTGCTTACCGATCTAGTGCCATGAGGGCATATAATGCTACTTTCATCCAATCACAGGCTCGAACGCTCAGTCATCATTTCCGCCACAAATAGTTCTGACGAACGCCACTACGCGCTGATGCAGTCGGCAGCGATGTGATGATTTCATTGAAGATTCAAATACTAAATCAGCTGATATGGGTGGCTTGACACCTGTGAAAAATATCCTTAGGCATCTGTCTACGTGACCCGCAAATAAAAAATGGGTGCGAGGAAAGTGTTAGAGGGCCGCTTTAAAAGAGAGACGTTCTGATAGTTTCAGCTAAATTAAAATGCCACCATGACAGCTGAACTTGTTTCTTGTACTGCTTTTCAGCTTCAAAGTTTCCAGAACCTTGTTAAAGCCGAACCCACTCTTATATGAAGCAGTGTATTTTCAGAGTGTGGTGCCGCCAGGCAGAACAAGGATGTTGTGCGTTCTTATGCGTCTGTAGAATTTTAGACTTTCCATCTTCATCATGGTGCGCTCAAGCATCCATTCATTTGTGAAAGGCATCCTGTTGGTGCTCTTCCTTTTTGATGCAGCAAAGCATTCTTGCACACTCTCTTGCTGGTTTGATGGCAACTTAGAAATTTTCTTTGAGTGCTTCTTCTTTTATGGCAGCATTCTGGGGTGCAATTTTTTTCAATTTGCCCTTTCAAGTTCAGCATCTTCCTAGAGAGGTGCCAGTGTTAGGGACTCTGGAAAGGGGGGGGGGGGGGGGGCAGGCACAGGGGGCGGTTGCCCCCCTAACATTTTTCCACAAGGGCAGCCCCCCCCTCCCCGCATTTAGTTTAAGAAGGCAAAGTTTATAAGAAGGTCATTCCGGCAGAATTGTCTGTTAACGCATTCAATAAAAAGATTATTGAGGTGATAATTTTTGTGGCAGAGAAAGCAATACCGCAAACATCTAGCACTCTACATAAAAAATTGTATCCATGGTGGACAGATGAGTGCACAAAACCAAATAAACAACAAAATAAGGCCTGGGGTATCCTGCGAAGGTGCCCCACATACGAGAACCTAATGTAATTCCAACAGGCGAAAGCACGTTAGCATACGAAGACAGACAGAAAAGTGTTCTTTTGAAAAATATATAACATCGATCGACGGCTCCGTCTCATCTAAACGTCTTTGGGATCAGGTAAGGAAATTTAGAAGAGACTATTCATCCTGCATTATACCAATGCTTACAATTCCATATGCACAAACAATACAAGAACAGGCTAACGTCTTAGGTGAACACTTTTACGACATTCCAAGCTCATCAAATTACACAGATAGGTTTCTTGAACACAAAGAGTCCGCAGAAAAGCAGAAGCCACAGCATGTGCTAATATGCGAGAACCCCCTGCAGCGAAGTCCACCGACACCTGGCAGAATAGGACTGTCCTCTGAACTTGAACTCCGTCAGTGCCCTGCTCTGTCAATGCCATCAGCCTTTTTACAGTCACAGGGCCAATGACACCCGAGGCTCTTATGGAGCCCTGCTTCAAATGACGATTGTGATGGTGGTGATGGTGCTCCTGTTGATGGTGGTGGTGATGGTGTTCCCTTGGTTGGAACCAAACAGGCTGGTGAACCACCACCTCTTTGTCGGTCCACAAGAAACGGCCCTCAAGGTGTTAGGACAATGTACCATGTTAACTTTGATTGGTCTTGTAATTAATTTTGCCTAAATATGTATATATTTAGGGAGGGATAGATGTAGTGTCGAAGGTCGACACTAGGTTACCTTAGTTATGTCTATCTGTAGTCAAGAGATGGCGCCACCTGTGTATGTATATATTCTCGAGTGTACGGTGCGCTCAGTCGCGCCGCGGCCCGACACTACACACCCACCACATTAATGCAGAAATAAATGTGTTACCTATTAACATAAACAATTCACAGGCATGCATTAACACCTCAAATAGCTAAATCCTTCCTCTGCAGGCAGTTTTCACTGAGCTGGCTGCAATTTGGACAAATTTTTATGATTTCACTATTTAATTGAGATCATTAACTGACATTATTTTTAAATTTAAGTAGATAACAGACAGGCGACCTACGTGCTTCTGAGAGTAAGAAGCTCCTCTTGGAGCTTCATGTTAAGTGACAAAATCCTTGAGACTTCAGGCTGCTATTCTCTTGCTTGAGTTTCGACACTTCCTCCAAAAGCTCTTGGGAGTTTTCCGGGGGCATGGCCTGCAGTATCTTTCCGGCAGCGATATTTTTGGCAGCAAGTCTGTTTTTTTTGGTTTGGCACCTGAAAAATGGGACAAATGACACCCCATGATAGTGAAAAGTCTCAACCATTTTTCATGTTACTGAAGGTGTCGTAAGGCTTCCAAATATCAATGAATGAATGAAGGATGCTTATTAACTGTGAGGTAAAAGGTGACATGTCACAAAAATCGTTATCGATGGGCTATAATGTGGAAGACCACTGGTGCTTGCCATGCCTCCCCTCTCCTTTCACCAAGCATAATTCTGCTTGCAGGGGTCTGTTGAGAGCTTAAAACACACAATGTTTATAGATGCCCACACCGAGCATTCTGGTAGCATTCTTGGAGTGCATGTAATGTATATGCAGGAGGAAATGCTTGGATTTGATGTGGTGCATTAACAACACATTCTTTGAAAAGTTGGACCTTGGGTGTCGGCATTTGTACCGTATTATCCTATGATCTTTGCTGTGTCAGGAAAATGGACCTGTGCCTACTAGCTCAATTGCACCAGTTAATACAAATCGAAGCCGAAATACAGGGCTGGTAGTGTTCGAAGTAATACACAATTATTATCTCAGCTTTTAAGCGATGTAATCCTGAAATCACGCATACAAGTTACAAGCAAGTGAATGTTGCACACAAATAAGAGGCGTATGCCGCCATGCTACTATGGCAATGTGCGCAGCAGCAGAGCCATCACAAGTTCTCCACAGAAAGTTCAGCCACCCATAAAGCACCAATACCTTATCACTAGCCGCGTCGATTGGCACTGCAGCACTTGTTTTAAGAGTGTGCCTCGTTCCAGCGTCAAGGTACACATCCATTTCTTCCTTACAGTCTACAGAAAAAAAGAGACAGAAGTAACTGCAACACACTATGTTTCACCTTTCACCTGCTTTTTTGTGCAGTGGCAATTGCAGAGTAATAGCAAAGCTGTGAAACTTGACTTTGTGGCTGTAACAAATACTTTGACGTAACAAATACTTGCACATTTATGTGGTGCACGTTTCACAAGCCTGCTGCGTTTAAGGATGTATGACCAGTAAATAGATGTAGTTTTCTGTGCAACTTAATTAGCACCTTGTCATGCATTCATTAGCTGCAACAACTGCTGCCATTCTAGAGGTCAGTTGTGAGCACAGGTCTGGCACAGTGTAATCGTTTGCTTCAAGATTCTCCCACTCTTGCGAACAGCTACCCACACCTCGGCCAAGATAGGTCAAGGATCCTACTATCCTGGTGTTCGTATGGAATGCAGCTGAATGTTCAAGATTATTCCCGCTCGCAACAAGCATGCGGCTTCCTTATTGCGGTATGATTGCAGCAGAAGTTGAGAAGCGTGCAACATGACGCAATGCGTGCGGCGGACGAATTCTCGCATGCCGCATGCAATGGGCACGAGCAGTGCTTCTCATTGCCGCTGCTAAACTGCACTGGCAGCATGTACGGGCACACACGTGTTCACGATCAAAAAGATTGCTACCAAACAGCGCTCGGCGATTGAAACGCGATACTCAGACCGTGTGGTGGCCGGCACATTTTGTGCTGATAGAGTGTGCGGGTGATCACAGATGGGTCAAACTGAACCACAATGCATCATAAATGCTCTCGCTTTAATTAAGCACCAGAACAAACCGCTCAGCGTCCCCACCGCAAAGTAGTGACGCAGCCGTGCACTCAGGGTATTGCATTTGAATCGCAGAGCGCTGCAGTACAGTTACTGACGGGATACAATACATCTCCGCGCATATCTGTGTGAACACTGCAAATGTTGACTTTATGTGCAGGATCCCGGCTTCGTAGTAAGATCCTGCTGTCCGACTGTCGCCTTCCCAGTACACACTGTATACCTTGCCGGCCTTAAAGTTTCTGCTATGCTTGGGCTTGAACCCCTTTACATGGTTCGATGTCGTGACCTCCTTCACCTTGTCGAACACATAGTGAACATAAACAAAGAAAATCGTGATGAAACGTTCAGCACACAAACCCCCAACACAAATACAGTGCACCAAAGTCCACAGGTCATGGAGAAGCTGACGAAGCGCAGAGAATGAGAGGAGTCGAATCGATCCGGAGGATGTATTTGACGAGGTTAGGATCCTTCTCTTTGAATTGGGGTGGCACTCCCCAATTCCTGTGGTGCGTTACTGATGAACGGCCTAACAGGGATCAATAAATGTGAAAAGCGAAATGCCATGTCTGTCATGAGTAAGAGGGGCCCACAAACACAGGCTACCAGACGAAACTGAGAGATCGGCGAAGTGGCGCGGGAATGCACGCGCTGCAGACACGTCGGTGTTCATAATTGGATGTCAGCGGGCTCGCGGCACGCGACCCGAGTAGAGATCGGTGATGGGGAAGGCTGAGGTGGCATTCTCTGCGCGGCACCAGTCGACTAAGGGTGTCTGGCCAGCTACAGTCTGGTGACGAGGAGACGAGGGCGTCGGGCCTCGGGGTGCCGTCGATCTGGCTTACGATCAAGCACGGACTTCAGCAGTTCCCGGCGTACCCGCAGCGCTCCACCTTCGCCGGCAGAACGGGACGACCGGCAGAAGAATCGCTGCAGAGGGCTGGTCTTGGTTGGAGACCGCGCATCACATGTGAGGAGGCTTAGGCTGGGCTAGGCCTAAGCGGTGACCCGCCAAGTCACAGGTGAAGCAAGGCGGCGGACAAGGACCTTGCGTGAGCGGCGGCCACCATCAGCAGCACCTTCGACGACAGCTAAGGGACACGACACACCAGAGAGCTTCGACTCTGAACCACACCGCGTCGAATGCAAAGTAAGAGCGTCTAACTACACCTTGACTGGCAGGCAGCTAACGCGGACGTGAACGCGAGGCCCAAGGTTGAGGGACTCCCGTGGGAACTGCGCTCTACGCGGAGGATTTGTAGTTGGGCCGTTTAGGCTGTTAGTAACATTTAGGTTTTCTCTTTGTGTGCAAATTGGTGTTTTGCTTATTTTTCATGTTTTGATGTTCTTTGTATAAAGTAACGACTTTTGCTTGTTTTTGTTAACGCTTGACGCCTCTCGCCTCTGTCACTCTCTCTCAATCCATCGGAGCAAGCGCTCCCGAGATCCTCACACACAAACTCGTGACAATGTCAAACCAATAACAATGGCCAACCACAGTCATCACTTCCTGTAGCAAAATTCGCCGTTGCGTTGCGTGTCACCACAGTTCAAGAAAAACTCTCCAGAAGGTGATTTCTTCGTTGAAATAGAATTATAACCACTTTACTTACGGTACTTCCACTCTCATTGCGGCATCCCCGCATGTTGCATTTCTAGAATAAGTGATAAAAACGGCATGCTCAATTGGCGTCACAGTTTAAAGGGACACACGTATTCAGGAACTGTCATAGCGGTTGGAGCACTGTATTGTCAAATTGTGAAACAGAGTGAATTTCACAATTGCGCACATATTTCCAAGTTAACAAACATGAGATGACACACAACATAAATTACTACAAAGTGTATAATGATTAAGCTTTTAGACTCGCATTGTTCATCATTTCTCATGGCATCGTCCACGGGAGAAATTGTGGGCCGGTCCTGGAGGGGTAGTGCAACATCAACTGGTCAAGATGACCAGTGGCAGAAGTGAAGCAGGCTTCAAGCACTCAGCGATGTGGTGTGGCAACATACAAAGAGCTCACAACAGCGCACACATATAACATAAAGAACAGCATTGGCTTCTACAAAGATAAAAAAAAAAACGTGCATCCCAACAATGAAGTTCACAGTGCTCTCTTAACAATGCCAAGCACTATTTCCTATAAAGGTTACTGTTACACATGTTCCATGTCAGCGGACACTTGTGACGAGGGAAGTGACGCCACTAGCCTTTTGTACGTAAAAAAAACACCATAGCAACTCATTTTGTTGCTGCTGCAGCAACACTACAGCATGCCTCCCAACTATTGTGCTTTTGGCATGCAAAGCCCCAGCAAATATCAAAATTAGAGAGCTTGCTTTCTTCCCGCCTCAAGGAACTCCTAATCTCTTTCATATAAATTTGGAATTTTTGCAATGAATGACTCGTCATTTTGCTCTATGTAGACACATACAGAGAAAATGCCCGGTTCCTTTACCAAACAAAACCCAGCGTCAGGTGGTGGGTGCTCAGCTTCATAGAGGAAAGGCATCAGACCTTCAGTAAACATGAGCTCCTAACACACCAACACCACAGTATTGTCTACTGAAAGCTCGTGAACTATTTTATAAAGCCTTCCATCAGAGGCTTCGATGTACTGGGTGCAAGATCTTTCTGCCCTTTTGTACTGTACTTTGTACTTTCAGTCCTGTAATTTGCGCCCTGAGGTATTTCACCGGTTGTTGATACAGTATCTAATGCATTCAATAGACTGTGCACGGTGCTTCCTAGGGTGGATGCCACCAAAGGTGTGCCCATGACAGTTGTAGAATAATGATTCACTGCTTTCTTTCCAGAAATGATTTGCTGCTTCTTTTTCGAAATAGGTGGGAGAGAAACAATACGCTCAAGGGGTTTCTACATCTCCTGCATAATACATCTCTCTGATATTTGCTGGGCAACACCTTTGGCAGCTGACACAAGCTTCAGCGGGTCACCATTCCCCCGTTCGAAGGGAAATGTCGAAGAGGCCCAAAGTGGTCCTGTCATTTTAACTGACTTTACAATGTGGAGAAGTTGGCACACATTAAACGTGAAGGTGTTCTCACCTTAGAGGTTTGGCATTTCTTGAACAAACTGCTTTATCAAGTGATCAGTAATTATGATTCTGTTATACTTGCTTTCAATAGCGAATAAGTGCTATGCGAAAGCAAAGTGGACCAGGTATTTGTGTGGCAACAGATTCTCAAGCCAAGGCACCCCATAACATAGTACCCAATGTTAATATTCGGTTGCTTTCCGGAATGACCTCTCAGAAAGCAACCTTGGCAACCTGGTAAAGAACCCAGGAGGCCGAATTTTCATTATACGATCATTCAGTCTTGATTCTGTGGCAATGTACCACGGTTTCCCAGTAGAACCGAGCCACAACTCCATTAGCTGTGAGACAGCACCTTCATGGATACAATTTAAATAGCCAGGTGGGAAACCCCAAACCAAATCCAACGTTGTAGGCTGGCAACATGTAGGTCGGCAATGTACGTAGGGTGGCAACAGTGTATGTAGGTCACCCTTTATGCCATCCACAGGGCACCTTTTCCTGGCAGCAAGTGTCATTGCACTAATCACAGAGTCGTGGCACCTCTCCATTGCATCTGGACCCTCAAAAATATACTTCAGCGTTCCTGAAAAGGGAAATGTGCTGGGTTGTAGTAAATTTGATGAATACTGCTCACAAACAGGGTTCATCCAGATGAGTCTAAAATGCCGCGTGATACATTTATTTGTTCTCTGCAAATGTTACAGCACATGAAATTTGCATGTGAGCACAATATTTAAATAATTGTTTAATATATGATGTTTACTGAGTTTAAACCACAACAAACAAACAGCACAGAGCCACAAAAAGCGGAGTAGGAATGAAATGCCATGTTATTTACTTTAAATAACAGAAAATAAAGCGAACGAAACAGAACAGAAAGCTGCAGTCGAGTCCATGTTATCAACATTATGCATAAAATGCATTACTGATGAAGCTGCAGCAATGGCTGTCCCATTCACTTCTGTTCATTTTCTTGCGTGTCAGTGCACACCATGTGTACAAATGAAGAAAAAAAAGTAAATAGACCATGAGTAGGCACCCAGAAGGAAATTAATCAACTGTGGCGGCAAGGCACTGTGCAAGAGAGAAGTTGAAGTTTAGCGTGACTAAGGGCATTCTCGTCCTTAGCGTGCTCAGCAAGATAGCTGGGCTGCGTTGTGGCCCCTCAGCAGCTCTGACCGCCTCTGCCGTGGTCAGTTTGTTATTTTGGCTGTTAGTACATTGGTCTTGGGAGTGTCGTCCACTGCCACTCACAGCCGTGGCAGCAGCTATGTAACATTTTTAGCCAAAGGTTTCATTCACATAGAACAAAAATGTGTGAGCAGACTAATCAATTTTCATGTGCTTCCTGATGACATAAAGGCTGCCAAAGGCTGCTAACTGCCCATGATATGTTGTAGGAGCTACATCAAACACATGGGACATTCATTATAGCTATGGAAAAGGACACACAATGCAAAGAATAGAGACTGAGCACTTAAGCCAATACACCTCCATTCAGGTGTGAGCCATGGCTTTGCGAGCTGCAAATTTTGTGATTGAGCAGGGTTAGTGTACGTGAGCACATGAAAGTAGCAAAAGAGACACAAATATGTGATGAACAAATGTCGTGTACGTATATGAGATGCAGAATATCAACAATGATCTCATTGTGCTGTGATGGGCAATTTGAGTACTAGCAAAGCGCACTTCAATGGGGGAAATAAGGGCCTTTCAGTGCCTTCAGAAAGTTTCGTGTCATTTGCAATAAGATGAACATCAGTAATGTAAGAACGTAAGAACAGCTGATAGCTTAGTTATTTTTTTTTGCACTAACTTGTGGTAAGCTTATTCAAACAACCACACTCCTGCACTGCTAAAAAACAGGAGGTTACATTCTTCCATTTCTTACTAGTAGGTCCTTCGGTATTTTGCTAGAGAATGAGATTTGTTAAGGTAAAAAACCAAATAATATTGAAGCTCTCCCTTTGTTGTTTGCAACTGAACAAGCCTTAGGACTCCAGGGAAGCTTCAACATAAAGAGTGCAACTTGCACAGTTCTCCCAAACACAAGTAACAGTGTCTGCTGATTTAACAGATGCTGTAGTACAGGTTAACAACCTACTATCGGATGTTTCTTGTCAGATTCACACATTCATTGATAACTGAGTCATTTATCGTACTGTCACTAATTTTTCAGAGAAGCAAGCACTTGAAATTATCTCAACTCCACTCAAGTGTTGTGTGACCCGTAGCTCACAACACTTGAGCCCACTAAATTCATCACCACATAACTTTTTCCCTCACACTCAGCAATGATCACTTGGAAAAAGGTTGAACCATATAAGTACCTAGTGGTAACTTTGCCACAGGATCTAAAGTAGTGCACATATGTTACTGATGTAGTAACAGTTCCTAGCAAAACTTGGATTCCTAAAACATCATTTACATTATATGCCTCAACCCCTAAAACTGCTAGCCTACAAATCCACCATCAGGCCATATGCTGCTGCAGTTTGAGGCCATAATCAAGTTTACCACATAAATGCAATTGAGGCGGTGCAAGATCGAGCAATCCGATTTATTCACTCATGCGGGTCATACAAGGTCAGTGCATCGTCGTTAAATCAAATCATCCTTATTAAATTTTACACTTTGTTGCTGCGTCGCAGCCTTATCACTGTGCCATAAGTCTTATTACAGCACCTGCAACAGCACCTACGTTATCGCTCCTCCAGCTCAAACATCTCATCACACCGGCCATACTTTGCAAGTTGCCAGACCATGCAGTGGCACGTCAACATTCTACACCTCCTTCTTTCCATGCACTGTATCAGAATGGGACAACCTTCCCTACAACACAAACTGTCGTGTCACAAACTGCCTGCAGCATAACTAGCATGTCATCATCATTGCATTCATTTTTCTTTTGCTAATCGTTGTTCTGTATATCCATGTCACGAGTTTGTGGGTGAGGATCTCGGGAGCGCTTGCTCCGATGGATTGAGAGAGTGTGACGGAGACGAGAGGCGAGAAGCGTTAACAAAAACAACAAAGGCGTTACTTTATAAAACCAACATCACACATCAAAAATAAGCAAACCACCAATTCACACAAAAAGAGAACCTAAATGTTACTCAGCCTAAGAGGTCTAACTAAAAATCCTCCGCGTAGGGCGCAGTTCCCACGGGAGTCCCTCAACCTTGGGCCTCGCGTTCAAGTCCGCGTCAGCTGCCTGCCGGTCAAGGTGCAGTTAGACGCTCTTACTTTGCCTTCGACGCGGTGCGTTTCAGAGTCGATGCTCTGTCGGCGAGTCGTGTCCCGTAGCCGTCGTCGAGGATGATGCTGCTGGTGGTGACCGCCGCTCATGCAAGGTCCGTCCTCGTCCGCCGCCTTGCTTCGCCTGTGATGTAGCGGGTCACCGCTTAGGCCTAGCCCAGCCTAGGCCTCCTCATATGTGATGTCCGGTCTCCAACCAAGACCGGCCCTCTGCAGCGATTCTTCTGCCGGTCGTCCCGTTCTGCCGGCGAAGGTGGAGCGCTGCGGGTACGCCGGGAACTGTTGAAGTTCAGCCGCTGCCACTCCGAAGTCCGTACTCGATCGTCAGCCAGATCGACGGCACCCCGGAGCCCGACGCCCTCGTCTCCTCGTCACCAGACCGTAGCTGGCCAGACACCCTTCGTCGACCGGTGCCGCGCAGAGAATGCCACCTCAGCCTTCTCCATGACCGATCTCTCCTCGGGACGCGTGCCGCGAGCCCGCTGACATCCAATTGTGAACACCGACGTGTCCACTGCGCGTGCTTTGCCGCGCCACTTCGCCGATCTCTCAGTTTCGTCTGCTAGCCTGTGTTTGTGGGGCCCCCTTACTCATGACATTGGCCCCCCTTTTAAGAGTTTTTTCTTAAAAAACTGCTTCCTCCTCCTCTTCTGAATTCTTCGGTACCTTGCCAAATCTTCTCTTTCTTGTAAATAAACTTATGATGCCTTTAATTTTGGGCCCACCGTAGCACTGGTCACCACCACACTCTTCACGCGTACACTGACACACCTTCATACACCTTTTGGTCTCACATACACAACACTAATACATGATCACTTCACTTGAAGTTCACTTTTCGTGATAGTCATCAATGTTCACAAACAACACCACAAACAACACTAATGCATCACTATACATATTTATCACTTAACCTGATGTTCACTAGCACAAAAGTTGCTGCTCAGTTCGTGTTTCTGTCCGCTGAACCATGCACTAAATCAGTATCTCCCAGTGCCAACACACTATCACTATGTCACTGTCACTGCACTGTATCATATCACTATCATACACTATATCGATTCACAAAGTCCCTACCAACACACAACTATACATGCAGTACACTTCACCACGAAAGCACACTCTGCTCTCCCAACGTACCACGTACCACATACCACACAGCAATCCTTTTCGCAACACTAGCTAAGAACACATATTTTTTCTTTCCTCTCTTTATCGTTCCGATCTATGCGAACTTCCTCATTACTCTATTAACCATTGCTATTTTGCTTTCTCCACTACCTCTATATACAAGCTTGAAAATCCCATTCTTTTGCTTCCTCTTCCTTTAGCTGGTAAAATGCGCTATCTAGTCTCATTTCTCTATCTGCGTCCTCTCACTACTAATATCCTTCTGCAATATTCCTGTATAGATGCTTTGTTGCCACACCAATCACTTTCCCTTTCCTTGACCTTTAAATCAAATGCTCTGTCAAGCTCATTCTCTTCCCTAACCACTAAACAGTACTTGCTATGATAATTTCTCTGATCTATTTTTCCCGTCCATATGTCTTTGTCCTTAGTCCTGTCCCTGTTCATTTCCATCAAAATCTATCCTTTCATAAAACCATAATCTTTTTCTTCAGAGGCCACAGGAAAAACCTCTCCGCTTTAACTCTGGGCTTTCTCCCAGTCGGCAGCTCGCGCCACTCTCTTGCGCGCCTCCTCGCATGTGCTCGTCGCCTCAAACGCTCGCTACGGCGGCGGCGTTTGTTAGCATTGCCAACCCTTCTCCGGCGTTTCTTTGCTACCTTGCCTCGCGGACGCCTGGTGTGGCTGTCGCACTTAGTATCTTTCAAGGTCAAATGCATCCTCAACCAACATTCTCTCGCGCGTCTATTCACTGCGCACCGTCGCGCCCGCCTTGTGCGACGCCTACGTTCGTCCTCTTTCAAACGAAAACGCTTCTTCTGAATCATTTTTCTCGCGCCCCTACGTTTTCGCCTCTTCAAACACCTCTTGCAACCGACCTTCCCCCGGCGTCCACTCGATCGACGCTCAGTAACCCAGTCGCGTTCGTGCACCTTATGCTCCTTTCGAACGCGCCTTCTTGGACGCAGGTTAGCGCCAAGACCTCGGTCTTTCACTTTGCGATTCTTTCGAACTCGCGTTCTTTGACGCCTCTTAGTGTCAAGTCCATTGGCAGCGTATGCGTCTGCCTCTTCCTCCCCTGTGACCTCCTCACTTCTGCTTGTACCGCTCCGATCGCGGACTTCATCGTCACAGTGCTCGCTCTCGAGCACGGCACAATCTTCACACTGATCGCGACTCGATGTCACGTCCTTCACTGTGGGGCTCTCATCAGAACAGACCCCGTTAAGCATGTGCTTGCAGCAACCTGCAATACACTCTCGATCACGTACGTGCTTGCAGCAGCCTGCAATGCACTCTTGATTCTCCTGCACCGGCGGTGGGTGCGCTTTCTCCTCCGCTGCGCTGAACAGCTCTTGGGCGCCTACGCCCGCATCATCAATAAACTCTTGGGCGCCTACGCCCGCATCCTCAATAAACTCTTGGGCGCCTACGCCCGCATCCTCAATAAACTCTTGGGCGCCTACGCCCGCATCCTCAATAAACTCTTGGGCGCCTACGCCCGCATCCTCAATAAACTCTTGGGCGCCTACGCCCGCATCCTCAACCTCCGACTCGAGCTCCTCTAGACTTGCGGTAACCGCGCCGCACTCCTCCGACTCCACCGAGACGATCTCCTGACTCGCCTGAATTTCCGGAATTTCGATAACTTCCGCCTCATGTTCACCAATTTCAACTGATTGCACTACTCGCAAATTTACACATGATGTCTCCTCCCTTTTCCGGTACATCAGCTTCCCTTCGGCCTTAGCTATCTGCTGTTTTAGTAGAGCTACCATTGCTTCATGCTCTCGCTCCCGTTCTTTTTGGGCATCTTCAAATAACCTCAGCACCTCCTTTCCTGACAGGTTTCTACTCTTAGCTATCGCCGCCAAACGCTCCCAATCCATCTTCGCAACCCCCGACGATCATTCGTGACTGGGCCTGGAGATGTTAATCCTGGCAGAGGCTCGCCAATTATTTGTCACGAGTTTGTGGGTGAGGATCTCGGGAGCGCTTGCTCCGATGGATTGAGAGAGTGTGACGGAGACGAGAGGCGAGAAGCGTTAACAAAAACAACAAAGGCGTTACTTTATAAAACCAACATCACACATCAAAAATAAGCAAACCACCAATTCACACAAAAAGAGAACCTAAATGTTACTCAGCCTAAGAGGTCTAACTAAAAATCCTCCGCGTAGGGCGCAGTTCCCACGGGAGTCCCTCAACCTTGGGCCTCGCGTTCAAGTCCGCGTCAGCTGCCTGCCGGTCAAGGTGCAGTTAGACGCTCTTACTTTGCCTTCGACGCGGTGCGTTTCAGAGTCGATGCTCTGTCGGCGAGTCGTGTCCCGTAGCCGTCGTCGAGGATGATGCTGCTGGTGGTGACCGCCGCTCATGCAAGGTCCGTCCTCGTCCGCCGCCTTGCTTCGCCTGTGATGTAGCGGGTCACCGCTTAGGCCTAGCCCAGCCTAGGCCTCCTCATATGTGATGTCCGGTCTCCAACCAAGACCGGCCCTCTGCAGCGATTCTTCTGCCGGTCGTCCCGTTCTGCCGGCGAAGGTGGAGCGCTGCGGGTACGCCGGGAACTGTTGAAGTTCAGCCGCTGCCACTCCGAAGTCCGTACTCGATCGTCAGCCAGATCGACGGCACCCCGGAGCCCGACGCCCTCGTCTCCTCGTCACCAGACCGTAGCTGGCCAGACACCCTTCGTCGACCGGTGCCGCGCAGAGAATGCCACCTCAGCCTTCTCCATGACCGATCTCTCCTCGGGACGCGTGCCGCGAGCCCGCTGACATCCAATTGTGAACACCGACGTGTCCACTGCGCGTGCTTTGCCGCGCCACTTCGCCGATCTCTCAGTTTCGTCTGCTAGCCTGTGTTTGTGGGGCCCCCTTACTCATGACAATCCACCCCTTATTCAACTTCCCCCTGTGGTGTACCTAAGGAAATAAAATTAAATGAAGTCAACATCACTTAAAGGTTTTTTTACATGCCGGAGCCACAATAGAGATGCTATAGCAGTCACTAGCAAAAGGAAGATGACAATGTGTAGCACATAGCCAAAGCCATCCTCTGTA
This sequence comes from Hyalomma asiaticum, assembly GCA_013339685.2. NCBI lineage: Eukaryota > Metazoa > Arthropoda > Arachnida > Ixodida > Ixodidae > Hyalomma > Hyalomma asiaticum. The sequence continues at coordinate 56,120,465 of CM023487.1, read as the reverse complement.
AATATTTGAACAGCTCAAAGCACAAATTCACGTTCATAAACAAAAGGGACTGGAAACTCACCAAAGGCAGGGTTATAGCAGCCTACCAAACTAAACCATCCTTGCTATATCTGGAAACATGTGAATTGCAAGAACGTGCCCCAATTATGCATCAGTAAGGTGAACAGTTCACTCACCTATGACCAGCTATATTACGATCATTTCCAGAACAATTACAGTTCTTCAAAGAAGAGGTTTATGCCATGACATTAGCTTGTAGTGGAGCTTGCTACACAAGCAAGGTATTGTAGTGCCACACCGAGTACAAGTGGTTTGACAGACCACATTACAACCAACATTTCCGCAATAAATGGGGCACAGTCACCCTCAGTTGCCACCTCCACATGACTGCAATGCAACGGTGGGTGTTTGTGTCTCAGCAAGAAGGAAGAATGAGCACATGAGATGAGGTTGCAGATGTGCACATACATTAAGTGAAGTTGCTTTGTAGCCAAAGTATTTGAGTGTCATTGTATACAGCGTTTGTATTTTTCATTAAAGCCTACAGCAGTCAACTCATTTGTAAGCTGCCATATATAACGGGACCTCTGGCATTAAACGCAAGAAGTAACGGACACTCATAATGCTATTACAATGAAGGCAGACTGCTGAGCAGTGTTATTGCAATGTAAGCATCATTTCCACTAGACTACAAGTTATGTTAGTTCTCATACATTCCAAAAGCACCTGCCCATTTTATATAACAGTTCAGCAGAAATACTCCCACAATGACCCTGTACTGCTACAACTGAATACTGAGCTCATTAATTCCAGATCATTGGAACAATTTTTGACCCCTACGCTTGTTACACACTAAAAGAAAAGTAATCTTACCATCAGTGAGTGGCCCTTTCTGATAGCACCATGAGCAGCCATAATAACCGTTGTATTGCTCGCATTTAGCAGGGCAGCCTGTGCTGGTGAGTCTATGCGCCAACATAGGGCATTCATAGTGGAATGCACAGTGCGTCCAGCAAAATTCCACAGCAGTGTGCCAATCGCATTGAACTCGTCCACGAATGTTTTCAAGAACAGGTGACTTGGTGGATGCTCTTTGGCAGACCATACTGCACCAACAAGGATATTTTTCCAGCGATGTGGGTCAGGTATCTCATTTAAGGCTACCTGAAATGGCCGCAAAGAACCTCTGCTGGATTTAAACACAGGAGAGCCATCACTGTTCAGCATGACAGTCAGGTCACTGCATGACAGCTTGTTTTTGGTGCAGATGTTTCTGTAATGTTCACCGTCTGTCACATCCTGGGTTGACTCGTCATCAGTTACTGCTGCTATTTTTTGCAGATCCCAGCCAGCTTAATCTGCTGTTCTCTTCAGCAGCTTCAGTAGTTGGTGCTTTAAGTCAAAAGTAATGAAGAAGTTCCCCTTTCTATTCATACATGGAAGTGTTGCTTCCATGGAACAAACACCAGACTGTTCCTTGTCGGCACAGCTTACAGTGAGGTGAAGGCACTGCAGACAGTGCACATGCACTTCAACGGCCTACGACCGCTGCCGGTCCCACAGTGTCCTCAGTCCATATTTTTATGCTGGGAAGATGTCCTGTCCAAACAGAGCATTTAAAAGCTTAAGTAGTGCATCTACTTGCGACCATGTCAGCCCAGCAGCAATGACAAATGTCAGAACTAACAGAAGTGCCTGCAGTAAGCTGGTTGTCTGATGCGGAAGCGTCTTTTCAGAGTTCGTTCTAATGAACTCTGTGAGGTCATTGTCAGGGCCAGGGCATTCGTCGTTGGCTGTACACAGTTTTTCAAGTGTGGCATCTTCAGGTGAAAAATCTACACTGTCGTAGTTTTCATCAACACTATGGGTGGACGACTCGTAGTTTGTGGGCGCCACAGGGGGCTGGAAGATGCTGCAGGAGGAGAGAAAGAAAAAGAAAAACAGGAGTTTAGTGTATATTGGGGCAGCCTTTTCCACTGTCTCAAATATCATGCATGTGTTCAATGTAAATAAATTCAATATTATTATTAGTGAGTTAACCAACCAGTTAAAACCAGTAGCTTACTGCAAGTGTACTCTCCCCTCATGAGCAGCAAATCATGTTTGCACCTTGGAATTTTTCACAATGAATCTTGCGTATTGCATACCAAATCTTATTTTCAAAAAGATATGTATAAAATTGCCTGGAGTTTCTTTTGTAAAACACACTTTTTTTAACTATTATTTGGTACACACGGTTGTCCTAATTGGAGTTCTGGTGGAGACATTGGAACGAGAACGCTGGAAGGTTACCCCGAAGGCGACGAATATTCCACACTTTTTCGTAGAGAATTCCTCAATAGGGCGGAACAGAAGAAAGTGGCATCTTTCGTATTTCACATTTGAGTTATTCTGGACGCATGATATAAGGTGAGCGCGAACCGGCAAAGCCTCCACGCACGATGTTGAGCTTTTGCCATGGAGCGTGTGATGGTAGGGAGCCGTTTTAGTTTGGTAGTGTCTATATTGCAGGATGGGGCCAGGTCAAGGATCCCAAGGAAAAGGTTACCCGTAGTTCCTTTCTGCTGGGTGCCCACGACCATGCGACTGGTCGGTGGGACAGTGATGACGGCCTCACTGGGCCCCTCAATATTTTTTTCCCTAGAGCGCAGCAGCGTTGGATGGCGTAGTGGTTTAGCACGTTCTCTGCACTCGGGATTCAGATGACCCTGGCTCGAGTCGCGGATATCGTCAAGCATTTTTCTTGTGAGTTGCTTTTTTTAAGAACTATTTTATTAGTGCTAGCACTACTGCTCCAAAGGCTCCATAATGTTGTTTTAAAACAGAATCGCAGTGGTGTCAGCGGCAGGCACGCTGCCGCCCCTCGCTGAAACTCCCGGCTCTGGCAGTACTGACAGCAAAATAGTGAGAGCACCGAAGGAGCACCGCAAAGCGGCAACTTATGTTAGCAGGCCTTCCAGTAACACGGGCAAACCACGGACACAGCTAAAATAGCTATAACAGGAAATGTGCCGGCACGGATAAACTTCCAGCACTATAGGTGCGGCCGCGTCGTGCGTGGAGCTTTTGCCGGTTCGCGCTCATGACGTCGTGCATCCAGCATTACTTACATCCAGCTTGCTTCCACACACCAACAGCTGCACTATAAGTTCCTGCACAAAGATGTCTGTTTCAACAATATTACATTTTTAAGTACGACCATAAAGTACCGGTAATACCCGCCTATGGGCATGAAGGGAGTTGGCAAGTGAAAAAGCACGTCTGCTACGCGACTATGTGTGGTTGTTGACGTAGTGGCTGCACTGCCATATTACAACGACCAAGACTCATCTGTGAAGTTGCGAGCGTGGAAGTCGCTTGGCGTGCCTTCTTTTGCTGGCTCCACAAAGTTTGCCAAGGAACTTTCGTCGATGACATGCCGGGCTCCAAGTATGAATGGTAACGCTTTACAGGAGGCATACTGCACAAAACAAGAGGTTCTCCCAAACCCACTCTGGGCGAGTGACGAATACCGATGAAGCGCAAGAAGTAATGATGGAAATCACAGACAATACCAGCGCGGGAAACGGCTACATACACTTGTTTGCCAGCACATGCGGCAGTGGCTAGTCCTGGTTTATGAATAGCTCGAGCTCCACATGTGGGTTTAAAGCACATTGGCAAAATATTAAGGATGGAAATGAATGACGTCAATCACTTGAAATTAAATGTAGTCAAACTAATAATGAGAAATTATTCAAATCTAAGAGGACGGTCGAGAGGGAATTAAAGCGGCGGTGCGACAAAATGTCTAATACAATGCAGAAAATTTGACAATTCTATTGAGGAGGAAAGAACTTTACTGAGTCTGGATCTGGAGGAACCCCTCCCCACCACCCACTCATGGTTCAGTGGACGGCAGGTGTGTTGGGACGGGAAGCCGGTGAGCCTTTTGGATGGGCCTGGAGTTGTGTCTGCATGGTGGTTGATTCGTGGGGTTTTACGTCCCAAAACCAGCTATGACCACCAGACATCGCCAGAATTTTGACCACCAGACATTGCACAGTACTCGGGCAATTTGACGATTGTACAACCCTTCTTCATGATGGCTTCCATTTGTGGAACTAGAAATGTTACACCAAATGGCCTAGACGTGAAAACGATCCTTCTCAAAATCACGGACATAGCATTGCAGCTATGAATGCAAAAATTTTCCTGCAATAGGGGAAGTTTTAGAGAATACTTCAAGCTTGTGGGCATTGAAAAATTTGTGCAAGAAAAAAAGTGTTGATATGTCGATACTTAGGAGATGCAGCTAACTACAGTGCTATAACAGAGTACATAGTACTTGAGCTCACCGCAATCAAAATAAGGCATGTAGGATCGCACTGCATTGCCTTTGTTACAATGCTCTTCTGAAACAAACCTCCGGCACCACGCAGGCGCCCTAACAGATTCTAGAATGCCTGTAAAATCTGGCCGGAATACGGTGTGATCGAATGACATTAGCCACAGCAGAAATACCGTCCTGGGACTCTGCTAACTAGCTGGGAAAGCACCTTTCGACCTCTCACGTCCACTTGTAACACCCAGGCTAGAATGAACTGCCCGGGTTCTTCTACGACTCGAGATTCAGATGTACCCCAGCCACAACTAATGGGTGTATATGCACTCTGACGAGGCATAGCATTATCGACGCTGCCGTAGGCTTTGTTTAGATTCTGCTTGCTTTGCTATGCAAAGTGAATGCATCGTTATCCTAGCAGTCAGTTGCGTTGCCCAAAGAACGTTTTTCCAAGCTTGTCTACATTAGAAATCAGAGCTGGCGGTCTCTGTTCAGGCAATATCCCCAGGTTCAATAGTTCAAGTAATGTTACACTCGGTTGCCATGTGTGTCCTTTCTTTTTCTTTTTTAAATGAAACATTTCAATAAGTTTCGCCTATCATAGGTATTTCCTGAAACAATGTCGCACACACTTAATTTAAATGCCTTTAGGTCCATGAGTTGCTGATGCGACACTTAAAACAATCTGATGAAACTGACCGATATGATTGTCATGCGAGGAGAGGCTGAAGGCTTCACAGGATCTTTCCATTGAAGAGTGGTGTTAAAACTGCCAAGGCTGTCTCAAACTTTCCTGGCATTGTGTTTTTGTAGACTACACCACCTTTACCATGAGCTCGCATAAGATGCCTACTCAGATTGGTTTAGTGAGCGTAGTGTCCAGTTCCACAAAATTAGGGCAGAAAAGCTCTACAAAACGCATTGATCAATCATAACTTTGAGCTTATCTTGTTTGACACTCATTTTTATTCAAACGTGAGGTTTTTCACAAGCCTTTTTAATATCTGAATACCAGCGCCACGCTTACAAAGTTGTCCGCATGCTTTAGAAAACTAGTGTTTAGCACAGGGTGCAGTTATAGTGCCTAAAAAGGTATCGTTTATGCGCTGGGTGCGTTTATAACTGTGATTGGTGTGAAAGTATTAATAGTAATGCACCTGTTAGGCTGGTTTGCGCGGCTGAGCACAGAAAATATAAATACTCAGTGTCCAGGGATGTCTTCGGTCCCGCAAAGGCGCACATTATTCGTGGTGCCTTAAAAAAGCGTAGCTAGTACCTCCTCTAGGTATAGCCCCGAACATGTGAAACTTGTTTACGTACTTACCCACCAACAACAATGGAGACGCAGCCATGTGGGAGGGGCGAGTGTTCTGTTACTTTTTCTTTCTTTCAATTTGTATGTGCCCGGTGGCAAAAGGGTGCCAGAAATCGGTCGATAGCAGCAGTGGTGCTGTGCTATGTACTATGCAGAACGAAAGGGCACTGACGTGGCTTCCGTGGCTTCCCGGTGGCAGATGAGAAAAAAGGAGCCAGACTATGGTCTTTGCATTGTTTAGCATGGAAGGTGGGAAAACTTGGAAATGGTGAGTGGAGAGCTGCTAAACAGTTCTTGAAATTGTCAAGCATCGCATTTTATTGTAGAAAGGGGATTCATGACAGGCAATCAGCAACCATGTGATGGCGGCCACTCTTAAAGCACACATAAAAGTCATACTCCTACAAACGTAAGGCCCAACTTGCAAGACGCCTGGAAGGATTGTGTAGAACAATGAGCCAACACAGTGAGTGGTGGTGTGTGACAATAGAGAATCGGTGGCCATTGATGGCTGAAACTTTTGCATGGCAACAACAAATGCAAGACATTCTTGCTTATTAACGGCCTAATTGTGTTCTGCTTTACTCAAACTAACATAGGCAGTGACATGCCTATGCTGCTGCTTCTTGGGCTCCATGATGCTGAACGAAAGATGTATTGATACTGATTCCACTAGCATGACTGTGTGCCTCAGTTGTGGCTGATGCGTCAAGATGGCGGAGAATAAACCTGGAAGCGAGTATAAACATAAATTGAGAAAAGGACAACTTGCACTCTGTCACAGTAACAGTGCATCTTTGTTGAGCAGATGAATAAGAATGAGCCACACCCACCAGCGAATTTGGGAACAAAACGCCAGAAGTATGAGCACAGGCTCAAAGAGCTTTGAAGTTCTTGCAGTGAGTGCAGTTCAGTGAAGCTGCTGAACATGGTGATGTTATGTAGGTCAGGTTGAACACCGTGCCTGTCTACAAGCAAAACGGTTTCTTTGTGCAGCCGCCCACCGCAACTTCTCAACGCGGAGGAGCTGAGGCTGACGACCATTGCAGCTGCTGCACTGAATGCGTCAGCTACTCAGTGACAGCATCCAAAAGCCTACATGAGCTATTTCTGCAGCGTCTACCGTAAACCTTCTTCCCGTTCTCACTGCAGCTGGCGACGTGCTGTTGGAAAAGCTCACCGAGCTCCCAACCGTATTGGTTAGCTTTCCTTTGCTGGCCCCACATTTGCAGCAGTGGTGGTCATGACACCGGACACTGAAGCGCGGCATTCTTGCCTCGAAGAAAAAATCGAGCAGCTCGCGGCCGTCGCAGCCTCCATCACCGCAATGCGGACTTCGGCCCCTGGCTTGCCCTTGGTCACTCGCTTTCCCGTTCGTGCTCAAGAGGTAACCGTGACAGCTACTGCTGGTATGATGTATACGCGCAAGGCAAAAGTATACGGACCACGGTATCGCGTAGCAGAATGCACCGACACGGCGCCTGCTGTTGAGAGCACTACAGAAGCAGTGCTGCGCATGCTCATCCCTACATATCAGATGGCCTCTCATGTCACTCTGTCTGGCGTGGTTATGACGCTCGTAGAGAAAACATCAACTGGGTGTTGCTTCCGTTGCTCCATTTGATCTGCGTCATTGTTTTACATAGCGGCTGCGGTGAGGCCGGCTCAAGCGCCATGTGGGCGTCGCTTTTTACACGGGCAATTAGCCTAACTAATCATCATAGAACCTAATGAAGTCGAGCATACATGATTAAGTTTCTCAACCCAGCTCGTCTTTGTCACTTTAAGCCATGTTAAGCTTAGATGTGCCTAGTTAAACCAAAGAAGGCGTAGCCGAAACTGATTAAGCTAGTTGAGCATGGTATCTCCTAACAAAGCCAAGCATAAGTAAGTTCATTTAAGCAAATCATAATTAAGCTTAGCACAGCTTGCCGGTTTCATGTTAGGCCAAGTTGACATTACATGAGCGCAGTTGAGTAAAGGAAAGTATCGCCAAATATAATTAAGCATAGTTTATCATGGTATCACCTGATATAGCTGAGCATATTAAGCATAAACAAGGCAAACATACTTGTGGCCACTTAAGCCAAGTTGAATTCCCCATCGGCCCAATGACGCCAAGCTCCGGAGGATTACCCTTGACCAAGTTGAGACTAAGATCATTAAAGCCTAATTAGCATTAAGTATGATACTAATTAAGTCTAACCAATTAGGGTTATACCAAACACACCCTAGTTATTCCAGTTTCATGTGATATAATCACCCTAATTAAGTGCAGTCAAGGCATGTAGAGATGAATCTGATTAGGCATAGTTGAGCATGGCATCTTCGTATTTCAGAGCATATGTAGTACTAATTGGGCAATTAATAATTTCAGATAATGTCAAGCAATTGAAGGTGAGTTGCCTGTGAAGCCAAGATCAGGACATTTGCCCTTGACCAAGCTGAAGCTAATAAAACTCAGCTAAGCCTAAGTAGCATTAATTAGGAAAAGGTCAAATTACGTTTCACTGTGTTGTGTGTGATCGAACCAAGCTCCCCCGCATTACTTTTTTCATGTGGCATAATTACACTAAACATGCATAACTGAACTAATTAGGCAAAGCCAAGGGGAGTATTGAAGAATGTGATTAAGCATAGTTGAGCATGTTACCGTGTAGTCAGCGAGAGCATACTTAGGTGTAATAAGGCCAAACTTTGAATGTCTGGCTATCGCATTTGTACGAGCTTGACATTAGGGACTTTTTTTTCGTAATTTAAAAAACCTCCGCAATGATGCAGTTGCCATGAAAATAAAGGAGGCTTGCGGAGAAAGCCACATATAGTACTTCGCACAAACATTACTCTCTTGAGATCGCTGAGACTATCAGGTTAGTTTGGCTCTTTTATCTTTAGATCATTTGCAGAGTTGCCCCTCAGGATATACATAAAGTTTATTGGCTGGCTGTTAATTGGTTTAGGATGAAAATGAGACCCCATTGAACCAACTTTTTAAAAATTTTCCCCCTTGGAAAGTTGACATAATGTTGCCCCTATTGAATGGCAACTGAATTTCCGAACACCCTATGGTATTAAGGTGTGCACAACAGTTTGTATTGAAGTTGCGCCATCAGCGTCTGGACGACAACGACGAAATGGTGTGTCAGCAGCTCCGCGTTTCAGAACCAAGCACGAAAGAATATACCGGCAAAAGTGACCGCGTCTCTGGTAGCTTATGGCCGAACGACGATGAAATGAAAGTCTTGGGATGGCAAACGCCTGGCGTCTTGCCACGCGTTGTTTCAGTAAGATGTCATCTTTCCATTGGGGAGAAGATGGCTTGGATGCGTTGTGGTATCGTCTCATAAAGCATCACCACCACCTCAGGGGAATGACGAAGGCACTCCCACTCCTCGCTTACTGACTGCCACAGTGCCTTGGACGTCGTGCTGGAGATCCGTCGCGCAGACATGCGGCTCTTCAAGATGCCCCACACATTTTCTTTTGGGTTGAGGTCGGCGCCGACAAGGGGCCAAGGGAGTGCGTGCATGGCGAGGTTCTCGAGGACAGTGGCCACTGTGCAGGCTGTGTATATGGGACTGCAGTCATGCTGTAACAGGTACCAGGCATCCTTGAATGGTCTATCCGGAGCATAAGCACCAGCACCTCCTGGAGCAATCTACAGTACGCTGATGCAGTGAATGGCTCATCAGTGCGAACATGTGGACCGAATCCTTCCTTCTTCAAGGCTCCCTAAGCTCTGATGGCGCACCGACCGCTGGACAGGACACTGTGGCAGTATTGCGGAACGTATCTGGGGAGATTTGATTTGAAAAAGTCAGTAGGTGATCAGAGCAGGGTGCACATAACTAATCATAATATGAGACCTAGAGTTTTATGATCCAAAACCATTAATAATTTTTGAGGCATGCCGTAGTGGTGAGCTCCAGAAATGTTCGCCATCTGGTCTTCATTAATGTGCACTGACATCGCACAGTACCGGGCCTCTAGCATTTCGCCTCCATCAAAGTACAACCGCAGCAGCCAGGATAGAGCCTTGACTTTTAGGCAAGCAGCTGAGCACCATGTAGATAGTTTAGGTGCAGCACAGTAACTGTGATATGTAACGTAACGAAGTTTAATGACCTGCATGCATGATATTTTGCAGAAATCATTTTTCAGTAGAAGGAAAATATAATTGTTTCATTGGAATGAGACAAGTATTAACATTTGTAATATAAGTGTTGTCCTACAGGCGAATGTTTCATAGAAAGTGTGCTGAGTTTACAAACGGCATCATTGAAGTAAGGGTCAATTTGTTGTATGCGAATAATTCAAAACTGAACTGCTGGAAATTCTCACCTGCAATTCATAGGGCACCAAACACGACGCTGCTGGTCCCATCATGTTGAAAAGGTGGCTTCGTCAGTGAAAATCACTTCGTGCCATTCGTTCTCCGTCCAGTCTTGTACAGCACGAGCGAATTCGAGCCTCAGCTGCCTCTGACGTTCCGTCAGCTGAGGCTTCTGAGCAGCCACGCAGCCCTGCTTGCCGCAGGTGCTGCTGGATTGTGCTTGATGAGTTTAAGAACCTGAGGGACGCTTTGAACAAATACTGCAACAAAATAAGACTCAATGAGAAGTGGTGCAGGACCTACCAACGTGCCTAAGGTGAAGTGGGTTCATTTTGCGGCAGTGATTTCCATTATGGGACAGTTTGGAAATAACCAATGTAAGTGGGCTGTGATGAGATTTTTTATTTTGTTTACATGAAAGAAGGCAAATGCACAAACAATTTACAATAAATGTGGATGACTCAACAACAGCAGTCGACAAGTGGTACTGCATTGTATTTAAAGGCAATAAGGATTGACCACGTAAATTGATGCTACAGTAAATCGGTTGTGTGGAATCCTGGAACAAGGAACTGATGATTGCAGTCTCCTGAAGTGCAGACATTCCAATTGTCTTGTGGTGAACTTCAAAGCTCCAAAGTACCTAAGCACACAAGGTGATGCGCAAGCTAAATGTTTCATAGGTATCAATATGCTGGCCAGTAATCATGCAACATGGATGCCGGTGGGCCATGTAAAGCGAAGACAACAAAACCGTTGTTCATTAAGGGTAACAAAGTAGATCCCTAGAGAAGGCAATCGTGGCAAGGGGTGGCAGAAAGTTAATGGGCAAATGAGATCAGGAAGATTGCGGGGATAAATTGGGTACAGTTAGCACAGTTAGTTAATTGGGCGCAGTTAGATAATTGGAGATCTATGGGAGGGGCCTTGCCGTGCAGTGGGCGTAGACAGGCTGGTGATGATGATAATATGCTGCCCACATTTTTAGTTCATATATTACGAAAACATAACCCTTAGCTTTTAACTACTACACTATCATGAACAATAGAAGCATGGAAGAATGCTACAAGATGACATGTACATGATGCAAGCACGAACAATCACTCAAGCACAGCGAAATGCTAGCTGATCACATTCCATTCATTCCATTTCAATTATTTGCGCATTTACAAAACTCCCACGAAGGGGGCAAGAGGCGAGTGTCCGTCTCCTGACTTTGCCCACTCTTCGTGAGCCACTTCAAGCACGTACAGCAAGTGAACACATAGAAATGTACAATAATATATATACAAATAATAAATAGATGAGGAATACTACAGAACTAGGAGAAATATAAAACAAAGATGCAAGAAAAGCTGTTCCTCATCGAGAAATGCAAAATACACTGTGATCAGCACTTACAAGTTTGATTCACAAATCTGGTGCATGAGAACATACTCTTAAGTTAGACATTGAAAGGTTACAGTAACAGAGTGCACAGCAAGTGATATTAACTCAGTGTGTTCATGTTGCTTTTCCAGCATTTGCACAAACCTTGGTTTTGCAAGCGCTGAAGGGTGAGTTGCAAGGAAGCTTTCATAAACCTTCCAGGAAATTTTGGAAGTAGAAAAAGTCAGCTTTTCGTGCATGCGAACAATGCAATATGAGGAGATAAAAATTGTTTCACATCACATTTTTCTTTCTTTTTTGTTAAATGTTACTTAGCGGAGCACCAACTGCTGACAAGCAGGCAACGGGCACAGAGGGCGGCACGGACGTTGCAGAGACAGCCCAGGGGGAAGATTTCAATTATGATGCCTTGTCCACAGATGAGTCTGCAAAACCATTTGCATCACCATTTGGTGCAGCACCTACAAACATAGAATTGGATAGGTGAGAGCAGCCCACTTGCACGTGTGGACGTGAAAATAAAGTTGTGTTGCAATGCAAATCCTAGCTTCATTGCAATGTGTATTTGGTGAGAGCAACTTATTCTGCAGGTCAAACAGTGCAGAAATTGATAAAGAAGCAAGTTGTCACGCTGAAAGGCATGCACTCTACATTGTAATGCAGTCTACCTTTTGACAGTGCATAATTCAGTCTTCTCTTTTGCACTACCAGACCACAGAAGATCCTTAACATCCGCCAGTGATGCTAGGTGAGAAGAGAGTGGTCCCACTGTGGACCATCACATGCCTAAAGTATACATTGCTTCTTTCCAGTGCATCACAGACTGTCTCACATGTGGACATTGCTGCAGAATGCTTAAACCAGTTACGGGCAGTAAAGGCATCGCAGCCACCAAGAGAGACAAATGACCTACCATACTTTTTTGCGATGTCGCTAGCACAACAGCTGCGTTTGCTCAGCGCCCCCCCAGCAAGTGGATGCAATCACGGCATTGCAGCAAGTGATGCATCAGAAAGCCACCTTTTCAACATGATGGGACCAGCAGCGTCGTGTTTGGCGCCCTATGAATTGCAGGTGAGAATTTCCAGCAGTTCAGTTTCGAATTATTCGCATACAACAAATTGACCCTTACTTCAGAAAGTGAATGATGCACAGCTGGAACCCGGAATAATAGATTAGTTTTCTTGCTGAAATGCGAGAAAATTAATCAATTATTACTTGTTATGCTGATATTGACATCCTTGTCACAGGCATCGTGAAGGAGAGGGGGTTCTTCGGGACTAAGTTTACTGCCATGATAATATTAAAAGTTTGAATCACCACTGTACAGCATTCTGTCCTTGATCATGTGCTCTCGCCAAGGGACTGTGCCATTGGTGATGAAGTGCTTGGCAAGGACGTCTCGCATTTTGCAAGCGGCCCTGGGAAAGATATTAGCAGTTATAACTGCAAAGGACTAACATAAAATATGTTGCCTGTAGTGACACGCTGTGATGCTTCCTAGCAAGATTTTGTTTCCTACTTGGTTCTGCTCGTGTCGAAGCTGATCTACACATATCCAAGTGAAGCATGGCTTGTTAATACCAATTAAAAGATACTTGCAGTCGGCATAACACCGAAATGGAAAGTTGCTATCAAATTTCAACATCTGTTCAGTGATCACGATATGAAATGCATTGTGTCATTTGGCATGGCTGATGGGAACAAAAATGACACTTCTACTTTGTGCGTCAACGGATGTGATTATAAATGAATTCTTAATTCAGTGAATATAAGCTGATGACATGTGATACAATTATTGTTATATTTGTCAGCACTTAGACAACCAGTGATACATCAGTAAGAAGAGCTACTGTTATTAGCATTTGCAGTGCTAATCATCCGCAAGAGAAGGGAGTGGCTAATTTTTCATACGTAATTCATGATGAATGTTACCATGCATTTTACATGTTCCAATGCATTAAACATGCCACATATAAGTTTCATCACCTTGTTGAGTGACAGCCTGTCCTTGACAGGAGGTGGCAATGCAATATTGCTTGCATCATCGGCTCTCCAGCTGTCTTCAGTGAGATTCCCTTGCCAGTCCACATGGTCAGCTGTCCCAGGAGGGCAGTACGCAAAGCACAAAGTCTGAGACTCCTTCATCATGAAATTGTGGAGGACAACACGTGCACAGACGATCCTTCTGACGATTTCGTTTTTTGCTTTGAAAGGGTAACGCAGGATGCGCCACCTTTGAGCCATTATGCCGAATGCATTTTCAACTACACGACGGGCTCTGCTGAGACGATAGTTAAATATTCTTTTGCAGTATGCTTCAGCAAAGCTGGGTTTTTCAGAGT